>OY829326.1:91862877-92427599 GCA_963691655.1 Toxonevra muliebris | reverse complement strand
AGCGTATTCGCTCAATCGTTTTCGAGAGCTGAAGATTTCGCAGTCGACCGATTTAAATTGGCAATCAGGCAGAGCGACAGACATACAGTGCGACAGAAAATAAGTGAATTTGTTCGTGGCACCGGCATCAATTTTAATTCAATTCAATTTGCAGGAAAGAACAAAGTGATACCACTGCTACTGCCGCTACTGATAATAACGCTCAGATTGAATAAGCATCATTTTGACTGCTTCAGTTAATTGTGCTTAATCGCAGTTTGAAGATTCCGACTAACACTCATTTTTCAATTCCGTCGGCAAATTTGTAATACCGTTTTAAAAATGTATTCCACAAATTCAAATAATTGTGCTTTCCTTGTTTTCAAACTTATATCCAAGATTTTGAAATACGAAATCATCGATTAAAATTAGCTATGAATCAATTGGGTGGGGCGCCCAATTGCCTGCTTAAATATTTGACCACTGGGATTACCAGCGCCAATGCAACTGCTATGCCTCCCGAACGCCGTAATTTACTACATTCAAACAGCGCCATGCCGCCTACTACTCTGCACTTGTATACAGCTCCTTTTGCTGCGAATGTCCATTCACCGTGAACTTAGTTTTTACCGTGTGGAGGCATAACGCATGAAATTTTCTCCAGGGATTCAACGCGATAATACTTTATGCCCAATATATCAGCAGTTCAAATAGATGACTTGGTATACATGTGCCATGTATACCTATTGGTGTTCAACATTCCAGTGGAGATAGTTCCGATGTGCTAACGCTAATATGTAGACTAATCTGAACATGCTGCCCAATTCTTCCTGGTTTTGCTGCTGTCAGCGCTCATTGTCATCAACAGCCACAAAGAAAGCAGCAACTTAACCAAATTCATGACAGCGAACCAATATAGCGAAGAAAAACCAAATGACGGTGAGTTATTTTATAAGTAATAGTCCTGTAGAACGACTAAATACATATTGTTTGTAAATTCAAATCATTAAAAGGAATTTTTATTAATATTTAGTTCCTGTTAGAAAAAAAAAAAATAATCACCAATAAGAGTTTGTTTCTGAAGTCGACAGCTGTTTCTTGCAGGTTCCTTAAAACAAACATTCTCGATTGTTCAGTATCATTCAAATATGAAAGGAATGAATGGCCTCAGCATTTGCAAGTTCGCAAAAGAAAACACACAAGCAGGCGCGATTTTGTTTTAAGCATGATCGATCAAATTTGTATGGAGAGCAACAAAAAAATGTCGACGAATTGAGGTGATATTTCATAATTTGGGGACATTTTTAATTTTGGGGTCATATTTCATTATGATAGGTATATATGAAATGTGGCCCCAAATGACAGGTATATATGAGCTGGCCCTAAAATATACAAATCGCTACCTTAATTCCCTAAAGCACATTTCAACTTGATCGACCTCAGCACATCCGGCACATGGATTGCGATTCACAGAACAGGCCCCCAGTCTTAGTTTTAATGCTTCCACAACAATTTGGCTTCAGTTTATACAAACTTTAGCCGCCTAAGGGGGTCGAGGGAGAGAAATTAGAAATAAAACATTCCTCGCCCCTTCTACCTGCTAGTGATTGTATTTAATTACTTGTATTTAAGCATCAGTTTCATAAAAATTTGCTATGGATATTCCTTCCCACGCTTTTTTTAGTTTTGGGTTTTTAAAGTTCGAAGGAATAATGGTAAAAAATTCGAGCGAATTTTAAAAAGATTTAAAAAAAAAGTTTTTAAGTCCTTAGGCTATCTATATCTCGGGACTCAGGGAATTGAAATAGCACAGCGATAACATTTTTTTGTTTTTGGATTTTGGAGATAAAAATTCAATGTAACTCAACTTATAATGCAATTTTTGTTTTCAGTACTTTATTTCATAAAAAATGTAATTACGTTTTAAAAAGATTTCATATTGCTTGGAAACAGTAAAAATTATAGAAAGTTTCACCACGCGCCAAAAAATATATTTTTTGAAATCTTGTTATGAAAATAAATATTGTAGTACCTCAATAAATAATTTACATATGCCGCCATCTCTCAGAAATTTACCATACTAATCGAACACCAGCAACGATATGGTTCAAAGAATTTCGCCACCAAAGGGTGTATTCCTGAGTTGTACCAAAACAATTGCACAATTCCATAGATTTTCCTATTTTACGCACTAATTCAATCAACAGTTGTGTGAAATATTTGCTCTATATTTGTGAAGTGTCTGCCTTCATTTCATCCGAAACTTATTTCTTTGATTAAACAAATTTTATTTATATAACCGAATATGAAATTTTGTTTTTTATTAAGTAATTTCGCACGCATATTTATAGATTCCATATTAATAAACAATAAAATTTTATTTGCACCAAAAATGTACACATATATTAATAACATTTTTGATTTTCAATTTACCAATAAAGTTAAAATCGCAATTTTAATCAATTCGCAAATTAAAAGTTTGAGCGCACAAACTCGCACATGCAGACATTCATAGCCACTGTATTTATGTACAGAATGATAATTGTGTATGGCTACAAAACGTGTTTGGACTGTATAATTATGATCGGGTGATCGACATGCCTCAAAAGCTTTTAGCGTGGGCTGATGAGCAGAAGATATGTACTAGGTTTAATTACAAGTTGACAGTCGAAAGTTAAAAATGCGAAAAGGAAAATTGTCTACATAGCATCTCTTTTGGACGGACAATGGTTAATCTTCAAGAGTAGAAATTTATACGAAATATTTTTAATTTTAGCTTCTGATTTCTTTCGCCCTTGCTTATTACAAATAAGCACACAAATTTGTTTCATCGGTAACCATATATAATTGTTACACTATACTTATGTTTTTATATGCTGTTTGTACAAATTATTCAACTCTGTATGGGCACAAAATTTAAACACATATAAACATTAACAAAAATACAGGGTTATTAATTAAACACATTGTATTATACATAAATTATTGAATTAAAAATTGTTTCTATGCCAGAAATTAACATAAGTGTTTACTAATGAGATTAAATAAACTGAGAAACGAAAAATAAATACCATCATGTCAACAATGGGAAATCAGTGATAATCTATGCAAAATATGGTATATGCAAAAGTCCATCAAGTCGAATAAAAATGGCGAGACAAGAAACACCCATTATTATCAGGCACGGAAAATCGTAGAGTGAGTAAGCGAGAGAGAGGGGGAGGGATAACTATGCTAATGAATATGTTTGCAACAATCGGGGCAAGCTACATTTATTTACTGTAGTTATAATGTTTCCAATTTAATTTTTTGTTGTATGCACCAAGTACATGCTATAAAATGTTGTAGTTGTTGTTGCTACTTTGTCGCACCCATATGATAGCAGATGGCGCTTGCGTGTCTTTGGGGCTTGCGGCTGGGTCGGTGGTACCCTTTCCATCACTGCGCCACTCCGCTCCACGCCACTCAATACCGATGTAGCAAGCGTGAGAGCATTAAAATGTGAAATTAATTTTTAACATGATAAACTTTATAAACGAGCAAGCGCATTTGTTGTTTTCACTCAACTTAACTGGTCGAAAATAATTTTTAATTCATTTAATTTTAAATTTATGGTGCACACACTCATGTTGCACACACAGATTTAAATCAGTTGATCTCTTGTAGTTATTCAGTTATTCAGGAACTAACTAACTGACTAACTAACGGGATGGGTGTATCTAATAGTAGTAATGCTGTGATTTTATTATAATTAATACATACCATTTAAAGTAGTTTCTGTGGCCGTTACGCCAGCGTAATTGGTTTTTGACAATATTCTGTTTTCTAAAAGCGATTTAATTTATTTTATAATTTTGTTGGAGGTGAAAATTTTCGCATTGATTTAAATTTCACAACAAGTTTTTTTTTATATCAACACTTCCGAGATGCTAGCGATTAATGAGTTGACACCTGTTCTGAAAATCTATTAGTTCCCGGGTGAGGCAAAATGTTAAATAGGAAATTACAGTTTTTCTCCACACCATCAAGAACACGAGGGAAGTCTTCACTTTGTCTACGGGGAGTACGACATTTCGTCTAAGCCAAACCTGCGGTTCCTTGGTATGTTAATTGACATGATTTCTGTGAAGGACCATCTTACTTCGGTCAGTGAAAAAAGTTCTAAGGTCAATGATACGTTGTCCTGAATAATTGTATGCTTACATCGGTGATCCCGGTGCCTGCAGTCGGAAACTACTTTAAAAATCCAGATGCTCCATCACACTATATACGAGCCCAGTCATAGCGGAATGCGAGAGGGATCGTGCATAGTGGGGATTTGGACAACTTATTGGCTGAGCGCACTGATAGTAGCAAGTTTTAATGGTCATAAGGCGAACGACGATGTTGGCTCATTAGAGTCCGACTGAGAGATATGGCCTTTTGCCTGATATGAAACGTTAAAAATTGAATTAATCGCATATAGTGTGAAGCCAATTACTACACAATTTACAAGCAGTATTTAAATCGTTTCAAATAGGAAGATGACCCATACTGTCAACACTATACGGATAAGTTAGAAGACCCCAGACACATACTTCCATACCGCCCGCGTTTTGAAGAAGATCGATCACACATTGCTGAGGTCTTCTATTAACATTTGCGAATCACATGAAAAATGGCAACGTGCGTTAAACGTGCGCGAACTAAAGAGTGCATCCGACACGACAATGTTGCACAGGCGATGCAATCACCAGAAATCCCGCTATATCGAGCTCATGAGCAAATGACGAATACTGATCTCCAACTGACGATTGAACAACAATACTAAGACGGCCTTACAGCGAAATACCTAGTAGTGGTACTCGCCTCCTGGCGAGAGGAAATTTAGCGTATTTGTTTATTGTAAACCCGGCCGCACAGTGTAATATCACGCCCAACTGTCCCTGAAATTTTGGAATTAAAGTAGCCAAACTGTATACGATAACAGTTGCACTCTAGGAAGATTTTAAAATGTTATAAGTAGTAGTGCAGCGTATGTCAGTTTAGCGGATGCGGATGCGAATATGATTGTATTTCCAGATTCTTTAAGAAAGTAGTGGTTAATTATTAATTATGGACATTTACAAAACCATGGTCAGAACACTGCTGTCTGGGTTGGAGCACTGTGGAATATCATCAAAAATAAATGAAGAAATATAATTGAAACTAACATGAAAATCAAAAGAAAATAAAAATTCCACTTGAAAACCGGGAAAAGCGACCTGAAATCAAAATAAAAATCCCTCTCTGGTGTAAATTTTAAGGAAAATTTTATTTTTTTATACACACACGATACGATACGATAAAATGACACGAAAAACACGCTCGGGTGAAAAACTGTATTTCCCAAATCAAAACGCATCATTACAACAAAATTTTCGGTGTTTCGGCCTTGATTACAAGCACTGCTCCGATCCTTACAACATACTTCATTTAGTGGCGTATCATTTCCAGCCTATTCGCGTGATGCAAACACCATGAAGTGCTACATATTTTCACTTCTTAAACCTTGAACAATTTAAGTTAACTTACTTTGATGTTTGCATGTTATTTTTGAAATTACTCCACTTTTTCTGGTACTGTTAAATAGTTTTTTTACTCTTCTTTTAACACGCGGTCACGTAACACTTATACAGACTTCACGCTCTGAACAACTCGAAATGACAGGAAAAATTTGCTTTCGTCATGGCAAACAATACTGTATATTAACTTAACGGACGCCAGTGAGATACAACGGAGAAAACGACACTGTTGGGACACTGACAGCGCCCCGACCATGACGACACTCCCCAATATATTTATAGATCATTTTTCTAATTAAGAATAATTTTTTGAAGTTACCTCTGTAGAAAATAGAATTACGAAATTCCTGGTGTAAATGACAATAAATTTTTCTTTTAATCCAGATTTCTTCAGCGTTTCTTTTAAAATTTTAAAAAATATGAGGCTTACAAAAATAATGAATTTCCAACAATAACTGTTTTTTCCGCCTGAACGTTGAAATGAATCTTTACTTTCTCTGTAAAAGCCTTACTGACACCTCTGTGGCCACATCTACTTTTTCGACTAAAACTGCTATTCTCGCCCAACCGTGTACTCACAAATATAATATACACAATATACATAAGTAGGCCTGCCAATTGCATAAGAGTTGTAAGAAATTTCCTGATTCAAAGTCTCATTATTTACTACCACCAACTTAAAACTCCTTTAAAAAAAATAAAAAATAAAATTAAAAAATAAACTGTACAAGAATAAAACATTTAGACATGTTTTGCGTCCATTACATTCTGTGTTTCCTTTTATTCTTAAATCTACCACATTTATTAATAAACCGGAGTAGATCCTGCAGTCTCAAAGAGCTCAAGTCGTCAGTTCGTCGCTCAACACTCCGGCGCCAAATATCCTAACTCTATCAAATTTAAGTGTTTGGAGAGAAGTGAACTGTGTAAAATCCCACCAGCTGTCTGCAGCTCTTTCTGTTAAGTGATAACAGGAAGTCTGTTACATGCTTCGAGATGACAGGTAACGTTTTCTTTGTCTCTTTCGTGTCACGTAAAGAGACAAAGAAAATACGTACGCACGTGACATAATTTTTAAGTGAGGTTGCGTGAGCGTGATTTGATTTCCATAATTCCTACGTAAAAATGTGTGAGCGTGACATAATTTCTACATGGAAATGCGTGAGTATAAGTTACTTTTGACCATGACATAGTTATAATTTTTTTTTGGAAAAACTTCAACGTGCGTGAATTTGTTTTTTTTTTAAATGAGAGCGTGCATGAACATGCGTGAGTAGTATTTCAACAGCTGTGAGCATGCGTGAACGTGAGTCAAAAAGTATTCACGCGCCCATCTCTGCTGTTTACAGGTACTCAGTTCCACCCATTTACCAACTAGACCCATTCATTAATGGTGATCTTTATGGATGTAGACGACAAAGGGAGTACGGGTTCTGGACTCTTGATACCACTTTTTGGACTCTGTCTGGCCATGAGGTTAACGGAATCATTTCCTCAGATTTCTGAGTGTCCAGGAACCCATATCAATAAGAGGGTTTTATGTTTCATAATATGATTTATGATTTTTTGATGTAATAAGAGGATTAAGAAAAGATTTAAGCGCATGCTGGCTGTCACTATATACACAAATGCTCCTTTTTCTCTAACCACTATCAATAACATGGTCTACTTCCTTGATGATTGTGAAAATGTCTACTGGAAAAAGAGAAGCACGCAACCCAAGAGAAAATTGAAGATGGATTTCATCATTAATGAAGATTCCAGAACCCGAACAGTTTTTGTTCGATCCCTTTCAAAAAGTGAATTTTTAATGAGAGTATTGATTGTAAAAACTCTGAAATATTTGTAAACATTCAATATCTGATTAAATTCTGTTAAAAAGTAACTAGTTAATTACTATTTCACTTAGACCTAAAAATTATTTTAACAATCATTTAATAGAAAAAAATTTGTATGAAGTAATTATTCAATTAATTTTAATTTATTACTCAACTTAAAAAAGATACATATGTACACATATCTATTTATGTATTAAATCCAATATAGTGGTTAAAAAGTATCTTCCAATTTAACCGCAAATGTAACAATAACAGGAGCAATAGTAACAATAAACATTAATAAGAACAATAACAATAACCATACAGAGTATATGATGATGATAATGATGACGATCATCATCATCAAAAGTACAATTGATGGCACTGATTCTCATTTTCGAGAGTAGTCCCATAATTAGGAGAACGGGAACGGTAGTGCCTATCCCGCGGCGTGGCAATCCAAACTGATGATATAAAATTACACCAATTATTATTTTAGTGATTTTTCACTATTTAATTGGGATTTCGTTATCGGATTCGGATGGAGTAGCCAACTTCTTAAGTTGAATTATGTACACATTGATCCAACAGCGGCGTGTTCTACGGCGAGTGTGCATGTAATAAAGCTGTAAACATAATAACAAGATCGTGTGGAGACTGGCACTTGCCCATCAAGGGTTTTTAACAATTTGTTATGTGGTTGGAACAAAAAACAAGAAAAGAGGAAGAGAAAAAACGAAAAAGTACAAATGAAATCCCCAATTTGTTGAAATGTGATGAATGAATGTACATAAGTAGACGACTAAAATGAAAATGTAGAAAACTTAATTAAAATGTCGTAAACGAAGACGAAAAAAATTATGTTTTCATTTTTTATTTTATTTTTTTTTTGGCATGCCTACAGATAGAATCTATTTAAACATGCTCCCCGTTGCCACTCCGCCACTGTTGCTTCTCTATTCATTGCCACTAATAACTTCATCGCTTTGTTATGAGCTCTTCACTCGCTGTCGCTGTCCGCTCGTTTACCAAAAACGAAATCAGAAATTGTGTTCCAAATGAAAACATCTTCAAATTGTTTTGAACCGAAAATGAGGCATTTTCGGGTACAAAACAATAAAAATGACTAATGGCATCTAATTTCCTTTTGTGAGCATGAACACAGCCAGCATAGATACATCCATACATATGCACATTCAGCGGCAATCTGCGGCCTAATAGGCGTGTAGAGCGGCGTAAGCGCAAGCGCACAAAGAATGCAACTTCTGTGAGAAGATTGATAAATTTTCGGTCATAACAAGTTAATTTCTAGGTTGCCAAAGAAATTTCCTTTTGATATGCCAAAGCAATTACAAAGGAAAATCATAAAAAGAAAATTGAAGAAAATAAAAAACCAAGAACTGAGAAGCAGAGAAAGAAATGTAGGCAGTCGAATAGAAGAGAAACATGCAGCTGAAATATTCTTGGCGCTTATTTTTTCCTCGTGTACTTAAGAGAATGAACGTACCTAAGGAACGGATATGGTCAATCTCACATTTTAATTACTAGTCTAGTTTCCATTTGGGGGAAGGGAAGGAATACGTTGCGAGGGAACTTCAAACTAATGTATAATTATAATTTAATAAAAAATAGTTTTGAACTGGCACATCTATACCCGAATTAAGTGTTCCAAAACTTGATAGCTTCATTTAATGAAAATAAAGAAGAAATTGTTTTTATTTGACACATAAATTTAAAGTAGAAATTTCTTACTTCGAATTGCATATGCTCACGTTAGAGTTAATGGGCTTTAAGTATATAATGAACAACTAGAGAAAAGCCAGTTATGTTGGTGGATTTTGTAGGCCTGTCGATTCATCAACGCATTGCATTATGCAGCTTTTATCATGATGTTCTAGGGATACTTTTCGAAGGCGCACTCTAGTGGGAACGTTTCAAGTGGTTCTTATTCTTCATTTCAAAATAGCATTCTCAAAGAAGAAAAATCTTGAGAATCGTCCGAGTGGAAATTTAGCTATGGCGTGACATTAATATTTCATTTGGGTCAGCGGCATTCTGTAGTGGTTTTTGGAACTCGGTTGGTTGGTGGATGCCCTTTTGATTTTTGGAAAGAACACACTTTCGCCGAAAGGCTCAGTGCGATACAACATAAGCTTTCCTGGCAACTGGCTGTGCTCAATACGGAAGGAACCACTTGCGCTAAAAAAAAAAAAAAAAAAACAATATAAATTCGAGAAGGCATGCTTTCATATAATTTTTTTTATCAGTTCTACTCAAATTTCATTATACCAAGTAAATTCAACGATTTCCTTCAATTTTTGAATTTCATTGATTTTATGACGGCGTATTTTTTTTTCTTAATAGGGTTGAGGTCAATGCTGTTTCCAGGCCATGTTAGAGACTCAATCTCTGAAATGTTTTTATATTCTTTAACCAACGCAAAGGAAAGAAGTTAATTAATGGTAATTTGCTTCAAAAAATTTAAACTAAAAGTCTATTTAAGAAAATTTTTACGCTGTTCCTACCAATTTCGATCGATGAAGAATCATCTTCAAAGACGACTTTTTCTACGTGCTTATTTAGAGAATCGATTGAAGGCAAAATTAAGTTTTTTATAGTAACTATATATGCTGCTTAGCTTACAGATAATCCATACTCACTAACGACAGCAGCTACACGAACACACGACTTCGAAATTCTGTCGGCTACAACTGTCATCGTGTAGTTAGCAAACACAGCCAAAACAACAAATGCAAACTCTCTTCTCTCTCTCTGTCGCTTGTCAAATTAGAAATAGATTTAAAATTGGCTACAGCCACAATTGTGGTCGGTGGTCATGTGGTCGTGTCGTCGCCAAAATAATCACCTACATAAGAACATGTTGTTTTTATAATTTAAAAGATGTAGTCGTGTAGCTGCCGTCGTCAATGTGTATGGTGCAAGAGCCTTATATGCTCCCCAGACCATAATGTATGGGGAATGTTTTACAGTACTCTGAACGCAATGATCACTATAAAAGTCCTAACCATTATTAATACGTACAGCTAAATTTTTTTTCTAAACCTCAACTTTAAAAACAATTTTATGATTATAAAACTCTTTTTCTTTCAAAAATGTTATATTTATTTTAAACATTTTTAAATAATTAATTAATTGTAAAAAGTAAAAGAATTTATCTTAAAAAAATTAACAAAATTTGTTTACTTTACTCCAGCATACTCATTATATTACAAAATAAAAATTGACTACCTAGAAAAAAATCAGAAATAAGAAACAAAGCAAACAAAAGAACAATCGGAATAGCATTTTGCTATTAGTAAAGGATTACGAAAATATTAATATCACATTCTGTGAAACATTTGCCACTCAAGAAACGCTATGTTGGCGAAAAACCTACTTGCGCAGATATTCGGAAGTTAAAAATTGATAAAATAAAATCTAGTGACAATTTTTGTCCTAATCTAAAAGGGTCAGGATTAGAAAAATCGCCAATACAATCTGTAGTAAAGAAATTCAAAAAAGTTACTCAGCGTCAAACAATTCTGTCAACTGTGGAAGAGTATTCAACTTGACCGATCGTGATTTGATGTTACTGCTTGCAATTGCAGAAACAAAACAGAAGCACCGGATGAAATGCAGCATCAGAGTTTTCAAAAGCAACAGGAGAATCAGTAGGACAAGAGTGAAAATTTTTTTTTTTTTTTAAATTGGTTATGGGCTTTATAAGGATAAACAAAAGAAAATACGGCTTTATTGGACGAAGAATAAGCGGAGGGGAGTGATTCGCAAAAAGCGCATGTTAACTTGATTGTCTTAAACACATGGTTAAGTTTCCTGCCAGCGATATGGTAGGGAGGTGAATGCCAGCAAAATGCGTAGGGCAATTGCAGTTTCTGGACGGCACCACAAAAGTTACAAACCATGTACCCATGAGTGAATAAATTGAACAGTCATAGAGTTTATCTTTCAGCAGAATGGTCCTCCGTCTCATACTGCTAAATTCACACAAAATGGGTTAAGTTCGTAACAAATAAGTGTATGACATTGACCATTTTCAAGTCCTGGTCTCAAGTTATTGAAGAAAGTCTGATAAATGATCCGCAAAGAACTGTTGTGGAATTAAAACCCAAAATAAAAAAAATGGGAATCCATAACACGCAGTGAACGCCAAAATCAGGTTAATAGTATGTCAAACTGAATTGAAGCCATAATAACCGCAAGGGGAGATGCAAAAGAATATAATGGTTAATTGTTATTTCTTAGTTTTTTGAGTATCCTGAAATAAAGTACAGAAATTTCGTTTGTTGTTCAAGTTAAATATTTTTGTTTTTATATTTAATGAATTATTCAATAAGCTTTCAAAAAAGTATAGTATATTTAAAGAAATCAGATTTTATAATCGTAAAATCGCGTTCAAAGTTGAAATTCAGAAATAAATTCAGCTGTACGTATTAATAGTGGTTAGGGCTTGTATACCGCTCATTTTTTCTGCGACGCACCATGACTCCCGTATCTGCACCAATCTAAGTAAAATTACGTGAGTCCAATCATCTTCAGACCAATGTTTCTTTTCTCTGCACCAGTTTAGGCGGGTGGATCGCATTTTTGCTGTAAGGAGCGATTTTTTTCTTGTAGCTCGCCGGGTATTTCAATTATTTTCTTGTAAAAGACGTTTTGCCTTTGAGCTGCTTAATTGCACACGATGTATTTCTTTAACCCATATCGTCCTGGTACTGGATGCCATGATCCAATTTGGAAAATTTTCAAAACGCAATTTCCATATGTCTTCAATAAGAAATTTTAGTACTTAAAAAAAATAAAAAAAATTTGTTTCTAGATGGTATAGTAGTTTTTAGCTTACCCCAAGAAAATAAGGGTACCAGGTGTGAAATTAAAAATATTTCTACGCCATATCATGAGCAACAAGTATTCCCTGGGATCATATGTATTTAACACAGTATTTTAGAAGTTATTATAAGTTAAAAACATTTTTCTTTAATTTTGCCTATTTCTCCATACATTTTTTTACAAAAGTTTGGTCCGCTGTATCCTATGAAAAATATATGAGGACCTATGAAGTTATGATTTCCACATCAAGTTTCTAATTTTATCTGGGCGAATTTCATATTTCAGTGCAAAATAATTAATTTTACTATTTTTTGTTGACTTTCAAAACCACCTTCCAAAAAAGTATGTCTGTTCACCTGGCCTTGAAGTCAGGCGAAATACAATATTTTTAAATTATATAAATGCAATTTTAAAGTCAGTATATATAGAAATATTATACAGTGATTACTTTGTGAAAAATTAAAAAAATTATTCTTGACGAATTTTCAAAGTTGCTGTTCGATTAATCGAACGTTGAAACTATATGAGTTAAGCTCTGCAGCAATTTCTGGAGCAGTTTTAAAGCGATTGCGCTGAGACATACAGACTAACTTTGGGTCCTCATGCTCATTTGTCTTCCTTGGACGTCCACTGCCAGACTTAACTCTCCGTTTTTAAAATTGTGCCCAAAATTCTCTCACTGAAGATTGATTCTACTTGACTTTCTTCCATATTGCAACATTTGACAAATTATATTAACTCTTTGTTTTTTCTGTAAGAACCATCGTTTGCACGACAAATTACCTTATCTGCACAAATGATTTGCCAATACTGATCAAATTGTTTAAATTTTTGCACTTTTATGCGAGTAAACACAAAACCCACAAAAATTGCTCTGGGGTTTTTTTTTTGGGCGCGGGCGTATAGTATTATACCGAATTCGAACAGCGATGTAGGAAAGTTTATAAACACTAATTTGTTAACTCTGTTAGTTTTGCTCAAGGTACACCTTGTGTAACTTTCTTTTATTTATCTTCATTTCAGTAGCAACTTAAAGAGGTTTGAGGATTAAGCCCGAGACGGAAATTGAACCCGCAACCTCACGGATGAAAGTCGAGTGCGCTACTCACTCGGCTATTGAAGCTAACTCACATTGGAACTCACATAAACATGATTTTCATTGCAAGTAGCTTCAAATCTTAAAATGAACTCTTGTAATAAAATCAGAGAAAATGCAATGAAGAACCAACAAGTTACATTTTAATTCAACTGTTTATGCGAAATATTTAATTCATTATATTAATTCAATCACTGCCCATATTTGAGATTAATACTTTTCAACTTTAAAACAAAGCTGCACTGTAAGTGGCTGTTCAGGCGGGAGCAAGCATGAAAAGCCTGGGCAGGCGTGTCGTGTTCATATGAGTGCAACCATGACGGACTTTTTCTAATCAAAAAGGAACGGTGGAATTAGAATTTTGTCACTTTTTCTTGTGCTCATTAAGATAAGTTCTTTTATTCGCAAAAAATGCAAAAGAAATATCAAATATGTGCCTTAAATATGTACTTATTATTAAATAAAAAATAAAAGCAACAATCTCTGAAGAAATTAAAATAAGTTTATAAAAAAATAGCAAGAAAATGAAGACTGTGTGTACCGTAGATGCACATTGTTTGTTTTGCGTTCATGTTGCCTATTCAACTTCAAAAAAATTATGAGGGAAAGTGGCAAAATCGGAACAATATGAACATTCATCAATGAGCCGATTTTTATTTTATTTTTGGATTTTCGGTGCAATTCTGCTATCTCTTTCTCTCTACCTATTTCTTCTACCTTTCTCTTTCAGACATGATTCATGCCTGCACTCGTCTGAACAGCCACTAAAATCAATGGCTTCATATTTATAATTTATTTTTATTTTTATTTTGCTTTAAAACTTTTAAAAACTATCATAACAAATCTTAATTTGTTTTTGCTTTGGGTGTAGGATATTACAAAATTTTTTTAAATGTTTACCTTTGCAAAAATTTTTAATTGTTGTCATAGTAACTCTATTTTTTTTTTTTAATTTTACACTTATCAACACGAATTTTCCCAGTTTTACGTAAGGTTTTTGAAATATTTGGAGAAACAATTTTCTTGAGAATGTTTAGTCACTTTATTATCTGATATGAAAATCAACGAAGAAATTTTTGGTCGGCTTTTTTTTGAGCGCGAGTGTATTACGATTTGAATTTGATAAACTTGTTCTCTTTTCTAAAATATAAAACCGAATGGAGAAATTTTTCACGCAATATTTTGAAAAATCTTTAAGAATACGCAACATTTGTAATTTTTTTGTTTGAGTTACAGTGATTTCAACTTACCAAAATTACATAAGCTATGACAAAAAACTACATGTCATAGCTTATAAAAAATATAAAAAATTTTTCGAAAACTTGTAAATACAGTTGTGAATTTATAAAAACCTAATTTTGAAAAAGTGCTAAAAATTATACCCAAATATCATTTATGAATATTTCAAAAACCTTACGTGAAAAACTGAGTACGCTAACATCATTCCGCATCCGCGAGATATTTACTTGGCTGAAAAATAAGTGCAAAAAATATGATTATTGGATTTTAGTCGTAACTATAGTAAAAAAGCTTTTTTAAAAAAACCTTCTCAAAATTTTTTAAATTGTTCCTGCTTATAGCTTCTTTCGTATAGCTTTAGCTTCTTTCTTTATAATTCTTGGAATGGAAACATTTAGGTCGATAAAAGTAATATAAAATCTGTTTCAAAGAGATGTAAGGTCTTAACAATACTAGTCCTTGATGCAAAACAATAAAGGTTTGAACCCCAACAACCTAAGGGGAAGCTTCTGACATTAGAATTCGGCTAAATTATTTTCTTTTATCAAAGAATTTAATTATACATATCCTTTTAAATTGTTAAAATAATTAAAAAGCAAAAAATCCTCAGCTCTCCCAAGTTATGGACTATTTGAAGCAGAACATAACAATATTTAATAATTCATTTACCTTTTGTTTGAAGTATATACAAAATAACCTAATTAAAATCTTATGTAATAATTGCCTTATAGCTCTCGTATTCCATTAAAGTAATTTATTTGAAATAATCACAAAAAATATAAAAAAGAACTAGTAATACAAACACAAAATGGCAAGAAAGACTTGAAAATTAGCCAATTTACGAAATCTTATCGTCAACATCTTTGCTAACAAAGAACGCCTAAACGCTTCTGTGAAGTGAAGTGAAAAGCAAAAGCGAAAAAGTAAAAGGAAACAGCGAAACAAAAAATGGGGATCCTTTTTGGGTAATGTATTCAATTTAAGTTTAGCCAACAAACGCCTATTTGTGGCAACATTCGCGCCACTTAGAGACAGGTTTCTGCATTATTTTACATTCATTACTTCATTTAAAAATATACATACAACGAAAAATTGCTGTTAAAAAACGAAAAAAGAATAAAGAAAAAGAAGAAAGAGGCGAAAATATACAAAGGAGGAATGTGTTTTTATTTTCGTCTAATTTATGCAAATTAATTTAAAGACCTGAAGTGTATGATATTATTATGTACCTACTGTATTTAATTTTGTGTGTTTGTTGGTTAAAAGTTTTCTTTTCATAAAGTAAACATTAGATTTTATGATGATTAGGGGTTTACATAGTAAAATTTTGGAATTCTATATACAATTCATAAATATTGGAACGAGGAACAAAGTCTTACTTTTTGAATCTATTAGAATTAATTCCATTCCAAAGTGGTTCCTCTAAATAAAATTGTAATTATAACCAAAACTATTGTTTTGAATAAACATCAACTTTTTATAACAATTTATAAAACTTCTTCACAAATTTAAATAGGTTTTGCAAACACTCTACTACCATCATTTCATTATCACCTGTTTCTGCATCCTCTAATGGAGCATAGGTGGTCAACAAGGCATAATTTAGTTCATTCCACTTTTGCCTGAGACATCAATGTCGTTTTGAAGCATAAAATAAATTTTGGAGTTATAGGTTTATTATGTCAAGCATGATGTTTGATTCGAAAATAGAGTCTTTTGAAACAATGTTATAGTTTCTTTCATATTTCTAGACAAAACTATCAAACTCGGCTGACAAGGAAATAAACTTAAGGTGTTATTCCTTTTCACGAGTGTTTGACAAAGAGCAAGCAGATTTCGACTGCATACATAAGGTCTTCAAGATGTTCATTTACGTACCTATATCCAGCACAGTGTTGATATTTTAGGTGTAATCGTACCTTCTTCCGCCCCTTTTAATTTTCAAGGTACTTTCGGCCCTACCGAATCACTTTAGGTACAATTTGGAATTTATTTCAAACTACTTCACTGAACTAAAAAGACTTTTGTTTGTACGTGGGCACTGTCAAAAGTTATTTTAGTGCTACAGTTTTTACGAAGTAAAAAAATTATTTCTTGTAAAAACTAAATTGTGTATTAACGAACACAAGGCAGAAGTGAAACTTCTTGTGAACTAAACGAAACACAAGCAAATAACAAGCAAATCAAATTTTTCAATCGCTAAATTTTTTACTTCATTGGCTTGTGTTTTTTAATTTCATTTGCTTGTGTTTCGTTTAGTTCACAAGAAGTTTCACTGCTGCCTTGTGTTCGTTAATACACAGCCAATTTTTTTTTTTGGGACTAATTCTAGAACAAAAAATGTAACTCTGTACCGGTAATTTCGATGAGAATTGTAGCGAACTCTTTTTGTGTGTGACATCTTCATGTAATTCCTTGGACACTTGCACCATCTGTATGTGAAATGTATAACTGTCATAAACTTGAAGATGGCGACGCTAGACATTGTTCTTTCTGCTATTTATGAATCGTTTATTATATAGTTTGCTCGTGATTTCAGTTACGGAATATTGATATTTAGCCCCTCTTGCACATTGCTCGACAAAATTATGTCGCATTGCAAACTTACGCGCGACGTCACATCCGGTTGGTTTTACTCTAGGACAAGAGAAAAGTAGTTTCACTTCAAAAAGATATTTTTAAGCATGTATCTGTAAATAGAGCCCTGTTCGTCAGTTTCAACTAAGATATCCTCTGCCATTCCATAAAGTTTTAAATTTAAATACAGTAGAATCCCGATTATCCGGATCAATTAATACCAGCTTTATTCCGGTTTATCGAAAATGCGGATAATCGATGTCAGAGTTAAATCAAAGAAGAACACATCATTTCGACAATAAGAAACTTTATAAATAAATAACGAATCACATATTTTCATTGCAGCCAATAATAGGCTGCTTTGCCTTTTTACTTTAAAAATGACGTTCTGAATTCAAAATTTTGAGAAATAAGAAAATGTGCCTAAAGACATCGTTATGCCATAGGGAAATTGTATCGGCACTCGATACTTTGAGTACTCAATACTTTTATCCCGATACCCGATACTTTTTTACTCGATACTATTATTATGAGTACTTGTACTCATTGAGTACAAGTACTCAATTTTGCTGGTATCGAAATTCGATACTTTTCAAAATTTCCAGTACAAAAATTATTAGTAAAAAATTAAATGCAATGCAATCAAAATTAAACAGTACGACTTGTACTTTTTTGAATTTATATATAATCAGATGTTGCTTTTTTATATTTAGAAATACATACTACAGGTGTCGATCTCTGTTCTTCATCTACGTATCTCCATTTTGGGCGAAATTGAGTTTTTTTTGCTTACATTGTATAAAATCACCTGAGAATCCAGATAGAAATAACTTCTCAGTGAGTTTGTATGAGAAAAGAAAATTTAAGAAGCAGTTCTTCAACGTCGTATCTCCACTTGAAGACGGATTTTGCTTTTCAAACCTTTAGTTTTTCCCGATTTCTGTGAAATGGTACTTTTTGAGATACGTGTAAGAATAGAGGTAGGGAAATTGTTAAACAGAGGATCGGTCGGTTGAACAGAGGTTGTGCCACTTTTGTAGTTAGGGTGCGACATGTATCTATATTAAATAAATAGCTAAATTTTTTATATACATAGGCATATGTATTCATTATTTATACATGTACTTATATATATATTTAAAAAAATTAATAAAAACCAAAAATTTACACATAATTCGCAAATTTTCTAAGCGCATTTTGTGATTTTTTTACATTAGGTATCGAAATCTGATACTTTAGGTATCGAGTACATTTATGTCAATACTTTTGAGTACCCAATACTTTTGGGCCGATACTTAAAATGAGTATAGTATCGATACTTTCCCCCGATACCATTTCCCTAGTTATGAGTAAAGATAATCGGATATCCAGATAATTGGACTTTTACTGTATTGATAATTGTATTTTTTGGTATAGTAGTTTTTTTTACAAAATCTTTTCAAATTGTTTTACTTCGCTGCTAAAAGTTTTTGTTCACTGTCATATAAAACAACTGGAACGTCAATTAGCAATGCAAACTCTGCGTCTTCACCTGAGACTATACTCTCTAACCTCAGAATTTTACATTTTCCAAAAGTTACAGATCGTAAAGTATTGAATTTAATTTTGCTGCTGGAAGTATTACTTAAGAAAAAGCTTTCTAATATCTGAAATCTAAATACTTAGTTCATAATTTTGTACCTTAAAACTAAAAGGATTCGTTCTGGCGTTATATTACATACGCCTTTCTTTACTTTTCACATCATATATTCATCATTCTATTGATTTTGAATTTTACCTTTGTGGTGGAGATACGTCATAAAACTAAAGACTTTCTTTCGTAAACTTATTCACATTTGACTAAAACAATTTTTACACCAAAACGCAATACTAAACAATACTAAAATTACTAAATAATGGAAGAATAAATAATTTTCTTTGAAAACAAGCCATTGTTAATTGGAAAAATTCATCATTATTAGAACTGCATAACTTTTTATCGTAAGTGCCACTTCGTGGTTACAAAAAAAGTAGACAAAGATTAGCAGTGTACTTACAATAAAAATGTTTTCTCTATAACGTACCGATTCATCTAAGAAGTCTAATCTTTTGAGAGCTGATGCCTAGAGCTGATTCATAGTACTTCCGTTCGCAATAAAAAAGTCAATAACTTACGTTAAAATCGCCTAACTTATTTTGTTTGCTTGTTTTAGAGTTCGACCGAACGTTCGGCTTCGACCAGGTTCGGTTACGAATTAGGTGTTCGGCTTCGGCCAAAAATTGGCTGAACAATAGCCGAACACAAGAATATTGGCACCGCAGCCCCAATTTATGGGTAAAATAAATTACAACCAAGTATCTTTCCGCTTTTCCCTCCATCTAGTGTTGCAAGTAGTGTCCGACAGATTATTCGGCTTCGGCTATTCGGCCTAAAATTGCACCTTCGGCTTCGGCAAAAAATGGACGAAGTTTTGGCCGAAGTATTTTGCCGAAGCCGAAGATTATAAGCATTTTATTTTATAATAATTTTTACTTTAGATTGGCAGTAAAAATTTATACAAATAAATAAATGTGAAGTGGTTTTATAAAGTATTTACATTACAATTTCTGTGTTATATTTTCTCCGTTTGCTTGTTCCATTTTTACTTTTGAAGTAACCCACAGATTTACAACCGTGCAAACAGTTATCAGTGATTTTTTTAACGAACAACCTGCTGGAGCTAATACAATTAGAGGCAGCAGAAGCAAGCCAAACTTTTTTACTTTTTAAGACTTGAAGCGTATTGAAAAGAAGCGTGAATTGTTAGAGAATGCAACATTTTCCATTACTGGCGCTTCACTTTTTCAAAAAAATCGAAAATTGTTGTGGCTAAAATTGCTCTAGAATATTTGTGTAAAGGGATTCTTTGGAATTCACAGTCGATTGAAAGTAACAGATGTTTATTTGCAAGCTCTGATACAGCAGTTATGCATATTTGAATTTTGAAACTAGTTTTTCTCAAAACAGCATTTTTCGAAATGGCTTCCACGATATATCCAAAACTAATGAACTGATTGCGTCTTAATTTTTATCGTTTCTTCAATGAATAAAATACTTCCCGTCATACTTGCCAGATAAAAAAACTTGCTGTGAGTAGCTAAGAATTTAAATTTTTATACAAAATATTTAGTTATTTAAAAAAATTGATAAAAAGTTTATTAACAACAAATACTTTTAGGCATTCAACTTTTTCGGCTTCATAAAACCACGCTCATTAAATTTTATAGGGTTTTGAGATCAGATTTATGCTTTTTACATTAAAATTTATCAAACCCAATTTTTTTTTAAATCAATCAAAAATTTGGGAACTAGAAGTTAATTCTGGTTCCGGCTACAGGTCTATAGATTAATACGCTGATTCAATCTTTGATTTTAGATAAGCAGAATCATGGCAGCCATCGGCCAACTTTTTTTTTGACACAAGTTTCGTTGAACGACAGTCGTTCTACAGATATATAGTCGATGTTGCTGTATATTTTGACGTAAACAAATTTTTAAATGATTCTTGAAATAAATAATATTTGTCAGCTCCTTCGACAGTAAACAGTTATTTAGTGTTACTGGTCAGCTTTTTATTTGGACTACCTACTATTTATATTTTTCTGTATGTTTCCAAATACATAGGTAAAAATATTTTCTTATTCTTTATATTTTAAAAATCTTTCGGTCTTCGGCTTCGGCCAAAAAATTACCTTCGGTCGGACACTAGTTGCAAGTGAGCAACTCTTTATTGCTGCAGGCCATCTTTATGAAGATAGGATATGTTCATTGCTTGGTACAAATGCCGGCAAATTGTTATTTTTACTTTATTATTTACAGTTATTTAACTTTGATTATTAATATTAATAGTGTTTTTTTTTTTTTTTTTTAGTTTTTGTGTTTTGTAATATAATTTTACTGTATTATTAATATCATATTAGTAGTATGTATTGTGTTTTCAATGAGTTATAAAAATGAGTGTTTTTTTTTCTAAATCAACTTCTGAATTTTTTTATTGATTTAAAACGTGGTACTATTATAAAAATAAAAAAAAATTATAATTTTTTATTTAAAATTTGGGCAAATTTAACATTTAAAAAGTAAAAATTTTTGATTTATTTTTATACTTTTTTAAATCAGTTTCTGTTCAAATGTTCGATTCGGCGTTCGGCTTCGGCCCAACATTAAAACTTTAGCCGAAGCCGAACCGAATTTCGTTCGGTCAAACTCTAGTTTGTTTGTTTTGTGAAGTTTGTTTATTTTTTATGTACCTTTTACATTTTCTACCAAAATAAAATAATTTGTACAACAGAAAGAATACTCATGTATTTAACTACCACTAAATTTCAGCTTCCAATTATTGGATTTTTAAAACTAATCAAAATTGGGGACTCATAATTTTTAATACAAATGTCGCGTTTTTAGCTATAGTACAGCTGTATTTCATGCATATGAAAAAATACTAATAAGCTCAATGTATTTGAATTATGTAGAAAATTATTTCATACCTCTTTAGGTACAATCCGACTCAAAAAGGTACAATTTGTACATAATTTAGGTCCTTTCAAAAAAAAGTTTTTCAAACTGTATGCTTGAAGAAAAATCTGTCTGTTTTCGTAAACTAAACTGTTTTGCTATAACAGCAATCTATATAAGCGAAAATATTGTAAAGTAAATGAGAATTACTTGACGACACATTCCACTGAATCGCATTATTGAAAGGAACTATCACTATTGTTTTATAAACTTGTTGCTATTTTTCTTTGACACCTTAGTACATATTGGTTATGGTTTTCTGATAGTTCGCTTATTTCAACAATCCATATAGTTTCTCAGTTTTTGCATTTATTTATTATTAAGTACAGTAAAAAGTGCAAGTAAGAGAAAAAGACTAAATGATTAAGTAGCTATAAAATTTAAATTTAATCACTAGAACAAAAAGGTATGAAATAAAAATGTATTAAATAATTGAGAAATATTTTAAGATTCCAATATCAACCCTTTAGTTGCTTGAATATTAATAAAGTGGGTTTTGTTGAAATTTTGTGCATCAGGGTTTTATACGCCAAGACACTAATTTTTGTCCTCTATTTCGATCTAAAAAAATATTTCAAAAGTTGCTCCGAAGCTAAAGTGAAAAAATTAGGCAAAAGTTAAATTTTTCATTGCACTAAAGCGCCATGGACTATGGACCGACCAATTTTGTTTTGTTTTTTTAACCAAAGAGGCCGATTTTAAACTTAAAAATATTCTAAAGGGTGCTCCGGAGCAAAATGTAGTAAAATTTTTATAAACCCAAAATGCAGGGGAGAGGTTTAAAAAAATAAAAAAGTGCCAACTGTCTTCTCCTTTTCTCAAAAACAAAAGTTCCAAGTATGTCAATCCATTCAAAGGACAATCGAGATATTTTCTTCTCTTTGATTTAGAAACCCTGAACTGAAATCCTTTGGGTTTAGCTTAGGTTAGAATTTTTTGAAATTCTGGTAGTTTAAATATGTATAAGAAACCACTGCTTATTTTCAATCTTCTTAGAAAAGAGTTTAAATTCACAGGCCTGTGTTATTTGTTGAAATTGGCTACAGCATTGTTTTGCCAACGAACAAGAAAAATTTCAGTTAGTTTGACTGATTTGCAAAATCGCATCCAGGCTTCAAATATTCTCCAGTTACTCGTACTTGAAAGTTTCGTTTTCGCAATAAACACAGCAAGAAATATGACAATTGTAGTGACAACAAATACAGTCGTTGCTAATACAATACTATTTACAAAAAAAAAGTAAGGATAAAAAAAAATTTAAGCTTTGCAATTCTCATCTAGGAATCAAAATAATCTGCCCAAAGATAAAAAGCGGTGTTTAATGAACTAGTTGACAAAATTGCAATTACAAAAGCTGGAACTTGTTGGGATAAAAAATACTTTAAAGAGTTAAATAGCTTATTTAAAAAAATCAATTATACACGGTATACACATTGGGACTCTAGCAACTAAATAATTAAAAAACTCGAAATCACTTCCTCATTATGAAAATAATTTCTTTCTCCCCTATTCGTAATACAAATGAACTAAAGTTTCTTTGAGTTTTGTTGTTTTACATGGAACTTATTTAAATTCACAAACGTTAAGAGAGCGAAACTTGCCAATTGTTCGAAAGTGTATCTATTTCTTTGTATATATGTAATCGGGATTGCCATAAACTCACACTTTCCTCAACCCCCACTCACACTCTGTTACTTACTTACATACCAAACACTGCGCTCCCTGCTACATTTTCATATGTGTGCGTGTATTTCTCGATTATTTTGTCTCCAAGGACCTAAATAGCTCGACTTCGACATGAAATTATGTAAAACTTAAGTAAAAGATGAGCTCGTCAAGAATTATGACACCCCAGGGAACAAAACTATACACTCTCCAATTCTCTTTCTCTCTTTGTCTCTCGTTTGCAGCCCACTCGCCTGCCATTTGTATGCTATCATCCCAAATTCACAGTATGGCACAGTAAAGCAGGCGGACATACACAAACATACATTCATACTTATGTATATACATGCGATGCTGAAAGTTATCAACGCTCATGTTCGTTTATATTGAAACAGATTGCAGCTCATGAAAATATTGTGGTTTGCAATTTGGAACAAATGACTTTACGCGCTACTACCAGAACAGCACAACATCAGCAACGACGACTACAAGTATATTGTCGTTGTCGTTCTCCACAATATTGTTTCTTGTATAGAGTTGAGGGCCTTTTGTTAGCTTCGAAACATTAAAGCAAACAGCCCTCCCATCACCCACATAGAATCTCTGCTCTGCTTTTGGCTAATACAATTTACACACGTCGCTGGTTTAGGTTTTGGGTGTTTTACGGATCAATGTTCGTGCAATGAAAACATACACACACACACACACACACTCTCATATACATATACATCCATATAAAACACAACAACTTAGGGTATGTTGAACATGTAATTTGTGTTGGCTCGTCGGGTATTTATCCTTGTTACTTGTAGCTGTGGGCGTAATGGGCGTTTGGATGATTCGTTTAGGCCGCTTGTAAATTGGAAAATTGGTGTGATTTTCTATATATCCGTATATATTGTATGTGTATATGTATGTGTGTTTTTCTCCATTCTGCTTTGTTATTTTTATTTTTTTCTTGTTTTGGTTACGCTTGCTGAATTTCGTCTCTAATAAACTTAAGTGAAGGCAATATTGTGGGGCTGTTTTGGGTTAATATAGAAACAATAAAATTGAATTGAGCCCATTTTAATGCTACTTTTAGCTTATATAAAAAATAAATTTATATTTTTTTCTGTTGTTTTTAATCAATTTCAAGGTTCTATGCCTCTTAAATGTTTTTAAACGATGTAAATTAAATTTGAAGAATATCGAAACATATCATCACTAGTACATTTAAAGAATGTTTTTGTTTAAGTTTAATGAATTTTTCTATTGATAATAAATTTTTTATTATTATCGTTATCAAATTTTGAAATATATAAACAAGATTATTTTTACACTTTACTCTTTGGAGGAGCAACACAGGCGAAGCTTCTTTGAGGAATAAAAAGAATGCATTATCGAAAGGAGTTGGAGTTAATAAACACCTTTATTTAGAATGCTATCAATGTATTTTGGAACAGAATAATGTAACAAAATGCCAACAACAACCAAAACTTTTGTCCAGATATCCTTAATTGCGTCCTTTAAGCCACAAACGGTTGGTATATTGACCACATGTTTTCGTTGGGGCTAATGTCTGGTGATGATGGCGATCAATCCAAAATCTTGCACTTTAGTTTTGCGGTACGGTGCGTTGCCTTACTGAAAATTTCAATGTCATTCGTGAGAATAGGAGTAACTGTACTATTAGAAGGAAAACAGCCCTGTGGGGCTAATATATTCAGCACCTTTTTGTCCCCTACGCTGAAATCAAAAAGGTTGATCCTATTCTCATATTGCTCATCTATAAAAAACAACGCCTTTTCTTGTTTCTTGTTTCCATATTCTGTGCACCAGTTCAGACTCTTTTAGTTTGTCCAAAAGTTTGTTTCAGAATGGGGGACGTTTTAAAGTGTAGCTATTCAACCCATTTTCAACAAGCTGGCAAGTAATTGTAAGTAACCATTCCGAGACAATTCTACTTGTGCTTTTATTACGTTTTCGTTTGCCAGTTTTGGTAAATACGGCATATCAATAGCTATTTTAGATATCTGTGAGGTATTTGTCCTGGTAGATTTTCAAATCGTAAGCCCGCTTCAACTTTTCTTGCAATCTTATAAAAATATTTGTGTGAAATATCGAGTTTTCCGACCTTTATCTTTGCTTACCTTCCTGGTTGAGGTTACGGTTAGATTTTTAATATTCTAAATACATAAAATTAGAAAAAGGGTTTGAAAGAAAATACCCGATACATTCCCTTTTGTTTGCCTCAGAGATTTTTAACTGTAAAAAGATCATTATTTTGAACATTGCTTTATATTTAAAGTGACAATTAATGATGTCTCAGATAGTCCTCCCAACTGGATGGTCCTGTTTTATCTCGTACCACTCAACGGGAATTAATTCTATAAGCAAGCAAATTTCAATTTCGAGTAGAGCCTCTTTTGTAGTTAGTGAGCTATATGTCCTCTGCCTCCACTTCCCCATAAACTTTTATTTGACAAAGTTCCTGCCCGAAATGCTCAAAATCTGTGGGCGTACGCAGAATCTCGGTCAGAGGTGAAAAGCGTGAATGGTTGCTTACATTATATGTGTTAGCTAGTAAATTTTTGTTTGTGTTTGAGATCCCAGGGAGCAAAAACTACCCCTCCTGTACTTGTTTACGTGTGCTCATATCTTTAGTGTACTTTTAAGTCACCTGCTGGTGGGTACCCGTTTCACATCCATACTGATTATACTTTAAAATTGGCTATGCTTATCTTCGTGTTTGTCAATAAGGTTGTTGCATTCTAGATTGGGTACAGAATACCAAATTCACGCTTGGTTGACTTGCAATATTTAAATGCTTTCAAGAGAGTAAAAGCAGATTGCGCCTTCCCATTGGGTGTTTTAGATTGGCAACTTCTATCAGTTGCCTGAAATTTTGGAAATGCTGACTTTTAATTTAGCTTTGAACGCCGTTTCTGTCACTTGCTTTTGCTTGTTCGCCATGTCAATTGTAACTGTGAACAACAAGCAGATATCGACTACATAATCAAGTTATCCTAACCAGCCCCACAGGCTCTAAAAAATTAGACTGACAACGTGTTATGCGTTACTCATAACGGTGTCGAACACTAAGCTGAAGGGCAGGGGTGATAGCTCTTACATATTTTTATGCTACAATTAATACAACTACCACAATTGGTGTATTTTGCCAGATAAAGAAAACATTTGACAGGATAGGTAAGCTTATGAGGAACGTCTATACGCTGTGGCTTATAAAAAAAAGAATCCAAAATGATGTCGGCAATGTGCCTTGACATTTAACCTCGATGGAAAAAATCAATGATGGCCCGGTACATGTGTAAGTTAGATGGTTACATAGTTATTTTGTATACCGAAAGGCACCGGAAGCATATGTAATGATTACATTATTTTATTTTAAAAACAAATTTTCTCTATAAGTGTTTGTTTTTATTTCAATGCTTTCTTTTTAATATGTTGAAATATACATACGAGTTATTGTTTTCATTGTAAGAAGAAACTATGAAAATATAAACACCAATCCAATTACGGAAAATAAATTAATTAAATTTTTAAATTTGCGGAAAGAAGTAGCAATCATTTACCTTTCTATATTCTATAGTAAATATAATGACTTTCATATGAAAAATGAGTTAAATATTTTTTAGCAGGGATGGAAACCGGTTTTGAACCTAATCAATTTTGAACCGAATCATCCGCAGTTGAGTGATTCGAACCGAACCATGGACAAAACCATTATTGCTTTATTTCACTTGGACAAAACCAAACTAGTTTTATTAAAAAAAAAATTGTTCGGTTCAAACCAAATAATTATTTCCATTATTTTACTTTGTAGAAATAATTTTTACACCATACATTTTTTTGTAGACGGTATATTAGACTTGATCGAGTAATTCTACTCGTAGGTATGGTCATACATGTAGTCGATAAAAATATGTATGTCCGTCTGTCTATGTGAGCTAAGCTTGATTAATCGTAGTACAGACATTGCTTACAGCTACGTTCTAAAATGAGCGCAGAAGATATTATCCCACCAAATTGAAATGCGCAACCATGTCTTAAAATATAACCATAAAAAAAGAAGTTTTTTCGATCCAGGCTTGTGTATAGAGTATTTAAAGTTCGACCGCGTCCGAATTTAATAAACTTTTATAAAGCAATAATTTTACACTGAACGATTTTTGAATCAAACCATTTTTGAACCGATCAATGGTTCGTAAGTGTGAAAGAACCGTGATCCAACTGTACCGAACCATACGGTAAAATTTTGTTGGTTCGCATCCCTGCTTTTTAGTGTGTACAATAGTTTCGATAGGTATTGAATTCGTCATACATAAATAATGAATTTATTATAAATGAATATCGACGTTCTCTTTGAATTTGTAATTAATTTTATTAATTATTTAATTATTAATTTAAAAATATCGAACAAAAAATTCTCTTCTTACTACTGAAATAACCACAGTTCACTCGCTGTATGCATGTGTGTTTGCATATGATTTTCTATAGATACATTTGCGCATGTAGCATATTTGTGTGTGTGTGTGTGTGTGTATTGTATGTAGGTACATATAAGTAATATTTTTATTAATTGAAAAGTTAATTAAAAGCGCTAAAAGTTACACATGCCACCGATTGTTTAGCCGCGGGCGCTCAATTGTACAAAAACTAAAATAAAACTTGTTCTTGTTGTATTTGGTTCGCCATCAACATTTTTGAGTGCTTTTGCCGATGGTGCGGCTTCGGATGAGCACCAAAGCATTGAATGGATCTAAAGTGTATCTATACCTGGGTGTGTATGTATGGATATATGCAATATTCTAACAAAAACAACAATTACAACAACGAAAAGGCAACAAAAAATGGCTAAAGTTACTTGTATATATATATGTGATATCTACAGTGCTGGATACTAGAATAGAAATCAATTTTATTTGGGTTTTATTTCAAGGATTTAGTGATTATGTCATCTTCCATCGCGTTTTACTTCCGGGAATCTAGACAAAACAGCGGTCTTCTGAGATTCTTGATGTATAAAGGGGAGGTTGGAAGTCGCAGCATAAAAGAGGTTAACTATAATAATGCACATCGATGCATCGAAAACACAGATATTTAGTGTCGATGTATCGGAAATGTTCGATACCATTGTAGTGATAAATCGATGTTGTTTCTATGGATATATCATTTTTGATTGTGGAAATAAAATACACACGTAAGTAAATTATACAAATAAAAAACTCACCCGTTCAATAAATACACTCATACTTTTGTTAATTTCTTGTAATACTACATTTTGAACTTCTATAACCAATTTCTTGCCAAAAATTACAAGTGTTCGGATTTTGAAAGTTCTGGGCCACTTTTATTTATTTTTTAAAAACCTTTTGATTAGCTATAGTTTAAAAAATGTAGGAGTTAGTTTGTGTGCCTGGGTTCGATGCACGGTTCGATCAAGAATGACTGTCAAAACCAGATAGAAAAATTCTGAGTTTAGTTTCGCAATCAACGTATCATTTTGACATTTGATTTTTCATTTGTCAATTTTTATTTCCATTTTTTTGAGATCATTTACTTTTCATACACTTTTTACAAATAACTAATGTCATCATGTTTGGCAGATAACAAAAAAAAAGTACTAAATATTGTAATAGATGGAATATTGTAGTAGCATTCTCTTAAAAACACAGAGTTGCATAGCGAAAAATCAAAGCCAAAAAACGTTTTTCGTTGAAAATCGGCTGAAAATCAGATTTTCATTTGACAATTGTTCTATGACGAAAATTAAATTTTCAAGGGATTTTCAGCCAAAATTAATTTTAGGCACCAAAATCAAGTTTTCAGCCGCCATGTGAGCATACTATTAAAAGTGAAATGAATAATATAAATACATATACTATGCCTGAAAATTTCGTCCAAGGGGCTGTTCACATATTACGTATCGCGCGAGGGGGTTGGGGGTGGTCCGACGATTTGTTACGAAGTGTTACATGGTGAGGAGGGGGCGGCGGGTTTCAGCAACCGCGTTACGTAACGTCGATTTTGTACTATCGAATACAGATGACTTCAAAATTACACTAGTTTATAAAATGAATTCGAAAATCATGGCTAAAATTTTTTTCTATGGATCATTTTGTGAGATATTGCAATTTTTTAATTTTTTCCACTTTTTTATAATTTAAAAATTATATTTCGAGCTAGAAATGTCCGGTTGTTCTTAATACCAAATGAAAAAAAACCCAAATTTCAATTATATTTGAATATTCTATAAGCGATATTAAGGATGTGCAATGCTTCAAAATGACGCAAAAATTGGTTGCGTTACTAATTCTGACATCATCAGAAATTTCAATTTCTGACGTTTCATATATCATATATCAAAGAAAATAATAAATAAAATTAATCAAAATTCGGTTGAAATAGCTTTTAGAATAACTGGTCTAAAAATTATTTATGTTGGGCATAAGCCACGCTTATACAAGAGAAATCTTTAAAAGATAATATCAAAGAAAATATTAATATCAATACAACGAAAAACTGTTGAAAATTTACTCCCTAAATTTAATAATTAAGGTATTTCATGCGAAAGCTTTGAAATTACTTTTAGTGGATATGGTACCTCTCATTTGATTAAATTCTCACACAGTCACACAGTGATGTCAAAGGAAATGCTGAGTCGTATGTATGAACATATCTATCTATATAATTATATATGACTCAAAAAAAAAGGTGAAGAAATTTAAATTTCGATGAGTGACATAGAAGGAAATTCTAAAGGGAATTATATACACTTCATTAACCCTCATCCTGTATTTTGGGCAAATCTTGCCCAAACACCTGTTTAATGTTAAATATCTCAGGCGTTTTTTATTATTTAAATACGAAACTTCTTGACAATTACTTATTTACTTATAATTAGCGATGTGAAGAAAATGGATATTGTAGCTTTATCAGAGAAGCCCCTACAGAAAAAGTAACGAATCCTGTCTTTTGGGCAAATTTTGCCCAATGCATTTTGTACTGATCTTATAATCACTATTTACAACAGCCGGAGTCCGCGCTGGTTCCTTGCTCTCTCCAGTCATGTATGTATGTATGTCGTTTATTATTGTAGGAACTAAAGCTTTTGGAGAAAATTGGAGGATACCAATCACGTATCCCTGAAGGCATATTTTGGATCGCTGCTATTAGCAGACGTATATCGTTGTTGTGGTGGAGCGTTGGAAAGTTTATGGTATGATGAGAAAGGAAGACTCTCATTGAAAGCAACTATGAATGCGTAGATTCCAAAATATTGGCTGATTTTTGTAATTCAATGATAAATCTGATAAGACAGATCCAAGAGCTCGCGACAAGCTGGCCCCTGTTTCAGTTTTGTGGGATAACTGGGCTACTAACGTGAAGAGCATGTACAATCCAAACGAATGCTTGACAGTAGATGAGCGGTTAATGCTTTTTCGCGAAAAATACCCATTCAAGCAATCGATTTTTTTCAAATCGGCGAAATACGGTATGAAAATTTGGGCACTATGCGACTCTACTTACAACTACGCCTGGTCTATGCAAGTATACAAATATACACCGGAAGAGACCGCAATGGTGCACAACCTGAGAACAAAAAAATGAGGGCCAGCGTGTGGTATTGGAGCTATCAGAAAAACTCAAAGACTGGAATATAACTTGCGACAATTTTTTTACATCATTTGATCTTGCTGTTGAACTTATAAATAGAAATATTAGTATTGTAAGGACAGTTCGTAGAAATAAGTATTTTTACCTCCAAACATTTTGGATATGAAAAAGAAACCCATTTTTTATTGAGTTCCTTTTCGAACATAACACTAGAGAAACACTAGTCGCCGTAAATCATGATGCTGTGCTACAACATAATTAACTGAAGAAACCCAATATAATCGAATATTATAATCAGAGAACATCTTTCGTACATAGCTCTTTTGCGAAAGAGATTGTCCAAGAATCAAAAGAGAAAAATACCAAGAAAGCTCATTGTCACTTCTGCCCAAATTTATAAAATACAATGCAAAATGTAAAACTTGTAATTTATTTGTGAGCAAATAACATTCTAATATAGAAATAACTTGTGTTAACTATATTATATATTCACAATATGCAATAAAAATGTATTGGGCAAAATTTGCCCAAAAGACAAAATTCGTTACTTTTTTTCTTACAGGATGAGGGTTAAAAGAAAATATTGGTACAAATCAACATGGTTTGTTATAGAGTTATGGTGATACTTAAAATATTTCAAGAAAATACCATCAAAATTGCATAATATCCACGTCCATCTACTGTTAAATGGAAATATGTGTTTTAGGAGGGTGGAGGGGAGACGGATCAAGTTTTTTCGCAGTTTGGCTCAGTGAAAATCGTAAAGGTCATATTATTTAAAGAATTTTTCTCCTACTTTTTTAAGATAGAAAACTAGATCTTTACTAGATTAATCTAAAACTAGATTAAATAATATAAGATAAGCTAAACAATTAAAATTATTTCCATTGTATTTACAGACCATGTCCATATCCAGGCGCCCTAATAGCTGTAGCCATTTCTCTTGACTTCTACAAAACATTTTTTGCAACTTAGCAATCACACATTTCTACCCGTCCAGAAAGCTGATAAAATTCCGAACCCAATATGCCCAAAAATTATTATTAACAATTATTTTAACAAAAAATAAAATCTAGTTTCGCATTTTCAAAAAGTAAGGGTCCCAAGTTCATCAAAAATATATGGTTTCTTCAGGAAAATTCTTTAAATATTATGAAATTTACGATTTTTACTGAGCTAGACTGCGAAAAAATTCGCCAATCAATCTGATACGCCTTAGTATGCAGGGTATATAAAGTTTGGCCGGAAGTTAACATTTTTCTCCGGACAGCGAAGCCCATTTAGATGAATTATTTCAATTTATTCATCGTTAAAACTTTTCGTTTAATTTATTCTAATACAACGAAAAAGTCGTTGTTTTTGGCCGATCCATCGAAAATTACCGAAATAAGCCTACCATGCATCGTATAAAAAACATCGATTCGATATGCATCCCTAATAAACACAATAAAAATTGTTCTAAAAAACATTTTAATTTTAAAACTATAAAAAAAAAATTTCATCGAGAAATCCCAATGAAATTGAGAGTGCTATTTTAACATCCATCCCCGTATCTGTTTGCGTTTATTCACAGACACACACACATATATATTTATCAGACAGTTTGCCCACTGCAGCGTCACAAGTTAATTAAATCTTCAAGTATTAATCACAGTATGTATAAACATACCTTTACTATTCCATTCCGATGTATCTCTCGGATCGTCGTCGTCCATCACAGCCACAATGCTTCACAGTCTTCACAGTTTTCGTATGTATATATGTATGTGCGCTTGCGTGCTGCTGATGGCAAATTAATTTCTTGGTAATTTGTTTTGATGTGATGTGCGACTTGAAATTGATTGAGATGAGATTGTGACAACAAAAAAAAAAACTATTCAATTTTGTTGTTCGTTCTCGTGTTGAAGACAGCCATTTAATTTTGTAGCTGTATACAGCAAAAGCAAAACAAAAATAAACGCAATTTAATATAATAATTTTGCGTCATGCCAAAAAGAATTGATTAAGTCATTTCAATAATAAAAAACATTTAATGGATTTAATTGTATTAACTTAATTCTCATATGTCTAATAACAATGCAAGTGTGAGTATTTATTGGTTATTTTTTATTCATTTATCCATAAATTTAAAGGCGAAAAGGGTATTCATTCCGGTTGTGCGTGTTATATTTTTTACTTCAAATGGAAGGAGCCTACAGTTTTATTTCGAATCCGAACAGTGAAGTAAAGAGCTTTTCTTCCCTTGGATCACTAGTATACTGAAGTATTTTCCCGGCTGATTGAAGTTTGAATTTTAATTTAAATTAGTTAAATTATTTCTTTTTTGTCTGAAAATTCATATCACTTCATCTAAATTTTGCAAGCATATCACAAGGCAACAAAAAATGTAGTCCTCAAATTTTTCGACGGCGAATCTGAAGTTAGTTTTCTTCTTCACGTTTAATTTTCGCACAATCTGGGCCTGAAATCGGAAAATTGGGGTATTCTAGGGCTGAAGAAAAAAATACTTATCTTAATAGATTTGAATTTACGCCCTAAGAAAAGTTGTTTACCAAAATGAGAAAACAAATTTTTATGACATATTTGCCCTATCCTTGAAACCATCTCTCAAAAATACCTAATAGAAAGAAAAATGTTCGGAAAACTATTATACTATCTTCGGAGTAAATGTTCCTTAAATTAGGGTGGGTCCTGAACATCAGAATCAGCTCTGAGCCATGCGGCTCATAGCATAAAAAAGCAAAAAACAAATTTACACGAATGTTTCTTATAAAATATGAGTGGAGATTTCTGCCGAACCATCACCTGAAACTTTAAATTTACAAATGCCAAAATCTTTTTTGGTCTTCTATATCCAAAATAATATTATTAATTATTTAGTGTTAAATATGTGACCAATAATTACATTAATTTTAGTATTACACGTTCTATGTCCGGGACTTGACAAACGAATTAATGTGATAATTAAATTATTCAAGTAAGCTTAAAATATAAATAAGCACATATGTGTCATAAAGAAAAAAACATTTTCAGAACAAATAAAGTGCCCCTGAAGAAGTTGGGAAAATCCAACGAAACGTCGGGCGAAATAATGGAAAAATGGAAAATTTTATAAATCCAAATCGAAGTCTCGTTCTGCTTTGCCTATTTTTTGTATGTGTGAGTAAGTTTCAATTCATCGTGCGTATTCGCCCAACAAACTAAGAAACGTATAAAATGGATGCATCCACTTTACTGGTAGGAAAACAGTATGTTTTTATATCTTCTTGCGAACCAAGGAACGGATATTACCGGCTGGACGTATGATAAAGCGGACGTACCCACTTTACTGGTATGAAACCGTCATGTTCTATATCTTCGAAACGTGAACACACAATCAATAATAAAGAGAATGAGAACCTGTAAATCGTACTGTAATTCTTTTCGTAGTCCTTCGAAAATGATACCTTGGAATAGTTCAAATTGCAAATTTTAATGCCGTCCAAGTCGTACTTTTCTGTACTTTTACATACCGTTTTTTCTGTACGTTTATGGATTTTCAATTCATACGTAAAACGTACCGTTTCCAGTCCGCTTTCGGATGCAGAAACGTGTGTGAGTATACGTCTATACGGTACTAAAACATTGGGCGGCTATATCGCTGTAGTCGGCAAGTAACAGCAACAACTCTTTTCTTTCGTAAATCCTATGCGTCACTTTTCCTCTGAGCGCGTCATATGTAGTACACCAGTGTCAATATAGCTTGGAGACTAGTTAGGTAGCCGCCGCAGGGCCCGCGTCAAGAATAAATTTGCAAGGGAAATATATTAAAAAAACAAAAAAGAATAAAATAATTCTATGATATTTATAAATTTTTGTGGTATGTTTGCTGTTTACAGGTGATGCGCGGACGATGGTGCCATGCAAATGGCTCTGACCCTATTTTTAGCGTAGACTAAATCACCAATTATTTGATTGAAGTTCAAGTTATTCAAAATTTCATGTTCAATCCATAAAATTTTAGGGCCCTGGAGTAATTTTGCCTCAGATCCCCCGAAATTGTTGTACACTTCAGAAAAATTTGATTTTGATATTTCATTTAATTAAATTCAAATGCTCCTGAAGTGTATGATAAGTATATCTGGGTTAATACAGCAAAAATTGCACTTACCAATTTCTCAGGATATGGCTCGTATCATACAGTTTTTCGAGGTAGTATACTATTTTTAGACTCCAAAAATACCGTCTTTATTCTAAGAAAAAAATATAAAATTCAAATTTATCAGTCGCAGTACAAAAAGTCAGAGAGAACAATGGCTACACGTTGCGGGTATACTTTTGATGGAAGTGGAAAGATTGAAGGTGATTCTGATCGTCAAATGTAACTTGAAATATCTATTCGTTGATTTATAAAAATACTTCATAATAAAGCCGGAATTGCTTCGTCAAATTTCTTCAAAGGACAAATACAATACAACAACTACAGAAGAATATATTGAATTGGAGAACTAAGACGATTCAGATGATGGATAATTTGCTTTCCTTGTATTTACATTCATTGAATAAAATTGATACCGCGAAATATACTGTTTTTTAAAAAATTTTTGGTAAAAATATACAGTTTTTGGTCAGAAAAAAGATACGAGCGTTAATCATACCGGAATAATTGCAGCATCATTTAAAAAACGTATTAATTATACATACAAACAAAATTCAAATATTTTTCTTTAATTCAACATTTAACGATTTAATTGAATCACTTTATGTCCATATCAGGTTTCTGTTTACTACAGTAACTACACATAATTTCCTTTAATGATTTGGAATATGATTTTAGTATTCCAATTCCTAATAATTTCATTTAGTAATTTTTTTTTTATTTTATAATTTTGCAATACAAAATAAAGTTATTATTTATATAAATATGAAATTCATGACATAACTGTTGCTTAACCTGTAAAAACTTCTATTCTATCTCTTGTATAGTTACCTTTGGTACAGTAGAGTCTGCCTCCTATGACAATCACAGTTTGAACCCTAGTTTTAAGATCGAAATACTTTCTTTAAACTCTTCTCTTTAGGCGTATTTAATGGGAACGTGCTAGACACTCACCAGTGGGATTCTGGGTTTGATTTCCGGCCTTTTATACAGCTTATTCCTTTTTTATATCATAATTAACACAATGCTTTGCATTTATAGGTTTATCCACCGTTTCGATTGACTCTAAAAAACAAAAAATAAAATTCAAATAACAAAATGTTGACACAGCAATCTTTGTTTGTTACGTTCACATGCGACGATCTAATTTTTATGGCAATTGACACTTTTTAAGCTTTTGAAGTTTGTTAAGAATACCAAAAAGATTGAGGATTTAAAAGGAACATAACCAAATAATACAATACGTGTTTACTTAAATATTTAAAAAATATTAAATATTCATTATTTTACTTATACTTTAATATGTAAAACAATAATATTTCAATTGAAAATTAATTTAAAAAATGGAAAACATAACATAAATTTATGGTGCTCATGTTGTTGCTCATCGGTTAAGTAAATTGCTCACATCATTTTTATGGGCCTTGATTGAGTTGTTGTATTTTATTACCGTAAATTCATGGCTTACTTACTGATCACGCGTTGTGAGTGAACACAGTTGATCATTCGTAAATGAGCTTCCTTCGACTTCATTGAGATGTTAGGTGCTCGTTTCGTACACAAACAATACCTTCAAAATACAAATATGTTTATGGAGTACACACAAGTGTAATGTGTGAGAGTGTGAGTGTGCATTCTGTGTGATATTCAGGTGATAATATGCCCGCCATTTTCGTAATGGAAAGTAATTATTGTCTGTAGCGAACGAATTACAGTAATCGTCATAAAATGTTCCCCATGACTGCCTTAGGTAAGAGCCACAGCACCAGCACCAGCCACTGCAAGTGCTGTGAGGATGTGAGAGCGTCAGAAGAAGCAACGAACACATAAAAAAACAAAAAACAATAATAACAACATCATTGCAGACAACGAACTACACTTGCCGCATGCCTTCTTCCTATAATCAAGGGAAATAACATTTTGAAGCAGCGTTAAAACTAACATTAATTATGTCCGCCGATCGGGTCAGCCGTCAGCGTAAATAAAGAGCAAATTTCAGTTGATGATTCCTTTTTCTTTTGTGTGTATGCTCGCCGTTGCCGTCACCATCCGTACTACTTCAATTTATCTGCGGAGATGTGAATCCTTTCACCCATGTTTGCCTCTGACGATTATTAACTTTACCTTTGCATACTTGCTGCCAAACTCTGCTGAGGAATTTTCGACTCAAATTGTTGGCGATGCAATTCAGATGCAATGATGCTAAATTGATTGATGCTACATGGACGCCTAAATTATGTAAGCTGCATTGTAATTTCATGTAGCTCGATTTTTTATTATTTTTTGTTTTAATTTTTTTTTCTTTTATCAATTACTTTCTCATTTGTAATATTATTTGCACTGGTGTTACTACCTGTTTGGCTAAAATACGGCAAAATTCTCAACTGTTTAATGTGGCTTGAATGGTTAGTAGAGAAAGTTGGGTTCCTTGGTTTTTCATGGCATTGCCACCTGATGGGCATTACCATGCCAGGTTAATCAAAGTGGCGAAAGATCTCTAAGCTTGTCCGATTTCTTTAAAACTTAGAGGAATGAATTCGAGGAGTATATATAAGTACAGTCAAACCTGCTAATTGGGACACCTCTCCGAAAGCAAATATTTTTTTGCCGAAAAATTAAAGTATTCACCTCGTGTAAGGCATAGTTTTGCTGCATTTTTTTTTTAAATAGTTATTAATGATTTTTTACATGGGTTTTATGAATATTTACCACTGTATATGTATATAAAAATGAATTTTTGAAGGCTTAATTTAATTTTGATGAGCTCTAAAGGTGATTTGTTCTTATTCAAAATAGCGACAAGTTTGTGAAGTAGTGGAAGCACATATAAGTATTTGAAGTATAATTTTTTAGGTCTCTTCTAATTGCTGAGTTATACGCAATTGAGTTAACTTCGAGATTTCATGGCACAGGTTTACCAAACTTTTGGCAAGACCCAAGAATCAATAAACTATTGCTATTTGATGAACACTAAAGAACATTTGAGATGAGTTTGGAATGAGAAATTCATGTACAATATTTAAGAATTAACTAGAAATAAATATTTTAAAGTGCATTCAGACCAAGTTCAACTTGAACCAAATATGTACAAAAATTATAGTTAGGCCGTAATTTCCAAGGTGTTCAAAATGTAAAAATAAACATTTCTTAAATACAGGATTTTCCGAAATTCAAAATTAAATGATATCATGTGCCCATACTGGAATTTTCAATGTTGTTTTAAAAGTGACGTGAAGACCATTGACGCCTGCGTCTATTCGTCTGTCCTTCCACTCAAATGACCGTCCGTGCGTTCATCCCTACATACAAATTGTATATACATATACATACCGACAGAAGAGAAAATTGAAAACAAAATATAACAGCAAAATAAAAAACGAAAAAAAGCTTACCGAAAATGAAGACTTTAAACATGTTTAACAATAAGTGGAGCCACATCCCTGTTTTGCGCGCTGCACTAGGTAGACATTAATAAGAAATTAATGTCTTGATCATTTTCGATCGTTATGTAAATCAATCAGGCAAATTATACCTCAGGGGCTTGCCATAATAATTAGACCCTATTCGTAATAATACGTAATGTGAGCGTGGTATGTTACATTTTCGCAATGTTCCTTCCATGTTGCATGCAACAACAATATAAACAATAGTGATAGTAGATGTGGCAGTTTATCGCATACACAACCACACGCACACATACATAACTATAAAAACTCTCATGGGCAAACCGATCCTCAACGTCTCTATTAAAACAACAAAGCATTTAAACTGTTGCACCACTTTGGTCTTCATGGAAAATTGATACTCTATTGAGGCTCAACTCCATCAACAACAACGACGACGACGATGACGCCTCAGAGGATCGAATACATTGATGCACGCGGTAACAAGATGCGTAAAAATTATTGATTTTCTTTGTTGTAGTCCTATCAAAATTTAATCATAACATGTTGTTATTCATTTTGTGTTGTTTTCTTTATTATTATTATAACTTGGTTTGGAGGCTAACCTACTTGTAGTCATATAACGATACAAGTATTTTAAATTTTCTTGTGTTATCAAGACGAGAAGATGTGCTCGTGTCGATCAATTTAGTTGATTTTGAGTTGTGTTTTAAAGTTGCACTGACGAGTGTAAAGTATTTTATTATATTTAAACATGATCAAAAATACTGAAACAAATTTTTACAAAAGTTTTGCTGGATTATATTGTTTGCGAATGCCTGAAAGTGCTTCTTTTTTTTAGAAATACGACACGCAACCGGAGGTTGGCCAGTGCACAATTCACTAAAACTACGAATACGAAATCCTATTTTTGATTTAGATAGAGTTTTAAAAATTTTAAACATTAGGTAATTGTTTACTAAAACCACTTTGAAAATTCGTAGTTTTGGCGTCGAATGACGATCTGAATATAAAATCAAACACATCTAATAACGTCAAAGCTGCCGGAAAGTATCGGTATTAAGTTCGTTTCAGACACTGTACTGTCCCCCTACAAAATTAGCAGTACAAACATTTTGATGTCCAGAAAAATTTATACAGTCGATCTTCTCTATAACGAGCTTCTATACAACGAAATTCTCCCTATTACGAATTAATTTCAAGAGCATAGCTTTCCTTTCCTACTTTCTCTACGACGAACAATTCCAGCAGCTGTAAATTTTGATCTACCTATAAGGAATTTTTCGTTATGCATGTGAATGAAACTTTGTACCGAAAAAAAGAAGAATAACATAAACGAAGGGAACCCCAAAACGTTGATGTTTTGAACGTTGATTGCAATTAAAAAACAAAATCATTAACAATTTTGACAGCAGTTGCCTGTGTTCAATGATCAAATTGAAAATTACTGATTACTTTAATTAAAATTATATGTGGAACGAAGAGTCCAACCATTTTTCCAAATTAAAATATATTTCCATGGGATGAGTCTCTGCGAGTAGCTCAAACAGGTATAGAGTTTCCCTCCAAATCTTAATTCCACCCTCAGGCTCTGAAGACCGCTGAGTCCGGCCATTCGCCCATTCGCATCATTTATCACCCAGATTAACAAATCTGAATTTAAGGAAAATGCCAAGTTTTTGTTAGTAAATAAGTTTATTTGAAACCGATTTCAACAGCGCAGTTTTTGTCGCTTTCGGAGGAGTAGCTGGCTTTGGTGCAACATCGTCAGCTTTCGAAATGTCAAAGCATAAATCTCTTATATTTTTGTACAAATACAATTCACTCGTACACGAAAGACTGTGATGGACTGCTTGTCTTTATTCAAGCTTCCACTCGTTATAAATTTATTTGTATACCTACATATGTTTTTGGAAATTTTCAATTGCGACGTCAACTTTATATATGGCATAAAGTATACTGGGTTGGTTTAAGTAAAAATCCGATTTACTCCAAATACCGGTAATGTCTTATCTTGTTAAAAATTATTTCTTTTTGCTGTAGCCGTCAAGTGGAATAGTACATATCGTAGTGAATTATATAAAGTTACAAATTTTTTGAAGAGCCAAACCGCATGGTTGAGAATAACCTAAGTTTTACTTAACCTAAGTTTAAATGTTTTTTTTTTCTACAACTTAAAATAAAAGGTATACCAAACTTTTGATTTGCGACTCACAAAGATTTTAAGGAAATTTTATTTTAGAGTTTTGCCTGCATTCGCGGATCTTTGGAGCCTTAGTGGACAAGATCTGCGCGAATCGATACTGCAGAGCAGTGCAACTACTTTGGACGCTTGGTAGGCGTCACTCAGCAACATTTACAACCTAAACTTTTGGATACTTTGTCACCAATTCACACGAAAAACACGCGTACCATTACAGTTTTTAGTTTTTTTTTGTTAATTTACCTGACAATCAGATCCTCCACCAACACCATCGGTGCTCATTTTGTTTAAAATTTACTAGTTTCTAATTTTCTAATTTTTAATTGCTAATTTACTATTACTTAAAATTATGCGTTAAGAATGATAAAAAAAAGTGTTTATTTTTCCATGAAAGTTCAAAGTATAAAGTAAAAATAAAGTTCATTTAAAAGTAATTTATTAAAGAATAAGGAATTAATTAAAAAAATGCACCTGGGTTAATATGAATTTTTAACCTGTGCCATCATAAATCTCATTTATAACACTTATATTAAAAATACTTATTTAGATATATAAATGCACATTCTATAAAAACCTTCGTGACCAGGCCTGTTAGTGCTAACAACGATGGATACACAGATTAATAATTAGTTGGTAAAAATATTATTGAATTTTGTATAGATATGAACCTATAGGACGTGATTACTTATTCTTAAAACTAAGCTAAACATAAACTTTAAATTGATAAATTAAACATTAAATCGTGCTTTTGATTACTATTTTTATACTTAGTTAAAAATTATTGAAATATCGCAAATTTCTCTTAAATGGAATAATGTTAAAATGTATTATATCGCAAAATTTTAATCTCTCTCAAAAAATTACGAATTACTGTAATGAAATCTCATAATGAATAAAGAATAGTTACGGAATATAGCGAATTTGTTGTTGGACCGTTAGATGGAAATGGTTGGGCTGGAGAGAGTAACTCTGCTCTAATGGTTGGGAAAGGGAGAGTAGACGAAGCAATAACAGCTGCGCTTCTACTTTTAGTACACTTGGACTTATTCATTTTGCTACATTATTTATATTGAAATACCTAAGTTGACTATCTTTTTCTTCTTTTAATTTCCTCTCTTATTTTCTGGCAAAATCTGTAGTGCATGAAAACTTTGTGTAGATAGCTCTTATGTGCAATAATTTAATATTTGAATAACAAGAATCCACCCTCCGGCGAGCACAGTCCAGGTTAAAGGAAGCATGTACACACGTTACGTCAACCAGCATAAGGCAAGGTCTATTACAAGACCTTCAGGTTTTATTTTTCGTGGTACCGATTTCTGCAAGCCTTTTTCATTCACTAAGAAAAGTCGCTTCCATCTGAATATTTTTTTTTGTGTGCTCAGGTGTGCAGGCATTCAAGAGGCACTTAGTGCTTTTGACGATTAAAAATCTCCAAATTCTGAAATGCAAAGTTTTCATAGTGGCTTTGAAAGCGATTAAATTGTTGCTTTTGCCAAAGCTATGAATGAATTTGTTTTCAGATAAAATGCATTATATCTCATTAAATTTTGAATATATATATATGGAAAATAGGCTCGTTATTGAGAATCATTGAAAACCTCACTTTCGGATTTTGGTGCTGTGAGGTTGGTTTCTTCGTTCCACATCACATTTCGGAATAACGAATTTGCTATATAACGCAATTTCGCAATTTGGAGTTGTGCTCGTGATTCAACACTTCTAACAGAAAGTTCTCAGAGGAATGGTTAACGCCCCTTGGTATGTCCTAAATATAGACAATTATCATAACCTTAGCATAACAACAGTTGCCGAACAAATTAAAAAGCTACCAGAAAGGCTCTTGAATATAAATATAAATAAGCCAACAAAAAATCGTCAAGATACAGTTATTGAGAACTCTAAAGTAGTCAAGTCCTTGGGTATTACACTTGACAAAATACATGGTTGGAATCCCCACTTAAAAAATGTATTCACAAAACCCACTTGAGATTTTCTTAAACTGTGAGAAATTCTGGAAAGGCTCGGAGACTTACTTTCCAAATGATTTCCTCCCTCTAAGTTATGATCGTTAAACTAATTATAGTCGAATTTTGCTTTTTTTTGGTAAATTAAAATCCTTTACAGCTCTGCTATCACCAAATTTCCCAAAGCTAATTGCAAAGACTGGCATGCCTGTTTATCACAGAAACATCTTTATAATGAATACAACCGCAATTACTACTCTAAGACTGCAAGTTTCGTCCAACTAGTTAAGAGGTTATACTGGTCATTTGAGGAGGTCCGATTGTAATAGCATATTCTCTAACTTCGGTCCTTTAATTTTAAATTTGTATATAACATCGGCAACTATATACTAATCATAACGCCGGAGTAATGAAGCTGCTGATGAACTAATTAGTGGGAAAAGTAAAAATGGCCAACATATTGCGAACTTGTTCTAGGCCTTACACAAACTAAAAAGCAACAAAGAAATGTTTAAGTGTTATTTTATTAAATTTTCTGTTCTTTTTTTTAATGCAAACAAATGTAAGAGTTTTTTGATGCTATTACCAAATCATATTTTTGCCGTCCCTAAAAGTGGAAAAAATTACAATTTTGGTCACATGTATTCAACTACTTATAATTTTTCCCCAAAATTCATTCGAATTTTACAAAAAGGCTTTATATTCAAATTTCTATAGATTTTATAAGTCATTGATACGGTAAGCAGTATATATACGAAAAGCAATTTTTCCGAAAAGAAAAATGTAACTTTAAAGGGGTATTCTACCGAAATATTTAAGAGCGTAAGTTACGCACACATACAAAATCAAATAAACAAAGCAGAACGAGACTTCGTTTTGGCTTTATGAAATTTTCTATTTCACCTTTCCTCCAGTAAATTTTATGCTTCACTTTTCCACTGAGCGCGTCACATATGAGTAGCTATCGCTTCAGATAGAATTCCAATTTTTAGTTTAAAAATATTGAGATTACAAATAGTTACAAATAACTGAAGCCCCAAGATTATACAATTTTTCCCACTTTTTGTTTATAAAAGTAATGCACTTTTTTAACCCTCATTCTTCTGACAACTTCTACACCTTCAATCTATTGAAAAGGTACACGTGTACCTTAGTACATTTTGTATGGATTTTATAAACAAATATTTATTTTTTTAATTTTATTACATTGTTGTGAGGAAAAAACAAGTAAGCAACCAAAAGCAAGTAAATAAATAAGATGTAAATAACTTAATTATATAATTAAAAAAGCCGATCTGAAACAAAATAAAACACAACAGGTACACACCTATTCAGGAGAGTAAGGGTTAAACATTACCAAAACCATATGGCAAAAAATTACTGTTTTCCTAAAACTGACATATGGTCATTGTCACATATATACCATTTTTTTTGCGAACGAATCCCAGCGGACCCACTTACCCGCCCACCCGACCGAGGGGCACATCCGCAAAGCGAACGGATCGGTGACCGAAACAGAAACAGTCCGAACTGCCTGTGTAACGCAACTCGTGAATGGGTGAAGTAATATATCCCAATGGTTTTCAAACAGCTACAGATTAGAATCATCAGCTGTTAAAGTGATTAACAGAGACAATACAAAAAGTCGCTTAAACAACCATTTTTTGGAAATTCGTCGCAGTGCTCAAACTATCCTTGTAGGTAGTGTTGCCAAATCAGTGCTTTTTCCAACAGATTTGGTAGATTTTTAAAAATAAAATGCGAAAAATTTTTCACTAGTGGCAGTGCTTTTTTTAGAGTTTTTTTTTTGACTTGAAGACACTGTTTAAGTCACTCAATAACATTTTCTGAATTTTTTATAGACCCGACATTATTTATAATAATACAATAGCTTTTCGTTTGATCTAAGCCTTCTTTCAATCATTCAACTAGCCAAAAAAAACATTCGAATTCTTCAAAAATTATTACAAATTTCAAATGGAAAGCAATTATTCCTGAAAAACCCCAAATTTGTTCGTTATGTTCTTGGATCGGTTTCATACTTTCTAGACTTATTCCCCTATATGATTGTAATTTAACCTGCAAGTATTAGATTTTTAACCCCACCCCTTTCCTAGTTATAAAGAATTAAAAAGGGTTAAATTTTCAATTCTGTCGACAATACCACTAGATTCAAAAGCTCATAACTTTTTTTTATTTAACCAAATCAAACGATATTGTCTGTGGTTTGATTCACGTAAGTTCATCACTGTCATGTCATTTATCGTATCGTCTATCGTTTATATTTTACAGTTTAAGAGCTGCTGGCAACTACATTTGATTTGTCAAAAATGTTATTTCTGTTTTTGTTATTGTATTTACAAAAATATTTTAAAATTAATATGAAAAATTAAATTCAATACAAATAAATCAAAAACAATTATACATTGATCATCTACAATCTTGCAAATGAAAATACTGGTGAATTACATGGAGGAGCTTTAGCAAAAAACAAAAAAAAGCGATTCATGGAAAGCAGACTGAAGGTACAGCTGGAATAGATGATCTGACACATCTGTCAATGGACGTCGTTGCTGCAAAATTGTCAATAGTTTTTAACTTTCTTCTTCTATTAATTTTAAAAACCCAAAAACAGTACAGAAAATTTCAAAACGATACCAAATTTCCTATCGTGCAAACTCAATCGTTGATACGGTAGGATTTGACAATTTTTGACGATATGTGAAACAAGTAGTGTATCGTCAAACGATATAACGTTTTGGTGATAACGTGAACTAAACATATTGTTACAACGATGTCCTCAGACAACGACTGTTGACATACGTGATGAGTGCCCTGGACACTTTGCACTCAAATATCACCTAAATAAATTAGGTCTGCTAAAACAGACAGAGTATCGCCCAGGTTTGGATGGTTACAATCAGACCATCTTCTGCAAAATATGTATTAAATAGCCTTCATAGAACGAGTTTTATTCTAATTGGGGATGACACCAAAAAATCTTCCACATACTCGTAAATAAATAAAAAATAGGTAGTAATTTCTGTGTCATTGTTAATAAATTCTTACATTCTTTTACCGTATAATATAAAGTACTTGCCAAGTTATCATTGAAAATGTTTTGATTTAATAAGAAGATATTAAATAATATCAATGGGGGGGGGGGACGATTTTAGTATCTTAACCCTTTAGTTCCCAAGCCCGCCTCTAGACGGCCTTCACCAAAAGGGATAGAATTGCCACCATAACAGTTTTCTGTTGCTACATTTTATCATATCGTTTTGGGGATTTCCCAAGCTTTCAAAAAAATGCATCTGTTATGAGCTAAGATGTATGTTACAGAAGTTAGGGACAGTCAAAGTCAAAAATTTGTGAAAAATAGGAAAAAATAAAAAAAATTATTAAAATACTTCCCGTCATACTATCCAGATAAAAGATAAAGCTATGGATAGCGGAGAACTTGAATTCTTTATATAAAATATTTAATTACTTAAAACAAATTGATAAAACGGTCATTTAACAACAAATAATTTTAGGCGCTCAAACTTTTCCACTTCATAAAACCACGCCCATTAGTCTTTTTTTGAGTTTTTAAATCAGTTTATAATTTTTACGCCAATATTAATCAATTCCAATATTTTTGTTATCAATCAAAAATTTGGGAACTAGAGGGTTAATAATTAGAATGCTTGGAAATCAATAATATTTTCGACGGCTACTCCTCATTGTGTGGAAACATAAAATTTTTTTCTGCCATAAGTTTAATCTCACACTTTTTCAAGTGAAATTTGGGAAAACATAAAAACCATATTCAGTTTTACAAATAGACAAAAAAAAAAAACAGAACTTGTTTGTTGTTCCACCCGTACAGTTGATGAAATACGTGTACGGTTTACAATACTTAATTTTATAGTTTTTATAACATTTCTGCCAATTTTAACCGAATTCAAAAATATATTACCGACAAAAAAGTTTGTTGATAATTAACTCTATATAGAACAACTGAAAAAACTCCCAAATATGAATGTGTGGATGGGTGTATGCATTTTAAATATCTCAAATATTTGCATATGTACGTTACAATTCTTAATTTCAAAGGTCGTTAAACAAACAAACTGAAGTGGAACAAAACAAAAGGCGTCGTCATCATTGTCGTTATCTATGTACATGTGAGTGTATGTATGTATGCACAACGGAATTGCTAAGGGGACACTTTAGGTGACAAAACTACCCTCAAATTAACTTAAAGCTATTTAATGCTCATATTCCCAAAAGGGAAATGTTTTGAAATAATAATGAAAACAGTAGAAAAAAGTAGAAAAAACAAAGAATTGAATGTAAAAAAATGTGTATGCCAGATTTTTTTATTATATCAAAATTTATTAGACTACCAACTCATTATTGTGGGCCATCACGGGCGTACAAAATTCACGCTCGAATTTGTAGAGGTTTACGTTTTACATATAGTTAGTCGGTTTATTATACATAAGCTTCCCAGTCGTTTGCACAACAATTTTGGGTTAATTTTCAATTCTAATTTATTTACCTATTTTTTGGAATTTTTTGTTTGTTAGCTCTACATAAAAAAACCAAATATATTAGGGTCTAATTATGAGGATGATTCTCGTTAACACAATGTGGATTAATCTTTTTTATACCTACAAAAAAAAAAACTTGATTGTAACAAATTGACGTGTGTGACAGTTGCGCCACGACACGCGCACGTTTTGTCGAAAAAAAAAACGTGTTTGTGACCCTGTCATTTTTTGTTTGTTTAATTTTGTACCCCTTTTTTTTGTTTAGTGACACCTTTAGCTTGGTTCATTGATTGATTGTTTTGTATTTTATATTTAAAGCGTATAGTTTTGTTAAATTGATATTACAAAATGACGTGTGATTAAAAGTGTTGATGAAGTCGTGAGAACATTTTGCCAATAGAGTGTACTAAATCTATACAATATTTGGGTTGATGTGCATATATATTACATTCAGAGGTTTTTTCGAAAAAAAATTATTTAAAAAACAATTATAAAAAGAGAAAAATTCATTACGATATGAAAAAGACCAAATTTTCATAGCTTTTTTGATGCCACGTTCTCATTATAACATGGGCTCTTTGTCAATATTGACTTCATAAAGATACTCCTTACATTCGTAAATATTTCTTACTCATAGAGGGTCATTCAGAAAATATGTGTTTAAAGAGCGAAGCTTACTTTTAGCTAGCTAGAATTGGAAGGGCGCATAGAAAGAAACTGAGGGATCTGCTCACTTGCAGCTGGGGTAGTAGGGGGAATAAATAGATATGGGATACAACAAAACTGTATAGTTGAAAAAAAAAGATATGGTTAGTTAAAGTGGTGGAACGAGCCTTGTAGCCGTTCGTGTATATTTCAGAAAGTTCTACGACATTGTTGAAGTTTGGTTTGACTTACATTTTCGCCCTAGTTCACAGCACCAGGAACGCTGGGAAATTTGTTTTGCCCTTCGTTGCAAGGCCGTATTTAGGGGGGTGGTTTTGGGTGTTAAATAAAATCTATTTAACAATATTTTTTACATCCATCGGCTTTTTTTCTAAAAAGTCGAATATAAAAAAAAAAATTAATTTGAAATCTTAGTTACACTATGCGATCAAATCCGATTTGTTTTCTTCGACATGAGGTTTGACTACGGATTCAAAAAGAGAAAGTGATACTGAGCACTCCTGCAATCATAGTTTTTCTAGGTCAGTAATTGTTTTTGATTTAAAGTTCCGTCCTGAATCACTTGGAACCATCCTATTAGCAAAACCCATGCAGTTTTAGGAGACAATCTTGAAATGTAATTAATTTTTAACCCATTATTGCTTAGAGCACCACGACTAGAAAGGTCTCTTTGAATGCGGTGACTTCCCGAATTTAGGGAGTATAAGCCAACCTCATCCGGGTTCCTTATCATTGATAATGGTCCGAATTCCCAATGATGATCATTTGAAAAAAATGAGCCTCTACTATTTTTGGTAATTTTTTTGAGGTTGGGTATATCATCAGCAGTGGGAAGTCAATGAGTTTATTACCTTCACGAAAAAAATGCATTAGAATGCACATTGAATAATATTTATTTGAAAAAATTCAATTTGATCATTCTGTGAATTTTTTGTTACTTATGGCCATTTTTTTGAGGCTAGGATTAAAAAAATTGGAAAATTTTTCTTAAAGTTTTAAGATATTTATCTTCTTTTGACCTTAGTCTTATAGAGTCCATCAAATGTATCATCGATTTAATTTATTGTATTTAAAAATAAGTTTGATAAAAATTATTTATGAATATTTTCTTCGAATGAAAACCCCCCCGAAAAAAATTTCTGGCTACGGCCCTGCTTCGTTGTATATGTTATGGATTGCAGAATGTACAGGCGTACGTAAAAGAACGCTGATCGAGACGCGTTGTCAAAAGAAAAAATAGAAAATCCCCAAGTTTAGGAGACCGATTGATGTTTTTGTTTATTTTCTTATGTATGTGTAATGTAATTTCAATTAAAAAAATGCCTGGAAAATAAAAAAAAACTTTTTTTTGGGTGTCTTTTAAGATCTTGGAACGTAGGGTAGAAGTGGGAGCATTCGCCACTGGGACACATTTGCCACCCCCCCTCCCCCTTATCTTCTAATTTAAGAAAGTTTTAGAATTGAAACAATCTATAATTTGTGCTTTTATCGATCATCTTTCATCCCTTCTATTTTGACTGTTGAGCTTTGTAAGTGATCGTGGCAGACGTGATTTTGTGTTTTTCGGGTGGTTGCAAAAATATTTGATAGTAAGTTAATCTTGTAATAACTTTTTTATTTATTGAGTGAGAAAAAAGTTGTTCAACTATGTTATTCCGGTGTTATTTAATTAAAGAATAACCAATAGTTCTTTTTATAAATGTTCAAAAAGTTTAAAAAAATTATGTTTTTATGAAAGTGGTTGCTCCTGGGGCACATTCACCAGAATGCGGATGGGGCTGTTTCGACGGCATATGATATGAATATTAGTCAGTATAATGTTAAATTAAGTCATATCTAAATAAATTCCTCTGAATCAGTGCTATCCACTTTTATTTACATGTATATACAAATGCTTATTTTTTTTTAATAAATAACTTATATTTTTTAACAAAATATTTTAAAAATGAATCATTTATATTTTTGTTGCTTTATGTTATAAATAAATTTTCATAAATTACAAGAACAAAAATTAAAAAAAAATAATTATTACTTTATCAAAAACCTTGAATATTATTCCTTGGCGGTTGCACCCCACCCCCTTGACGAATGTACCCCATAACTGGGGCACTTTCACCATTTTGGACTACTTGGAAAATCATCAAGAAAATAATAGAAATCATTAAGATAATCAACTCATAAAGATAACAGTTGAAAGCTAATAAATGTAAATTTCTAATTAAAAAATAATTTTTCAAAAAAAACTATTAGTTTAGCCTAGACAACACTTTAAAAAAAAGTGGCGAATGCTCCCCCTTCTACCCTAACCCCATTTTTTGACTAGCAGAAAAATTGAGAAAGTACGATTGTCAGGTGTTGCAAATTGTGTTTTTGCTTTTTATGTTTCCAGGAACATGTATTGGAATACAATGAAACAAACATGAATCAAATTATCAAAATTTCTTTTAACCATTTCCAAAATTTTAAGTTCCAATGTTAAACAATAGTAGTCGTCATAAAAACTCACAAACTTGTATATTCGTATTTGCGAAAATTTGTATACACGGTTTCATCTAGACACTCTGTAGGTTTTGAAAGTGTAAATTATCTGTTGTACAAAACTGTTGAAAATTCAAAATGAACTACATACGATTTTTTTAATGCTGGCAAAACTCAACTATATACGAGGTTTGCATACAAACTAGTTAAATGGAGCTAGTCTGAATATAGTATTAGTTCATAACAAATAACATTGATTTTAATAAAATTAAAAATAATGAAATACCAAAATACTAAGTTAGTAAAAGTTTGTTTTGACAACCAACTGCTTAACTTAATTTAAAAATTGATGCTATATACCATATAGCAGAAGGTAGGCAAAACAACAATATTGTAAAATTTAGGGCATAAGTGTATGTTCCTTGATTCTGAAAGAGCTAAAAAAGTAGATTCTCTGACATTCATATGCAGAAAAAAAAACAAATTTCCTCTTTTTCTTCTCTTCTTCTTTTATAAATAAAACAAAACTCATGTCCAAAACAAAGAGTTGAACTTTGTTGCAAAAACACACTCAATATATGCACATACAACTGTGTGAGAAAAAATAGCAGTGACCTAGGGAAAATCAAGCATTGATTTTTTTAAAATTTAAATAACAACTGTCATTTAAATCGTTTAATGCCAAAACGTAGGCCTAAATACTACTTCACTAAACATATATTAGTTTCTGACCTGATTTAAGATTTAAGAAGTACCGCTACTTTTTCCACTACGCACTTTTTTTTTACAGTGCGAAAAAATAGCAGTTCAAGTGATGTAGTATCAGTGTTTGAATGATTTAAACTGAAACAGACCAGATTTAAATATTTTTTTGTTTAAAATAAGTTTTATTCATATTTTATTCAGGCCCGGTTTATTGGATTAAGGAAAATATGGATGCAAAAATATACGTGGAAATAATGGAGTCAACTATGTTACAACATTCTGAGTGGAAAATGCCACTAAAATGGGCCTATCAGCAAGACAACGACCCAAAGCATACTAGCAAGTTGGCAACAAATTGGTTTGCTTCAAATGGGGTTGAGGTCATGGTCTGGCCGGCTTAGTCTCCAGACCTCAATCCCATCGAAAATCTTTGGGCCGATGTCAAGGAAGCTGTGGGCAAGCAGAATCACAAAAATTTGAGAGATTTATGGGATGCGGTAAGATGATCATGGAAGGCCATTCCTGTCGAGAAATGCAGGCGTCTAGTAGATTCTATGCCTCGAAGATGCGCAGCTGTGCTTGCTAACAAGGGTCATTCCACAAAACATTAATTGCTTAAATATTATTTCATGTTTTTTCATTCAATTAACTATTTTACGTTTAGTTTTTTCATAACATGTAAAACACTGCTATTATTTATCTCAACTGAAATTTTTCACTTTATACATTTTTATTTTTTTAATTTAAGTGAATAACTGTATGTTTTAATGATGAGTATTTTTTCACTAATTTAAACATAAATGACAAAATGGAATACAAAAAAAAATGTAAAACCTCTCTAATAAATTTTTTTCTTTGATCAAAAATTTAATTATATGCCACTGCTATTATTTTGCACACAGTTGTATATCTGTAAATGAATATTGTAGTTATATAGAATTGAAAATAAAACTAAGAAGAAAATATATTTTATTAATTTATAATCAGTCCTTTGAAAACACCCAAACCATGTGAGCATATATATATTGTATTTAATATTTCATTCCCACATATGTATACATTGCTTCTTCTATTCCAATTCAAACAAAATCAAAGTCTAGAAGTCAACTTTCAATGATTTAGATAATTTTATTTATTATTCCCTTGAGAAATTGTTTTATTTACTTTTTGAAGTGTGATGAACCTGTAGCCACCCTGCTCAATTCAAATCCAAATTCATTTTGTTTCGTTTCCGAGGGTTATATTTGTGTTTGTATTACTTATTGCTATTGTATTTAGTATACACATGTACATATGTATGCAGATGCATTAGAAATGTATGGCTTGTATACCCAATGAAAAGAAAAATATCCTGGAGGCGTCTAATAACCATTATATGAACTTGAGTAGAAATGACAGCATTGCTTGCACATGATCATGATCAAACATTAAAAGAGTGGCTAAAGTTCCAAACACAATGAGTGCAGCAAATATTGTCGTGCTGACAAAAATGAACGCGGCAACGACAAACTTTTAACAACATTTTAATTCTATTCTTCACATTTCCTACTCATTTTCTTATTTTTCAGAAATGAGACCGTTTTTTTGTTAGCAAAATGTACTCCCCATAGACTACTTAATCCTATAGTTCCTAAAGAGGTAGAAGATTTTTCTAACAGCTTCGTTCCGAGATAGAACTTTTTCACTATTTTTTACTTATTTCTTTTAAAATATTACCGAATTACGTATCAAGGTCATTCAATCTTTTTGGGTCGTGGAATCATAAAAAAAAAATAAATAAAGTAATAAAAACAAAACAATGTACATACATATGAGTTTTATATTTGCAAAACTTTCATTTTCAACAGCTATTTTGAATAGATTTTTCCATCTATAAAAATGAAACTCGACTACAAGCTTGTAAGAATGTGACCGAATCGAACTGCTTTTTGGCTATTTTTGGTATTTAACTCAGTATTCATACTCATTTCAATTAATTTTTCATAATCCACCAGCAAAAAAAAAACTCAAATTCTTTAATTTTGAAAGGATTTCGCACAAAACTAAACATCTTGGTTTTTTCTCGAAAAGTAATCATGCAATAATGAATTTGTGCGATTTTGTTTTTATTACTACATATTGCTACATTTTATTTTTTTTACGTTGGTAGTACTTGCCGGACACAAAATGTTTAAAACATAACACTAAGCAAATAAAAAAAAAACTTTTATAATGCGCATTCATTTTTCACCGCTGGGTATCTACATAGAGATGAAAATGTAAGTACATAGATATGCAGAATGTAATGTATGAGAATCACGTTTTATGGTTGCGTTAAGTTTTCATCGAAATCATCAATAAATAAATAGAATTAAAGAATTATTACGTTTTCACGGATTAGTAGGTACTGATGTTAATTTTGAGAAAAAGAACTACGAAAAAGGTAAATGAATGTGAAGCCTTTTATTGAAATGCATGTAAAAAAAAAAACATTTTAAGTTTTAACCGACTTGAGGATTTTATAAGAATTGAGCGAATTTCTTGCTTATTATTAGGCGCGTTCAATTTGCCACTTGTGCTTGTTTAATTTTTAATGGCTGTTTTTAATGGTGGCGTCTACAGTGGGGTAATGAATGAATTGGAAACTTGAAACCTAAACATATATATTTACACCTCGGTGGCCTAATGGTAGAATGCTAGACTGGAAACCCAGATAAAAATATGCAATTAGAATGTATGCCAATAAAAATGTTCCAGGGGTTTATTCCCGCTGTTGTCTATAGGTAACATTCACTTTGAAGTGACATAAAATAGGTGGTTGGAAAATTTTACTTGTAATAATATATGCGTTCAGTTCGGTTAGGTATTCTTCACGTTTGCTGGTTGCCGCACATTTGAAATTTCGTGCTTTTTAATTTTTGCCTTTGAAGTAAAGCCAAAATCCTAAATGCAAAAATAAAAAAAAAAAATTTCAAACTTTTACCAAGCGGAAATTTTTTATAAAAAATGTTTATAAAATATAAAAGAATATGAAAATAAAAACAAATTTGTAAAATTGTTAATTTGAGATGATATTTTTTTATAAACTTTGTCTGTTTTTTCAAACAGAAGTCCATACAATTCATGGCAAAGTATACATGATAGACGCTGGCTAGACATTAACAAGCAATAGTTATTTCAAATTTAAGTTATAAAAATTTTATATACACAAATTTTTGCATTCAAAATTCTTTTTATTTTAAATTGTTTGTAAAAAATTGTAAAAATGTCAATTATGGCCTTTCCACTACTTCACAAACTTGTCGCTATTTTGAATAAGAACATATCACCTTTAGAGCTCATCAAAATTAAATTAAGCCTTCCGATATTCATTTTTATATACATACACAGTGGTAAATATTCATAAAACCCATGTAAAAAATCATTAATAACTATTTAAAAAAAAAAAATGCAGAAAAACTATGTCTTACTTTTCGGCAAAAAAATATTTGTTTTAAACCAAAAAGGTGGTAAAATGTAATTTCATCAAATTAGAAAAATTCTATTGTGATGCTAAAGATTATTTCGGTTACTACTGGGACGGCTTACTAGAAAAAAGTATACTTAGATTGCAACAAAATTTCGGTTGTGAAAGTGTCGTGGTTAGGGAAGCTTGTAAAATAAAATTTACAAATTTGTTTCATTACCACCAAAATCAACTCTAGAAATGACTCCGAACTGTTGAATGACGATGTGGCATTTCTCTTTGTGTATTGTAGTAATGAAAAAATGCTTGTTTGAGGGATAAAACTTACTATTACAAGATTGACCAACCTACCGTCAATATTGTAAACCAACTGATCAAGTTTAGGGTACTCTTCCATCAAAGATTAAAACTAATGGAAAGTAATTTATGTAAGACGATTTCTGACGAAAAACAAGCGAGTTTGTGGATTCTGGGTCAATATAGAACCAAAAACCCAATATCGAATTTTATGCCATCTAAACGAAGTTCATACCAAGCAATAAAATTGTTCTTTAAGGGGGTATTCTACCCGAGATGGTCCGAAAAATCGATTTTTTTTAAAAACATTTTTGATGTAGACAACGAGTTTAAGAGAAATAAGAGGGGGCAATGTATGGTCCAGGAATCGCTGATTAACCGTAAGTTACATCATTTGTAAGTACCATGTTTGTAAATCTTTAAACTCGTTTTTCTAGAAACCATTTTTTCGGGACGGTGGTCACGATTCACAAAAACCACTTGTCCAATTGACTTGAAATTTTACAAGGTTACTAAGCAAATGTATAGGTATGGCCTTATCTAGGATTATAGCGAAAGCGATTGTTTAACTAATGTTTTTAATGCAAAATATAAACAAAAACAGTGCAAAAAATCGTCATTTTTTTTCAAACGTCTGATTTAAATTGAAGAAAATTTTTGTTTCTTATTCCCTAAATGAGGCGATAGCAGGAAGTCTCACGATTACAAAATGGGTTACATTTTGTGTTTCAGAATATTTAAACCGGAGATATCATGTCCACCATGGAGCAACTATTTTCGGCAGGCTCAAGTTCGAGGCGTCGAATGAACCATTATTAACAAAGATATTTTTAACATTAAAAACGAAAATAATTGTTCAAAACCTATAGAAAAACTTGCAAAAACCTCAAAAAAAAATGTTGAAAAGCTTTTCATTTACAACGATTTGAAAACATCGATATTTCACACCATCTCGGGCAGAATACCCCCTTAATCAATGAAGAAATTTAACTTTAAAAGAAAATGCGTTTAAACAAGTATTTCAAAAAAATTCCCTACAACATGAAGGTATCTTATTTTTTTTTCTCCTAAATACAAATTTTGATAATAATGCATGTTCACTAAATAACAAATTAATTATCAAATTCTTCCAAAAAAAAAATAATTAAACTGACTAACAATTCATTTCGTTTAAAAAATATTTACCACTGTGCATGAGCACCGGCAAAGTATACGAATTTGTATGCATATGTATGTATGTATTTTTAAGATCATTTAAACGTTTCTATACAAATATTTTTAATCACTCATTTGTCCATAAAATATAAATTTTTAATTAATTCACTAACTAATCGAGCAGTTAGCCTATGGAGGCGTTGACGCAACTTAATGTGTATGCGTGTATATGTGCATGTATTCAACAATTAAAATCTCCTCCTAATTACAGAAGGCACTTTACGCTGTGATAAATTACAATAAAATCTGCAAAATATGCACATATACACGTAAAGAATGCATGTATGCATGAATGTATGCTAGTGTTGGTATCTTGAAATTTGCATAAATGCACTTTAATTGTTTGCAATTACGTACAATGGAAGTGGCGGTGGATACTTTTCCACAACAGCAATTGCAGCAACAAGAACAGCAACGACAAACAACAATAATTATAGTGTGCGCATGTTTGTGTATATTTCAACAATACAATTACAAAGTACTTAGGAAATTTTAATAGGAGCAGTTAGCTAACTAAAATTTTAAATTATGTATCTCTTTAACTATATAAATATATAACAAAATGAAGACACAGCAAATTAATTGCAGTTTTCATTATGCACTGCAAATGGAGAGAGAGATAAGTAGTAATGAAGAATAAGTAATATTTTGTTGTAATACATATGTATTTCTTAAATGAGATAATACACACACAATTAAATTAAATTAATTAAATTAAATAATTCAATTTGCTGCGATAAATTCGAAACTAATAAAAAAAACAACAAACAGAAGAAAATTAACCAATTTTTAATTAGCACTTTAATATCAGATCTGTAATGGATTTTAATGGTCATAAAGCTCCGCTCAGTAAAAGATTGGAACGGGTTTACAAAGGCATCAATCAATTGTGTGATTGCTGTCAATATTTGCAAATGTATGTATTTACTCAAAAAAAATTAACAAATATTTCAAATGTTAACAAACTGACATGATATAAAATATAAAAATACCAAAAATTTTGTAAAATAAAAGTTATGAGCGATACAGTCTTCTAACTTTTATGCAGGGCTCTTACTAGTTAATGCTCAAAGTGATCCAGAAGTAATTTGAGTGAGACCAAGGTCTAGTTGAATTAAAAATAAGTACACTCTAGAAATTTTGAACAAAATCTGGACTTAAGGCTAAAAAACCTCGGTTTTCAGGGGTAATAGATTATTTGAACTTTAATTTTGTGTAAAAGAAGAGAGAAAGGTGCTCCTGATAACTCCAATTTTTTAAATTTTTTTAACTTTTGAATCATTTTACTCGCATATTTTGTACTTTGGAGACTGTATTTGTTTAATTTTCAAAACTGGATTTAATTTTGCGTTAAATGAGCCATAATTGATCACAATCGAATGCAATTCGATTAGGTTATAAAGAGTTATCATGGGAAGGTTAAATTTATAATTAATTTGTATGAAACCAATGTTTAAATACAATAAATTAAATTAATATTAAATGGGCCCTACCAACAGCAGAAAATTATGCTTAATGAAACACGACGACTTAGATATGAAAAAACCTTTGATCCGATGAAATAATTCCAATTTATCTGAAACCACGGCTTGTTTTCATTGAAACGCGAAAGCTGCTTTATTTACAAATATTTTTTTTCTATGTACTTATATGTATGCATTTAAATCATTTCATATTTTTACAGTCACTTTCAGATGAGAATATTGAAAGCAATTGCTAGAAACGGTGACGACGAAAACGCTGCTGTACAAACTGCAATACATGACTGGAGGAATTTGAAAAGGCGTTCGTTACTAGCCATTATCCTGATGTCTACATAAGAGAAGCCTTATCAATGGGATTGGATTTAAAGAATACCAAAATTGCGGTAAGCATTGAAAACACTACAACAGCAACAACCACAAAATACAACAAAGCACTAAAGCGCATCCTCACGTGACTTTCAAATACAGAAATTCATTTGAAATTGTGGGCAAATTGAAACAGCGCAATAATATTCATTGTAAAACAATTTCTATCTCAATTATCTTTAATCCAATTATATTTTTCATTTCAATTGCAAATTGTAAGAACGATTTGTGCAGTACATACATACTGACATTTTACCATAATATGCTACTCTACTCTACTGCTGCTGCTGTTTCTGTTGCTGCCAAATGAATTCATGTCAATTGTGATTATCGTGATATGACATTTACGTTAAAATTGTTTCTTGACATGACATATCAATTTAATAGTTAAAGGGTTGCACACAACCCGTGCGCATCGCATGCTTATATTCATACATACATAAATATATCTGCATGTATGCATATACATAAATATGTATGTGGATCCACCTCTAGGTATATGTGTGTCCATATTGTGCAAGAGGTAATGCATGGGTTAGGTACGAGTGCATCAAAAACAATTTGCTTTCAAAATGATATGCAAATTACTGCAAAACTATTTAATATTGAATTTACTTCGATATACTTGTCCATACATACATACATACATACATATGTATTTATAAATGCACATTTTCGTTCACACAGATTCAAAATTTTGTATCTTAACCATGTAAAATAAACGTGGATTAATTGCAATTTCTTTAAACTAAATATTTTGTATAATTAAGAATGAGCATAGTTGCTTAGATAGATTTTCAAATTTTTAATCAATCTGATCTCTATAGAAACAAGCTTCATGAAACTTCCTTGATTATAGTGAAAAGCAAACTAAATTGAGCAAGAGTTAGAAGCTCGCCTGTCTTTTTCTAACTACTTGTTTTTTCTACCTCTCACTCTCAGACAGGCGTTTATGCTTGCGTCAATGTAAACAGCCACCATAAATATATTTTCTATATAACTCGAGTATGCTGTTACTAAAAACGATTGAAAAATTTTATCAACATTTCTAAAACTGAGAGTTCAATTTTAAGTTTTAAAAATTATGAGTTTTTGGACCTATTTTGAAAAAATTTTTTACTTATTTAGTTGGGGCTGCAACTAGGTTTGGTCGCCTCAACAAAGCTTTGCCAGTCGCCTCTGGTGCCAGTTGGTAAGACCAAGTGTAGTCAGATCCGCCTTTACCATCCGATCCGTCTTTCCAATAAAGATTAAGTCATTCTGCCATTTGACTATGCCAGTGCCGGCGCCAACTCATGGCTCCATTTACTTCAATACACTTTGTCCACACATATTAGATCATTGGTTTTGTGAAGTAATTTCTTCTTGAATGCTTCGAACAGTCTCTCATCATTGGTCGTCATCATCGACGTCTCAGCTCCATACACTAAAACAGGAAGGATGGATGATGTATAATGCGTTATTATCGTTCATTGAAGGAAGGATTTGATTCTCTATGAGCCCCTAGTAGTACTTGCTAGTAAAAGTTTTTCTTCGCTTAATCTGAACATCACATTTAGTACAATACGTTAGAGTATGTTTATCACAACCAGGAACTTTGAATTGAGCATTTGAATCGAAGGGTGGCTCTGTATACTGCAACACTCCTGGCCGTACCACAGATTTCTCACTCGACAGTGGTAGACTAGCACCTCTTAGACATTCGTACGCATGGAGTGGGAGATTTGCATCCGCTCCAAGGTTATCTCATGAAGTTGAGGAGTTTTTGCGATAGGAGGAGTGAAAGTCTATTGGTAACAGCTGTATTTTTATGCTTCCAGCTTTTTCGGTGTACATATCCGCACGCGTTACACTGAACAGAGGCGTGTGAGTACTTTGGTTGCAACTAAGTAATGGTCCGAGTCGATGTTTGCACCACGTATCGTGCCTGTCATGTTCTACACTAAAAACGTGTCATGTTCTTCGCCTCAAGCTTGAAGGCTTCGTAGAGGTGACTGAATTTTCCGTCGAGTACGATTTTAATATAAAGTCATCATTATTCGCTCTGATCATGATAGTTGTAGTAGGATGTACTTTGGGAAGCACTGTAGCATCTATCGCATTTCCTGTAAAGCAGTGATGTCACCTCGATATTTGTCAAGGGTATCTGCCAGCTGGGTATCAGTTATTCCAGATGAATATTCTAAATTCGTTATTTGTCCTCGTTTGAACATTCGTGGGGGTTGTCAGCATAAAAAGGGGGCACAACCATAGATTCAAGGTCACGAATTACTATTCAGGGGGCACTACGAGAAAGCCTTGTTTCAATTTGGAACGGAGAAGCGCAAGGATCGAATATGGGCTAACCTGTTTTTGAGACTGTAACAGACTTTATCTTGTGTCGTCCACCTCAGGCCTTCCAACTGAATATATAATATACAATTTTTTAGCTTATATCAGATGGTGATATTTCACTCAACGAAGGGATTTCTAGTTTTTCAGGGTCTATTTACCGAAAGACCCCTAATGTTACCTTAGATTCAAATGAATATAAGGAATTTACAAAAATTCCGTAAGAAATTAAAAATGTCAGAAAAAATGGAAGAGTTTAGGAAACTTTGATGCAAAAATTATGTATTTCACAAATTCTTATCCATAAGCAAAAATTTTCAAACATACCATGAATATTGCATATATATGCATGTGCATATTAAAATTGTGTGCAATTTCAGTAGCTCACTCCCAGCACATACTAATGTCATTATCTTAGAAAATGTTCTAACATCATGTGATTACACGCATTGTTGGCGAAAAAAGTACCTCGTATTTAAAACAATTACTCCAAAACTATTGAGACGTTAAACGCAAGCGATGCTGAACTAATGACTTTGTTATTTTTTCCTGTGATGATTTTCAATGTATTGTACATATCACATATAGAACCTACATATATAAGTGAATATTAATTTGTATGCACGAATATAGTACACTTAAGAGATAAGAAGAGATAACATATAATTGAGTAATAAAATATGAATACATTTGGATCATCTTAATTCCAGATTAACAACCGAACAATTTTGGGATGTCACAAATATATGTAACTTAACAACTAATTATAATAGAATTTTTTCAAATTTTATTTTAAGGTATAAAATAAATTTAGCATAACAAGGAGGACACGAAGAAAGGACCGGGGCGACCTGCACATAATTCACATCCACATAGGTGTTCCTGTGGTCTAATACCTTTAAAACAGCTTCAACCCAAAGAAGAGTAAGCAGATAAGTCTCGTATAACCTAACTAATAGTTCAAATTATGTCAAGTATGAAATAGCTACATATGTTTATATGCATTTTATTTTCAGACCATTTTGTGGCATAAAGAAATCGTCAAATTTATTGAGGAAATTGCGATTGAAAAATATTGAAGTTAATATTGACTACTTGGCGCAACAACGTAGCAACGAAAATAATGAAGATGACTTACCAATTGATGTTATTGGCGGAGTCGAAACTATGGGAAACAATGGTGCATTTGTAAGAAAAAAGACTTTTGAAGTGAATGCTCAATCCCAAACGTCATCAAAAAGATAATATCAGTGCAAATCGAACACCAATGAATATATAACCAATTTGCTTGCATTTAGCAACACGAAATAATAAAGATCTTAAAAATTATAATCCATTTAGTATTAGTGAATCGCTTGTAAGCAATAATTCATGAAATTAAAAGATGCAAAATGTAAATAGTTTTACAGTGCACAATAAATTCTTATTTTTAAATACGCATATTTATTTATGTTTTATGGCTTTACCATATTTACCCACACATCAAAATTGTATTTTATGAGTGTTCGCAGATGGGTAAAGTGAATAGCAAAGAATGCATGTAAGTAAAATTTGGAGCCAGCTAGAAATGACTCAAGTTTCAAAGAGATTCATCAAACTCACGGAGAACAGCCTCCTTCTTTCTTTAGTTGTTTTACACTACAAATGTACGTACATATGCACATACGCCTTTTATGCTCATAAAATGTATTTCGTTACTCATCTTGGCGCATTCAGAGATCTCCTCCTTGTTTTCTCACCATGGGCGCAAGTAATTTCGAAATGAATGCAAACATAATACGAAAGTATGCATGCACCTACCTAATACACACATCATGCAAATAAATTAGGAGAAAACTCCTTCTCCTCGCGTACGTATGCAGGCAATTCGTCATGCAGGTGTGAAAGATTCATTAATTTCTCACCTTCGTTTTCTTAACCGTTGATAACTTAAACCATGTCCATTCTCATACGAAGGTAACGTCTTCATTGTAATTTTTACATATGCACATATATTTCCACTCATGCACATTTCTGGAGTTCTTCTATTACTTCGTATTCTTATAATGAAAAATGTATAGATTGCATTTGATCATTATCGTATCGTATTACAATCTCATTTGAAGGAATCTGTCCAATAGGTTTATTATATATAATTAAATGAAATATTTTAATATCTTACTAGATTTACTAATTGGTTACATTTGAAGCAGACAAAAGTCTCATAGATAAAAGTCGTGAAATTCATGGAACGAAAATCTAGCAAATATATAGAGAATATATTTTTTATTATTATATACTTGTTCATGTATGTTCCAACATGTATTTATTTTTTCAGTATTTTTTCACTCAATAAAAAAATTTCAAACCAAATGGTTGGCTGCTGTCTTTAGATAATTGTATAATAGATTACGAGCACAGCACGATTACGGTGACAAACGGTGTACCTGAATTTGTTTTACTGCTGTCTGTATCTGTTTCCTGTTAGTTATTGAATGTTCGTGCTATGTTTTTCTTTGAAAAATGACTGATTTGAGGACTGCAATCCCGAAGATCAGTCGCGGGAACTAAAAGATATGGATATACCGCATGACTCTCATCATTAAGAAACGAATGTCATCAACGTCCGTAACTACAAATAACGCATGGATTCAACGAGAATCAAAAGCTACTATTCTTATTTTCGGATCAGTAAATGCAAAACTGCTTAAGAATCTTGCAATATGATTAAGAGCCATTTTCTCAATGCCCGGTTAAGCACTATTCCGAACTTTAACCGACGGTTAGTAGTAGTAGTAAGTTCTGATTAGTGCTTAACCGGTCGTCTCTAAAGCGACTTTAAGCAACAAAGAAAAATTAATGCGATCGGTCTGCACATTAAAGTTCTAACCTTGAGGTATTATGGACCATCATATTATTCAAATCATGTAGTTATTTTCAAGTTTACAATCTTTGGGTAAGAAAATGGTGATTTACCGAATTCTTATGATACATTAATTACTGTTTTGGTTTTGGTCAGGAATAAGTTGCTGGTGGAGTAAGAGAAGCATGGTAGGAGAGTTGCGGAAGAGGACAGAGTCTTGAAAGGTAACTACGGAAAACCAATCATCCTATAGCGAGTAACTATTTCAAAGGTGTTCGAAATAATTGTTGGAAGTATAAGAACAGGGAACAAAGAAATCAAAAGGCTCGAAAGGTTAAAACTAGCGCCGATTCTGATAACTTCTGGTTTGTCCTGAGAGGGTAAACACTCCGATTCAGCTGTGGACTCCGGAGCTACTTGTCTTATTTTTAGCAAGAAAGATGAAATTTTGAAGTTTGGTTATTGCGATGAAATCAGCAATCTATATAGTTGGCAAACCAAAAGAAAACACCAAGCTATGTAGACTTCATGCAATTCATTAAACTGCCAACACTATTGGCATAAGCTGCTTCACCACAACGTGGAAAGCTGGTAAATGATTTTCATATTGTTGATTGCGGGATCCTTCAAAATTACAATGCAATCAATGAAAATAAACTAAAAATCCTTTCAACAAAAAGTATATCTAAAGAAGTCTTAGGTTGGAGTGGCTGTTTAGAGACGATCTTATATCTGAACGGCCCATTATGATACCACATAGTTGGACCTACAGTTTAACCACTAAACTAAGACGGGAATCGAGCCCGAATCTCTCGAATTAAAGTCTAGTGCACTACCCACTAGACTATCGAGGTCGACTAAAGTAGTTTTAGAGCTGATTAAGAAGTCTTAGAACATTAAAATGCACTAAAACCTCCCCGGCAGTTATAAATGAAAATAGTGCTTTAAAACAACTGGTCTGGCAATATCATTATATTATTAGAGCATTGGAATATATTGTAATGAACTTTCATTCCGTTCCAAGGCAAACAAACATCTGGAATCAAATCGTCTCTTACGTGAATGTTCAATTGGTCACGTGAAAGAGAATATATTGTAAGTATTTTTGAAGGATAGTACAAAAAGTGCTTTTGATAAGCTTAGCTCTAGAATCTAGAGTGGCAGCTTAACGGTAAGTTTGACTCGAAAAAAAAGTTGGTCATTGCTCTAGTAGAAGCCCAAATTGTGATCACTTGGAATATTATTATTTTTCCTTGCATTTAAATATCGTTTGAGTATTAAATAATAAAATAATTTTTTCAGTTAAAATATGAAAATTAGAGCTTGAATTTAGTCATCATGAAAACTTATATAAAGAAACTGATTGAAATCATGAAAACGTAATGGTACATTTTTCGAAAAGTGTAAAATGAAGAATCGGACAAACATACAGTATGTGGAGAGAGTAAGTTGATAAAATGAAAACAAAAGTTTAGCCCCAAATATCTTCTAAGTAATAGTAATATTTATTTTTTCATCATTTTAAAACTACGTGGAATCTTGTTGAAATAGAAAAAATATAATGAAGAAAAAAATTTAGTTCCGTTTGTATCCTCGGCTTCGGCAAAAAATTACTGAAGTTTATATTATTATATAATAATAAATTTTACTATAGATTGACAGTGAAAAGCTCTTATTTAGAATAATTTATACAAATAAATAAATTTGAAGTTAATATATAAAATATGAATGTTCATGACAGTTTCTTTGTTCTATTTTCTCCGCTTACATATTACATTTTTACGTTTAAAGTAGTCCACAGATTTACAACTTTACAAAGTAAAATCAGCAGTGTGGCCAACTTTTATTTTTCAAAATCCGCTAAAATAAAGAATAAAACGCGTATTTTCTTTTAAAAAGCACTAAGTTTTTTCCTATAAAAGTGCGAGAAAACTCAATACATATAAACTTTTTTACTAATCCATGCACACTTTTGCTATTTTAGCCAATGAAAATTTCTTCAATTTTTCGAAGATAATACGTATTCTCAGCTTACAGCTGTTGACTTGCACGTGTAAACGTGTAAATTGGCGGAGTAACTACAAAGCAGATGATTTTCAACGTTGTTTCATAAGGTAGTATTTTGGTTGCTGTCCATTGTTGAATTTTAAAATTGTAAAAGGAAGTACAAAAATTTTACTGTTTCGATAAAAAATTTTATTAGGATTATTCAGGAAATGGATTATTTAGTGGAGCAACGCACTGAGCGCTAAATCAATTTTTCCGCGTTTTAATTTTCAAAAAGCACTAAATTTAGAGGGAAAATCGCTCAGTTGGCCACGCTGAAAATCAGTGGTTTTTTGACAAATAACCTACATAAGCTAATACAATTAGAGTATGCCTTCTAAGGAAGAACTTGAAGCATATTTTGAGAACAAACTGCAGGTGTCAAATAATGCTGTCCTACTTAAGAACGATGCAATTCAGGGCTGTCGTTTTGAAATTTTTTTGTGAAGTGATAAATCGAAGTGATTTTTAAAAAAGTGAAGTGTTTTTTGAAGCGTAATAAGAAAATGACATATTTTCAAAAGTTATCTGGTTTTATGTGCTTAGTTTGCGAAAAAAAAACTTTTGGTGGAGCGCTACCGTGTGGCAGACACAATAAACCTCCGACAAAACTTTTTGAATGACGGAACATAATTTGTTTTAAGGAATTTTTCACGCCAAAAATAAAATGGCGAAATTCTTCGAAACTGTCGCTTTTTTGCACAAAATCATTTAGAAATAAAATCCTGCACTCACCTTCTAAATCGTCTACTTCTTCTTTTTCAACCAAATTCTAATAAATTATATGACAGTTCGTCATCAGTGTTGCTACATAGGTATTTAAATAAACAAAAAAGGCCTCAAAATGTACTAAAGTATGTATGCTAAATGGTATCTTTTTATTTTTTATAGGAAATATAAATTCAAACACACCGATCTGGCTACAGTCGGAGCATATTACAGAGATGAGCAGAGATGATACTGGAAAACCGAAGTGTTTTTATGAAAGAGGAAGTGACGAAGTGTCGGGCTTGAAAGTGAAGTGAAAAAGTTCAATTGAAGTGACAGCGACAGCACTGATGCAATTACTTCGTATTGCATGAATCGCATGAAAATCAAACTAAATAGATTTTTCAATTCAGTCGTCGTGTGCGGAAAATTAAATAAAGACGCTAATTGCAGAAGAACAAAAATTTCAATTCATATTGTCATCTGTCAACTGTGCTTAAAGACAATGAAATTGTCCAAATATAATCTTTCTCTATAGATATTGAAGTTATTTCTAAAGACGCCACATGTTTTGTATGAGAACACCTATGCGATATGATGTTTTCGTATACGATACACAAATTTCGCGTCGTTCGTATCAGATTTAGTTAGGAGATAGTGTAAGGGTAACAAGTTTATTCAATTTGAATTATGTTTTTGAACGAAAGGTAATTAAATTAAGCATACCATTTTGGAGTTTATTATTGTTTTTTGCAAAAAAAGTGTATTAGATCAGTGATGGAGTTATCGGGGGATACTAAAAATGATCCGTAGTCAATGACAAATGACAGAGAATGTTTTACTTCATATCCCCTTTTGATTTTTCTTCCTAGCTTGCTTGGTTTTCGAGTAATTCAATTGTTCCTACAGGCCCCGTGCGCAAAAATTCAAATTAGCAAATATGCGCGCATCCACAGTAAATCCAAAGTACAAAATTTGTAATTTCTTAAATATTGAATATCTAGAAAACTATGATATATACGAAAAAATTACCTTTTCTTTAGAAACTTACTCAAGGTTTGTTTTTGCAGTAAGATTTTTTTTGATATCTCCAACGGTTAACCAGATAAGAATTATTATGATGATATTCACCTGGGAGCGGCTTTGGGGATCTAAAAACTAAGAAAAAGGCAAAATAAAATTGCTAAAAGGAGCTGAAAAAACTTAAAAAGGCAGCATAAAACTGAAAAAGGCACAACAGAAGTTAAAAATCAGTTGCAATTTAAAATCTGTTTATTTTATTCCAAAAAAAATCAATTAAAATGCGTTTTAAAACGAAGTTTTATACCTATCGATATATATAGAAATTTATACTTTAAGTACTTAGTACTATTCAAAGAAAATGTTAGTTCACGTACAATAGAAAAAGGCATTAAAATACTTGCAATAAAATGGTTTGAATTTTTAAACCAAAGAATATAAAGCAAAGTGAAGGCGTATGGATTCCTCAAAAAAAGTTAACCCATTATGCGGTTATCATTTCCAAAATTTCTACAGCCAAAATATACCCACTTACGTTTTCAATCGATGGGCCAACATTAATATTGGTAACATGACGACCAACTTTGTCGGACGTTTCATCAATAGAAACGAAAATAGGTTTTTCACAAACTTCTGTTTTACTGTGAACTTATCGGAAACTTTCTTCTTATTAAATTTCTTAAAACAGCTTTTGAATTTTGGGCCGTGGAGCCTTTTCAACGCTATGTCACATGCCAGCATCATCTGGTAAGGTCACCGTAAAATTAATTTTTGTTTTTTGCCCAACATGAGAAGTTGGCATTCTTTTTCAGATTTAATATTTTTATTTTTTTGTACATACTTTAGCAGTGCAAAACAAAATCTTCCCATTTATGCTGAAGATTTCATTCCCAAAATATTAGCCATTAAAATTAGTTAAAAACTGCAAAGGCATAACAGGGAGAAAGCCCCAAAAAAAAAACATTTATGACTTGGAAAAAATTACTAAAAACTCGAAAAAACCAAAGAAGACACTAACCAGTGGAATAACGGGGCTTGAAACGCATATATATTTTATCAGCCAACATGTAGAATTAAGCAGAAAAAAAGGAGAATTCCTTATAATCCGCTCCCTGCTTATCACCAATATTATAGAGAAAATATGGATCCTTTTGTTTTACTTTCCTTATTGTGGTCTGTTTCCCCTATTGATTTCTAAGGAAAGGAAATAAGGAGCTTCAACAACACTGCAAATTTCTCATACTACGTAAATGAATAAGTGAAAAGACACAGAAGTGGGGGCATGTTTTGGTCAATCAAATTAGAGAAAGCAAAAACAAACTGAAGTCTCAAAAAAAACAAAAAGAAAACTACCTCTCGCTTCTGTTATCCTCAACATCACAGTCAGCACAATATAAGCTCTTTTTAATCTTCTGCTTACAGGTTACACAAGTTATTTTACAAAGTATTATAATCAATTCGAATGTGTGTAGGAGCAAACAAAAGTGTGTGATTGAGTCAATAAAAATCAAATTTGAATGTTGAACATGAGAATTTTAATGGTGACACCACAATCATAATCATGCGTAATTTAAAGCTGAGAAATGCTTATTAATAAAGAATAAAGAAAAAACAGAAAGCAGAAAAATAAAGAACGACAAATAAATTTAAACAGCTAAGCAGGTGAACCGCATAAAAAGCGTAATCGGCGTCAAAGTGAAAAAGCAGAACACAAAACACAAATTTGAATTGATATTTTGATGATGCCATAAATTGAAAGATAAATATTAATTTACGATGCTGATGCTTATGGTTAACCAAGCTGCCATGCTACCATGCTGCTAGCGTACTGATCCATATGGCATGCAAGCAAGTAAGTATTGTATGTATAGGCCATAAACTGTTGTGAGTAGCGCTTAACGCATTGGAGGTAACCACCATTCAGATTGAGGAAGAGAGAGAGAGAGATAGATGTACGTGCATACATGCGAATGAAGAGAAGTTTATTTGCTGATATGTGAAAACCACGTTTTAATGGTGATATTACTCTGCATCTTTGGAAATATATTAATTAATAGTAATACACTTTTAAGTTTTTTATACACACACACATACTCGTCCATAATCCAGATGAATACATATAAACATTCATATATTCTAAATGTAATAACGTGCACGAAGGTGAGAAATCAATTTTCGAAATCTTTTTCCGCGAATACACGAAAGGCAGAGCCAGAGAAACAGACAAGCTAACAAACAGATAGACTAAGAGACAGGCAGGCCGACATACAAACAGACAGACAGACAGACAGAAGTGTTGGGATGTCTGTTTGCGATTTAATGGTGTGCCCTCATTATAACCGCTCGCGGCACTTCGTACACGCAAAGGAGTCCAAAGTTGTAGCTTGGCCAAAACGAAAAAATCGTGCGAGTAAAATTGTTTTCAAGTTTTTGAGTTTTGGACGTAAATTAGGATAACAACGTGAAACATAATTATTACTTCGGTCGGGAATTGGCATACAAATTCGCTTTGTTGTTTCCACCATAATAAATGTATTAAAGTTGGCAACGCCTACCCGAAATGCTAAACCTCATACATTCGTTGATCACCAGCACACCGCACCACAGCACATCACTTCACACCGCAAAGATGCACCACAACCATAACTCGCAACTCTATTCCAAAAAATATTGCATTGTATTCACCTAAATCTATATAAAAGAAAACGATGTCTTTGGCAATAAAATTGAGTTACTCTCCTTGTGCGCCTGCGCCACAAATACCCATCTAGGGCATTACATACAAGTCGGGCGTTTTATTTCAATTCAAATACTTTTTTTTGCAGCGCTCTACAAATCAGGCATAAAGATAAATAACACTTTGATAATTGAAAAATTATGAGCGCTTGCATGCGCTCATGAAATTTAGAAATCCTTCTGATGTGTGCCCAAGTTCAACAGTTAACACTAGTCAATTCGAAATTTCGTACATCATTTCTACGTAATTCATCGGCTGTGATAATGATGGAGTACTTAGTTTTTCACCTATATGTACGTCGGGTTTTGAAGACATTGAAAATTTTGGTAAAGTTTTAACCATTTGAAGAAAGCAAAATTCGAAATTCATGGCAGTATTTTAGAAAAGAAAATGTCGTCGGAGTCTAATACATTAGGGGCCGTTCACATATTACATAACGCAATTTTCCACTAGTTTCCTTATTTTAATCCCTCCCCCCTGGTCGTAACGCAACATAACAAAATATTTAACTACAACTTTAATTTTTATTATTTACATTTATCAAACTCCAATTCAGTCTGTGTTCTAGTTTCATTATCATTTTTGCTTGATAAATTCAAATTTTTCTTTAAATGTTCCAATAAATTTTCTGTTAAGCGTTTGTTGTTAAAATTTGTTTAAACTTGTGAGTGTCCTAGGTTGAAAGTAACGTAAATACACTTTATGGACTTTTTTGTCCTCTATGCAAAATGTATGTAAAATGACGAATTTTCAAATTTTTTTTTTTCAAATTCCTTTCCATTTACACTAAAAGAAATGAAAAGTTGTAAAAAAGGACATTTTTAAATACTTTTTGAGATGCAAAATAAAATCAGATTCTATTGGCATTTGCGTACGAAGAAATATTTATTAAAAAATCTACAAAAAAATGACTAGGTACTATTCTGAAGCATGACGACCTCAATAGTCTAGGGGATAGTCCACTAGACTTTCACCCAGAAGGTTACGGGTTCGATTCCCGTCTTGGTCTGGTGGTTAATTCTTACAACTTTCTTATATTCATTATCGATATGAAGTTTATGAGAATTATAAGAAAGTGTACAAGTACACATCTTGATAAGCAATGGTAAAACCTCCAAGTGAAAACGAATTTCCGTTCTGCCGGTCGTAACTGGCGTTAAATTGTTGTATCACAATGGGCCGTTCTGCCCTGAGTGTGTCTCTGGACAAAAATAAAAAATTTTAAGCATCATACGTGATTGAAAAATGTTGTTTGCAAAAAGCTTTATTACAAATCGAACAAAAATTGCCAATTTTTGACTGATTTCCACATGGATAGTGTATGCAAAATGCTATACGTTTGGTCTCATTCTCTTGATTTACTTGATGACTGAAAATATTCTGATAACCCGGCATTTCTTTGGCTGTTTTCACTGACGACTTTAAAGGATTGCCGTTTGCCAGTCTATTGACTTTTTGTTTGTCTACCAATTCTTTAGCCAATTCAAGAAGGAAGTGCTTTCGATTTGGTGTATTAGCTTAAAAAAATAATTAAATTTTTTATTGTAATCGGTGAGGAGATACATACTTTGTTGCTCCATTGTTCATTTGAAAAACCATATATGCGATATCCATCAATCGCAGCGATGTCAATAAGATTGAAAAATAATGCCATTGGCCAGTGCAGTTTTTCTTTTGCTGTATCCGATCAAATGATTTAGTATATCTACACCTGATATAGTGCGGTTGTATTCAAATCTCCCCTTAATTATTAAGAGTTCATAGAAGCAATACATTTCTATTTTTTGTCGAAACAAATCTGTAAGCATGGTATTAAAACAAAATTAGAGGATTCGAAAAAAAGCAGACAAAACATATAAGAACACAAAAATAAAAATACCGATTTTCATACAAAATGTATGAAGAAAGATATGGGGACAAAAATGTCCATAAAGACAGTTAGAGGGTGCAACAACTTCAGAGCAAACAAAATGATAGAAAATTCTGTAATTTTTTATAATTTATTATTTAAAATAGTAGAATGTTGTTTCAAAAGAGCATTCCTGAAGTTTCAGACAAAAAAACGTGTTCTAACATATTTTTTTTTAGTTTTTTAACGCTTTGGACAAAAAAGTCTAGAAGGTTAAATAAAATCAATAGACTTAATTTCATTTCTATTTTTTGCAATCAAAAAAAAAAAAATATCTTAATTTGTTTATAAAAGAAAGAAAATTAGTCAAACCGTACAAAACGTTTAAATATATACATGAGACAAATGAATGGCCCTGAATGCGACAGCTTCTCAAAAGGTTGTTTTTTTAACTCTTGGAACCTAACCCTGTTTTTAGTACTACTTCCTTGTCCCGTACAATACGATTTCATATATGACACTGTAAATTTTCAAATTTCTGGAACCTAACTTACATAATCATATAAATTGTCAATATCGATAAGCGATTAAGTATAGAGAAAATGTTAAAAATTGGTAGTTAAAGTAACTACCAATTTTTTTTCATTAATTTCAGACAATTTTTGCAACGCCTCCTTTGTTTTTTATGCAATCTTTCGACGACTTTTGTCAAAGGTAAATTTGATTGAACATGGGTTCACTAAAAGCTTATTTACTTGTTCAAATATAACTCGATTTGAAAAATAAGCTTAATTAAATTACCTACATACCCGCGTATTTTAATTTTTAAAAAATTATCACAATCTGGAAGATCCTAACGGGTGAATTTAAAACTTTATAAAAAAAAAGTGTCAAATGGTCACTTTAGGCGCTGGGGGTGGCTTTCGGTTTAGTTGTATCAAAAATGTTTTTTCCATACGAGATTCCAAACCTATTGCAGGTTAGGTTGGAGTGGCTGTCGAGAGACACACGTAGGTCTGAACGGCCACATAGTTGGACCTACAGTTTAACGCCAGTGTAGAAATTTTTTATCAGCTCGGTGGTTTTACCATTACCAACCAAGGTGTGTACTTGTACACTTTCTTAGATTTCTCATACACTTCATATTGATAGTGAACATAAGAAGGTTATGATAATTAACCACCAGACGAAGACGGGAATGGAATCCGAACCTCCCGTATGAAAGTCTTGTGTACTACCCACTAGACTATCAAGGTAGTCAAACTTATTGTAAAATATTCTTTTAAGAGGGTATTCTACCCGAGATGGTGCGAAATATCGATGTTTTCAAATCGTTGTAAGTAAAAAGCTTTTCAATATTTTTATTCGAGGTTTTTTGCAAGTTTTTCTACAGGTTTTGAACAATAATTTTCGTTTTTTATGTTAAAAATATCTTTGTTAATAATGGTTCATTCGACGCCTCGAACTTGAGCCTGCCGAATAGTTGCTCCATGGTAAACATGATATCTCCGGTTTAAATATTCTGAAACACAAAATATAACCCATTTTGTAATCGTGAGACTTCCTGCCAGCGATGCCAACTTGCGGGGAATTCCCCGATTTGCGGGAAATTTTACTTAGTGCGGGTAATCGGGGAATGAGCTGGTTTTTGCGGGGAATTTGAAACCGTTTAGCTTTAAATATTGAAATACCCCAAACAGTCTGTAGAATATTTTTTGCCAAATTGTATATTCCTAAATACAATTCTGGCACATTCGCAACCAACACCATAAAAATATTGCTTTATGCAACACTGTTTACGTTTAGTATTCAGACAGTCCAACGCAATCGCGCAGTGCTTCGGCTTCTCTTTCAGCCGTCCAGAAAGGCTTAGCTGTGCCTTTGTTCAGCACCTTCTAATTTATAACTGTTAGTTTTTGATTACTGTAACCTATAAACTTGCAAATTATGGTCAGCTATTATAAAGAAGAAGAAGTGTATTTTATATGGTATGTTTAAAACCGATAGTCAAAACTTTAAACCAGTTTTTCTCAAAACAAAGTTTTTGCCATTGGCGTGCACGATAACTGAAATTTAAATATGCTCTTCTAGACAACAATGGCCCCAGGATGTTAATTCTTTCCTCAATTTGGAACTTTGTTTTTACGAAAAAAGTCCAATTTTTGAGAAAACTAATTTTTGCGGTCTGCCATTTTGTGAATTGTTGGTCAAACAAAATAATCTTAGTGTGTCCTGAGAGTATAGTTATAATTTTTCTAATGGTATTTGTTGTTCCAGTGAGCCGCAATCACGCACGCCATTGCGATTCTCAAAATGTCTTCCATGAAGCTGCAAAAAATTAATAATTATAATTATATATTTATAATTTTTTTTAATTATTACACAATTTTGTCTTATACTTGAAGTCTTTAAATAGATGTCAGAAAATTTTTTATCAATTTATCAATCTAAAAAAAATTGATAAAAAAATTTTAATAAAGAAAGTGCAGGGCCCCTTAAAATAACTCTGACCGAGAGTAACTCTAAGCCTAAGTAAAGGGTATTTTTCGTTAATATAAAATGTTTATATGAATAGGGCGTATCGTACTGTTATAATATGAAATTATACCGGTGCGGGGAATTTGGTCGAAAATCGGGGAATTTCTCGAGGGTTATCGGGGAGAGAGAAAAAATGAGTTGGCATCCCTGCTTCCTGCTATCGCCTCATCTAGGGAATAAGAAAAAAAAATTTCTTCAATTTAAATCAGACGTTTGAAAAAAATTACGATTTTTTGCCCTGTTTTTGTTTATATTTTGCATTAAAAACATTAGTTAAACAAATGCTTTCGCCATAATCCTAGATAAGGCCATACCTATACATTTGCTTAGTAGCCTTGTAAAATTTCAAGTCAATTGGACAAGTGGTTTTTTGTGAATCGTGTCCACCGTCCCGAAATGATGTAACTTACGATAATTAGCGATTCCAGGACCATTCATTGCTCCCTCTTCTTTCTCATAAAACTCATTGTCTACATCAAAAATATTAAATTAAAAAAAATCGATTTTTCGGACCATCTCGGGTAGAATATCCCCTTAAATCACGCTACTCCGAGCTCATCCAGTTTTCGCAATTTAAAAGTTTTTTTTTAATTTTATTTGGTTTTTAGCAACGTATTTTTATATTCAGCTGGCGGAGGGAAAATCTGAAATACTTTAGCAAAATAACGCATCTTATATACATATGATCCGCTCAGAGGAAAAGTGAAGCACAATATTTAACAGAGGAAATGAGACTTCCTTTTTGGGCATAAAGCCAAATCGAAGTCTCATTCTGCTTTGCCTATTTGATCTTGTATGTGTGTGTCAGTTACAACTCTTCGTGCAAACTCGGCTATATTGCTGTAGGCGGCAAACAACAACAACTCTTTCCTCTAGTAAATTTTATGGTTCTTTTTTCCTCTGAGCGCATCATATGTAGATATAGAATATACATAGATAGTAACCTCTATCACCATTGTCGAGTGTCGAATAAAGTGAAAAATGTAATTTAGTAAGTCATTTGAATTTCGAAACTTAATTAATATGGACCCAACAATAAAATCAATTGGGCTTAGGGATTTCCGCTTGAACACCCATGATATGATAAAACTTAGCTAGTCATAATGTCTAATAAATACGTTACGATTATATTCAGTACAAAATAAACTTAAATTAACTTATCATACATAAATAAACATAGTGGCTACCGTGCTGGTCTGATACGCAGGGTACCCTAGTTCATGCTCAGCACAGAAAAAAGTAGAAAATACAATTTTCTACACGGCACCATCTCTTAACTGGGATTGGCAAATCTTCAAGAGTAAAATTGCCCAAGAAAGATTTTTCACTTCGCCGTTCGGATTTGACAATAAACTGTAGGTCCATTCCATTCGTGTACAAATATAATTTACACAACATGGCTCAGTCTAGATCCTCCATAAAAAGAATAAAACATAAATAATAAAAATTTATCTAAAGAAATTGTTTGGTTTACCAAAATTAAAAAAAAAAACAAAAATATCATATAATTTCAAGAATCGAACGAATTACTTTTTCCCAATAGGTAAATGAAACTGAAATAAAATTTTATGAAAGAATTTGCACTGATTTCCTATTAGATTGACTCATGAAGCACTTTGCGGTTCTGCAGGAGTCAAGCTCTGACCATCTTTCTCTATAGGTAGAACCCACGAAGTTGTTGATCCAAGGCATGACCTTCTCAGAGCTTATGTCAAGAAAAAGTTCCCACCCCATGGTGCAATTGCGGAACCTACATTAGCTAGTTCATTCTCTGAAATACCACTGTGTCCTGGAACCCATATAAGACATAACTTGTTGTGTTTTGCAACACTATTTAGTTTTGCCTTGCACTCTCTGACTAATTCTGAAGAGCTGGCAGGGTTAGCAAGGGCCAGGCTACCACTGCAGATGCCTATGCGCTTGCCCGTCCAGGATAGCGAAAACCGCCGCTAGGAGGTTCGCCATCTATCCAGAGGCAAAAAATTCTTGGTCTCATCGTTCAAATACCAACCGGATCCAGTACCGTTTGAGGTTTTGGATCCGTTGGTATAAAGACAAAGACATGATGGAGACCCCGGAGTACGATCTCTGGACTAAACCACTGATCTCGTTCCACGAACCTGACTTCATATTTTCTTCCAAGGCACATGATTGTCATCAGCTCATACAATAAAACTAAAAAGTTTGGAAATAATTAAATTGAGTGGTTAATCTATTCCAGATGCAAACTTCACTTCCTGGCTACCTTATAGGAAATAATTAAACTGTTTAGATATTAATGATGATACATACATACAAACATTAATATTTACTTGTCCTTTATATTTTAAAAACTCAATTATTTCATATTCGCATAACCTAAGTTCAAGTCAAAGGTTTTCAGCAAATTTCTGCCACACCATCTGTTTCTGTATGTATACATGTACATATTTACGTGAAATAAGATCAGCGTGATCACAAATTTCACTCATGTACTCAAATATAATTTAAAATATTATCGAACAACAGGTGTTTCATATTTAGCAGAACGGACTTTTAAAGCTTCATTACCGGAAATTAATAAAAATATAGATCGAGAGAAATTTCGCAAAACGATGCCATATGCTTTTATTAAGCAAAATGCATTTTTGATAAATAAATTATAGTTATATTTATGGCAGGTTCGTTTACTTCGAAACATATTTTCTTATTTACAATTTTAAGTTAAGTATAATCACGATTGTCGCAGTCCTGGATTTGTGCAACTACTTGATTTAGGCAACTGTTGAATGAAAGCAATTACAAAATTGAATACTCGTAAGTTGAACTTTCAGAAATGTTTCAACTTACCATTATGCAATTTATTTCTAATAATAATTTAAGTATACCTATTTTCTAAGAAATTGGCCTCACTGAACACTATTTTGTTGCACTGTGGTATTATAATTTTCAGTGTGGCCAACTTTTGTTTTTCAAAATCCGCTAAAAAGAAGAAAAAAATTGTATTTTCTTTAAAAAAAAACGCGAAATTTTTTCCTTATAAAAGTTTTGAACACAAATTTTTTTATGTACAGTAGAATATTGGTAATTCGTACTCCGTTAATTCGAAAATCTCAATAATTCGTAACAAACTGCTGGTCGCTTGAAAAAATCGCTTTAATTCGCAAAAATTCTACTCATTTTGGTCCCCTCGCTAATTCGTATTTTTTTTCAATACACACACCTCTTATAAATCGAAATTTGTTGTTCGTAATGCAAAGCAATACTTTATGGAACTATGATTCGAACAAAATTTTCGTGGTTGACAAGATAGGCGAGAAAAGCCTTAAACTACAAAACCGTTAATTCGTATTTTTCTTATTTTAACCTCGTTAACCCTGGGATTGTATATTCTAATAATGATCGAAAACTTAAGTGAAATGAGAAATACGGTTCCATTTTAATTAAGTTTTCTTTAAAATACGGATGCTGGCTTTCAATGAGTGGATTGATGTAGTGTCATCGTCGTAAATTTGCTTTGCTATAATTTCTGGTTACAAAGGTTATAGGAGACATTATGTCCCATTGGAAAACTTAAGGATAACTTTAAGGATTAAGAGTCCTGGACATATTATTTTTTTAAATTTATTTTAATATTTGCATAAAATATTGAAGAACTCAACCAGATTTTGAGGAAAAACTTGTGGGTGAAAGGGTTAAATCGAAAACCTCTGTAATTCGTAAAAAATTGTAGGTCCCTTACGATTACGAAAGTGATTTAGTGCTCAGCGCGTTTTTTCAATTTAAAATATCTTCGAAAAATCAAAGAAATTTTCATTGACTAGAAGTATCAGATGCGTGCTTGTATTAGTGAAAAAGTTTAAATGGATTGAGTTTTCTCTTACTTTTATAAGGAAAAAATGTAACGCTTTTTTTAAGAAAATACGCGTTTTATTCTTCATTTCAGCGGATTTACAAAAGTTGGCCACACTGCAAACTACTCATTGGTGCTTGTTTTGTTATTTGTGTATGCTAAGAGATGCCGTTACTTATGTTCTCTCGCTCTCTCATTTATTATTTACTCCCGCTTAAGCAATGATTTTTACAACGATGAATGCAATGCTTTGTTCAATGAGCGAATTTTAAAAAACTTCCGACGCTAATATTTTGGAATTGGCTTAACCGATTTTAAATCTGATAACTTTTGGCTAACCTACTCGTTAAGTTCTTTCAATTGAATTTGATAGTGTAGCACTTCTGGATCTTCTGGAATAAGAATGTAGATACACTAATAAATGTATAGAGAATTGAGTCGTTCAAATTTGTATATCTAACTCTTTCTTGCTTAGTTAACTCTTTAGGGTTAGGTAGGGTAAAAGCTGTCCAAACTTGTGCTTAGTATTTTATGCATGATAGGATATATTTTAACCCACCTTGAAAAGTTGAAATTACTTATAGACATACAGTTTAATATTTTATTTACAGTTTCTCATTCAGCTGGAAATGCTATGAACCGAAAAAATTTTATGCAACTGGGGTTTTCTATTTTCTTTAAAACGTAATCAGGTCCTCCTTTATTACTCCTTTTGGAGGCTAAAACAAGTACTCAATGCCCTAGGACAAAAATCAAGAGTTCTGGGCAAGAGGGAATAATCCATTACTAACTTTGGAGCCCTCAATGATTACGATCATCCTACGCTCAGATGGGAATGCAATTGGGATGCAGTGAGAATATAAGAAACTTAAAGCCAACTTACTTACAGTCATACCTAAATTGAATCGTTGCGTCGTTTATCTGTCAAAATCGTCTATTTTTGTATGAGAAAATTAGAGTAGGGACAAATAAACGACGCTGACACTCCAATTTAGGTATGACTGTTAGGCTTGAAATTTACAATACTGCGTTGGCATATTTTTTTCTTTCAATTCAATTTTCTTGACTGAGTTTTTTAAACATCTGCACTGAAAAAAATATGCGGAGTTAATGCAACATTTTCTGTAAATTAATATAACTTTTGCGGAGTTAATACTACTTTTATGCAACCAATTCCGAAAAGATTTGTTTGAAGTTTTTTTTGAGTTGATTTAACTCTTTTTGTAGTTATATTAACTTTTTGTCACTGTCAGGATGACTTTGAAGGCAATTTCAAATTAACTCTGGAGTTTTAACCAATATGTGTTCGATTAACTCTGAAAATGGTTAATATAACCATGGAAAAGGTAAATCAATCAACTTTTTTCTTTGTAAAAATAACTCATTTCAAAGTTTCTATAAAAATCTACTATTACCTCTAAACGGAGTTAACTGTACTCCAAAACTGTTTAATAAAATTCAACTTTTAACAAAATGTACGATCAACTCAGAACGGAGTCAACTGTATTCCGAAACAAAGTGTAAAATAAATCAAATTTTCATTTCGAATTCTGTATTTCTTTGTGAAAAATGTGTGTGATTAATATCAAATTTTAATTCCTATCAAAGTTGGTGTTAATAATTGTGAATTTTTTGTCACTATATAATAGGACGATGTGAACTATATGGTGGTTACATAGAATTCTGAATTGAACAACTTTTTATCAGAGTTGAATGAAGGTTTTTTATTGGCCGAATCTGAAAGCGGTAGTTCATTTGCTCCTGCGCAACAAAGTCAAAAAACTGATAAGTTAAGGGGCCTACTTAAGGAGTGGCGTTTGCCTGATTTTGCTTATGAACAGTGCGAAAGTAAATATTAAGAAGATGTCCTAAACTTTTTTTAGAGTACGGTATTTCAATTTCCCATTTGGGAAAAATTGAAAGCGAGGAAATAAATACCATCATTCCTGAAAAATATCTCGGCGTACGAATAGATTTTAAGCACGCATTGAAAAATTGGAAGGAGAAAAATGAGGTAAATATGTAACTAGAAGTAATAAATTTTTGTGTAATAATTAAAAAAATATATATATTGTAAATCTTGCAGGACATTTTAGCTAGCGCTTGTAGTTGCTCAAAGGCTCTAAATACCAGTGTGTTGAAGTGGATGAAGGATCAATTGGACTCATCACCAGCGTCAGCGTCATCTTCTACTTTGAGTTGGTTTGTTACAAAACAATATATGCTGTATAAGAATCAAATATTTTTAAATGTCATAGAAGTACATCTGTAATATGTGTCTTTAAATATTTATTATATTTTTGTTTATACTAAAATATCTGTGAATATCATATATTGAGAGTATGAATGTATAAACTCGTAATTGCGACTAACTTCATATCTATCATATGCGCCATTTTTTTTGACATTGACAGCTATTCTATCTCGAAGAGCGCCAAAAATACTATAAGAATTGATCTGTCAAATAATTTTCATAATTTTACAAAATTGTGATACTATAGCTGAAAATGTCGAATTTCGTGCCAACCAAACAACATTTGCGGGAAGTTTTAATTTGCTTCTTTCATTTAAAGAAAAACGCAACTGAAGCACATCGTTTACTCACTGAAGCTTATCCTGACTGGGCTATAGACGTTAGAATGTGTGAGGAGTGGTATGCCCGTTTCAAAAGTGGTGATTTTGATGTTGAAGACAGGGAACGTTCAGGCGGCCCGAAGAAGTTCGAAGATGAAGAATTGAAGGTATTACTCGAAGAAGATTCATGTCAAACGCAACAAGAACTTGCAGAATCTTTAGGAGTTGATCAATCAACCATTTCTAAACGATTAAAAGCATTGGGAATGATTCAAAAGCAAGAAAATTGGGTGACGTACGAATTGAAGCTGAGAGACGTCGAACGACGATTTTTCACATGTGAACTGCTGATTGAACGACAGAAAAGAAAGAGTTTTCTGTATCGTATTGTGACTGGCGATGAAAAGTGGATACGTTACGATAACCTAAAGCGTAAAAAATCATGGGGACCGCCCGGACATGCATCAACATCAACGGCAAAGCCGAACATCCATGGATCCAAGCTCATGCTGTGTATTTGGTGGGATATGAAAGGTGTCGTGTATTATGAGCTGTTGAAACCGAATGAAACGATCACTGGCGACCGCTACCGAATACAATTGATACGTTTGAGCCGAGCATTAAAGGATAAGAGGCCAGAATATGAGAATAGACACGACAAAGTTATTCTTCAGCACGACAATGCTCGGCCGCATGTTGCAAGGCAAGTAAAAACATACTTGGAAACGCTGAAATGGGAAGTGCTACCCCACCCGCCGTATTCCCCAGACATTGCTCCTTCTGATTACCACTTGTTCCGATCGATGACACATGGCCTGGCTGAACACCACTTCCGTTCTTTCGAAGAACTCAAAAAATGGGTCGATTCGTGGATAGCTTCAAAAGATGAGGAGTTCTTTCGACGTGGAATCCGTATGCTACCAGAAAGATGGGAAAAGGTTGTGGCTAACGATGGACAATACTTTAAAGAATAAGTTTGTAATCAATTTTTCACAATAATTGTCCAAATTACGAAAAAAATACGAGTTTATACATTCATACTCCCAATATTTATCCAATAAATTAATAAAAAACTAATAAAAACATAAAAACCGAACTATTTTTAACTTTTGATTCAATAATTTTAACTTGTTAATCGAAATCTTTTAAGGGTTGGGTCAATATTCTAGTCTGAGTTAGAGCAACTCTTTTCAATGTTGCCTGAAGAACTTCACGTAGTTTATTGTACTCTTTTGAAGGTTGAGGTAACATTTTGCGGAGTTGATTCAACTCCTAGTCTGAGTTCAACTAACTCTTTTTACATTTAGTTCAAGAATTTCAAGTGGTTAATTAAACTCTTTTAAGGGTTGAATCAACATTTAACGGAGTTGGTATAACTTTTTTATTATCAGCTACTTTAAGAATTTATATTCTTAATATAACTCCTTACCGGGGTTAATATAACTCCACAAAAGTATAACTCACTCTTCGGAGTGGAATATACTCCGTCGGGGTAAGGATTACTCTTTTCTGGCTTGGCTAAAAACCATTAACGAAAAGAGTTAATATTACTACAAAAATTGTGGTATTTACTCCGCTGTTTTTCGAGTGTGATCTGACAACGAACATCATACATGCTGGCAAATGACAAATATCCAAGAGTAAAACTAGACCTAGAAAAACTTTTAAGAGCCGAATCCGGTCATTTTTGGTCAATTTTTACTCATGGAGGTTTTGTCATTGCCAGGCAAGAACCAAGGCATTTCCAAGGTACAGATTTGCTGAGTTTGGGGTTAACAAAACACTACACCACCTTATTTGACAGTTAACACATGTCAACAGTCCTTGTCCTTATTTACATAACAGCCCAAAGGAAACATATGAGCTCTGTCTCGCCACGATATAAAAAACCGTGCCCAAGCACATTATTACATAATTTTCAGGACCTATAAGTAATTGAAACCTCCCTGATCACGACTTTCAATATTTTTTAATGAAATATTTCTGCTAAATTTGGATCAAAATAAAAAAAAAAACATTTTTATTCGAATTTTCACCTATAAGTAACCAGCTCCCTTTCTTTCATTTAAATGTTCTGTTGGAAAAAATGAGAATTGAAAGTAATGTTTGTTTTCTTTACACATTAATAGTACAATACAATAAAATTTGTTTTGGCAACATTATTTATCAATTCTGAATTTTTAGTTACCAAAACAAATGGTAGGTGTTCAATTCATCAAAAAAATTACTTTTGTGTTCAAAATCTTGACAAAAGACTGGACGTCTTTTTGGACGAAGTTCATGAAATCTTGTGAAACAAGAGAAAAGTTTTGAAACTTTAGATAGAATTTGAACTGGGGCTTTTATGTGTTTGTACTAAGCACCTGTTATATCATAAAATTTTATATGTCATACCAAAATGTTGTTTGTTAATATTCCACGAATATAAAATTACTATACGTATACACTAGAGCACCTAAATTTGCAAAGTTATTTTTTTCTTTGCTTCCCGCACATTTTCAGAAAGCTTAAGAAAAAAAATACGATTTAACGGAAAAAATTGTTCTGTCCAGTGGAAAAAACCCAGTCGGTTTTGATTTAAAGACTAGAAAAACTAACTTTAATCGATACACAACATTATTGAACTGTAACTCTTGAAATAATAATTTCGGTGATAGGTGCGCCAAAACATTTTTGTGTAGAATTTAAAGGTCAATATTTTTTTCATACACACTTTTGAGTGATAGTGAGGTAGAAATTTTCATAAATTCTACTGTCAAAATTTTTTGAAATGGATTCATGTAATTTTTAATAGATGGTAAAATTGTTTGCTAGAGACCATAGATCAAAATAGATCATTAAACGTAGTTTATTCTAAAAAAATGTATTTAATTAATATATTTTTTAAACGCAAGACAGGTGCAACTTAGTGCACTCGATGGAAGTGAAACTTCTTTGGTAGGTTTATGACTGGGAATATGTAAGTGCAATAACAGCAGTCTGGGAGAGATAATTGTATGTATGCACATTTAAATAGTTAACATGAGTCGGTACATATCCAAAGTGCCAAGGCCATAGTCGAAAATTTTCCAGATTTTTAATGCAACTGACCGTACAAATAAATAGTTTAAACAAAGAAATGAGCCTAATTAATGTTAATTAAATTAAAAAACCTATTTAATTTAACTATTTTTTCAAAAGTGATTAAGTCCCATCGTAAGTGTAAATCAAAATTGCTTAAGTCCCTTTCAGCCAATTGCATTCTTTCCTTGTTCTGCTACTGCATTGTAATAAATTTAAATTTTTGGTTTTACACATGGCCGCGTTCATACAGATGCTTTATGTTTTCTTGTGCTTAAGTCCAGATGATTTTTTTTTCAAAACTAATTAGGTCCATATGGTATTTATCAAAAGTGCTTAAGTCTAACGTAAAACTGGTTTATTTTGGATTTGGCTTACTTTATAATTGTTTTTTCTTCGCAAAATGTCTCCAAAAACAGTTTTCTAAATACTTTTATCCATGTTACAAGTATTTAGAGGTAGATGCCTTTTTTCAAAAAGTAGCCATTTTGAACATTTGAGAGGTGCATTTTTTTAAATGGATAGAAAAGAAATGTTTTCCCAATTGTCAAAGTTCCTTTTACTTGTCAAAATGCATCTGCCTACTTAATTCTTCTGCCATGGTAGAGATTGTGGATTTTCACGCACACCAGCTTGATTGCTACCGAAATTTTGTTGAGATTGATTTTGCACTCTTTTCTTTTTAATGTAAACGATTCAAATATATTTATATTGTTCATGTTCTGCATTGCGCTATAAAAGCAACAGATGACGTTGCTATTGATATATTCGTATTTATGTTTGGCATAGTGCTATCAACAGATGGCGTTTCTATTGAAAAACTACGTTAATAATAGATAATAAATAGTTTTTGATGTGCAACACTTACTTGTATTAAACAAGTCATAACGCGCTCTAAATTTTTTATGTTTTTGTCGCAATAAATATTTGCGAAAACGTTTTGGTTCTGTATTTTGTATACTTTTTGAGCGCCTTGCTTGACTAATAGTATGCTCACGGAATATACATATATTATATATATGTAGGCTTTTTAAAATATTTACGTACCGTCAGGAAAAACATAATTTTTTTTGTCTTCAAAGTGGATTTTAATTACCATGAAATATATTTATTCACGCATTTGCATTCCACAAAGTAATTTCCTCAAAAAGGGAAATATTAGCGAACCCTGTCCAGAAACCGGAAAAAGCTAAAACAACATTTTATAAAGTTGGCAGCGCGAGAGTTGTGCAAAGAAAATAAGGCGTACCAATGTTTTCAACCAAAAAGTTAAACTTTCCTCAAAATAGGGGGAATTTCAGTTTTCTTATACACAAACCGTTTAAAAATCATAGGGAAAGTATCTTTATGGCTGGAAAAATTTGGTCGAATTTAAACCTGTATTTCTGATGTTTTATAGCGAATGCATAGCGAGTATGAGGTTACTCGTATTGTTGATTTGTAGAGCCAATTCTCCAAGTATTATTCTTCATTACTGAACGTGTAGATGGCGCTTCCAACGTTTACAGCATTTAAAAGAAATTTCATGGGAAATAAATTAGGTATAAATAAATTTATAACAAACAGGTAACGAATTTTGTGGACCTAAGTTAAGAAAAAGGCAAAAGGCAGAAAGGGCACTAAAAAACACCGAGAAAGACAGCATGAAACTGAAAAAAGGCACACAAAAATTGGAAGTCAATTACAATTTAAAAATTTATTATTTAAAAAAAAATGCATTCGAATGTATTTTAAAACGAAGTTTTACATCTGTCCATATATAGAAATTTATATTTTAAGTACATAGCATTTATTTAAAGAAAATCGTAATTCTTATGTTAAAGGCATTTGAGAAAATTAATTTTGAGTAAGTAAGACTAACAAAGTCGTACATTTTTTCACGCATGGCATGGCATCAGTTACAAAAAACAAAGGGGGTCATCAAACAAAGTTGAATATGCGTTTGTCTATTCCAAAATTTCTACAGCCAAAATATACCAACTTCGGTTTTTAACCACTGGACTAACTATGACCTTAATAACGGGACATTCAGCAGTCGTTTCATCACTAGAAACGAAAATAGGTTTTTCACTAATTTGGAACTAAATTTTAACAAGAACTTCATCATAGCAATCTTGAACATGATTTTTACGTACTGTGGACTCATCGGGTACTTTCTTTCGTATGCATTCCTCAAAACAGCTTTTGAACTCGTCAAATCAAGCAAAGAAAAAAGTGCTATTTGGAGGCTTTAGGGAAAGTTTCATTTAAATCTCCATCCATGACGATTTTTTATTGCTTTTTCGTTTGTATAATTACTTCTTTAGACTTTGAAGCCACAAAGGACTTAAGAAAATCTACCCATTTTGAAAGAGTAACAAAATTTTAACTTTTGCATTATACCAACGGTTTAGGGTCTCTGATCACTACTACGTACTCAGCTTTTCTCCATAACTTTTAGTTTTCCCACAATACGGAAAGCTTAGCAAATACGAATTTGATGTCTGAAGCAAAGTCATTAAGCACAAAGAGATACACAATTTTGTGTATACGGGTTTCCTTCATATCCCATGCTCCCTCTTGAAAATGGGGTTTTATACCCCCTTTTTCAATAAATAGCCGAGATTGAGAAACTTTAGTCTGTCTTTAGAGAAAATATAGTTTGCTAAAAATTATGGAGGGGTCCTACAATATTAGAATGACCAACGAGGTACACATTTCCCAGAATTTTGAATTGAAACTAAGCCACTCATTCTACATAAGTAAATGATGGAATCGTTTGTTGTTGTAACGTTAGAAAATCAAATACTTGTACTGTAATTAAATATACTTTTGTTTAATTATGTATTCCATCAAAAAACATTTTGGTATTAGTAAATAAGTATTATTGAATTCAATACGTGAGTGATATGTATGAATTATAAAATTCAAAGTTTGTTTCAAAATTCATATCGTTCGTTCGTGATGTGAAAATGTTTGATTTTGGACCGTCGCCGAATATTGCTGTTCCATCCGCCGTCGTTAAAAAGTAGTCGGCCTCTGCCGACTAGGTCTCGCTCAAAGTAATTTTTCACTGTAACACAGTATAATTTGTATATTTATTTGTGTTGCACAAAAGAAAATAAAAGCATTCAGAAGCTGATAAAAATCAAAAATGAAGCGTCCATATGTCAGCATAAGCAAGTGCTGTCAATCGCAGCGTCAAATTTGTCTATGGCATGGACGAACTGGAGCACGCAATTTAACATTTTTACGTGCATCATATTTGGATAGCAGTCAGACCAAAGAAGAGTTGCGATTTTATTACATCACTTGGGTGCAGACAGTCTCCATATTTTCAACTCATTTAGTAAAATAAGATGAGTTGTGTAGCAAATTGGAAACGTACTTTATTCCAAAAGTTAGCATCCGGGTGGAACGACACGACGACGAATTTTTTTCCGAAAACAATCGTCAGACGAGACAATAATGCAGTGTGCGACTACCTTGCAAAATTTGGGGTCCTACGTGTAGACCTCATAAGGGGCATTTTTATATGCGGTCTGATACAAAATTTTAGTAAAATCAAGGAACACTTATTAAGCGACGGCGACAATTTATGTCATTAGCGGTCATTAATTTTTTTCCATCATGGAAAAATAAAGTGAGCCGCTCTTTTATTAAATTACAATGAGGAAAAGGAGTGTAATATTTTTTCTCAAAGAAAACTACTGATTTTTTGCTATGTTTTGCAATTCAAAATTAAGTTTAATTTGATTATAAAATTGTATTTAATACATTTTAATGCAAATTCCAGTCTTATTTTCCTACTGGTGGAATCCTATGTCTAATTATTTGAGCGTTAGCCGTATAAATGAAGTAGCATACGGCCATGATGGCTCCAATCTAAAAATGATATAAGATATAAGATTCAATATTTTTGTAATGAGAATGTAAACAGCTTTTACTTACAGTAAATTTTAGTGCAGTTTCCATTTTAAATCATAGAGTAAACTACTGCCGCAATGAGCCTATAACACGTTGTTTAAGGGAAGCAAATGAAGTCTGCGGCTACTTAGATTTTTATAATCATTCAAATCGATGTAAATTTAAAAATAGTTTAATTATGACCCTTCAATACCCAAGTTAATTATTATTTAAGTTAGCATTTAGCATATCTAGTAGTCTTTAAGAGCATGTACTCTAATTGATGAAATTGAAATAAATAAATAAATAAATAAATAAAAAAAAAATCGACTATTAACTGAATTTTTAATGATTTCGAAATGAAAGTAGTCGTACTTTTATACTTAAATTCAACTAAATATTTGCCGCTATAACTAATCAATTGTTATTATATAACAAAGAGGTTCAGGTTGATTATTAAAAGAATTTGTCACGGTATTAAAATATTTTTAATATTTATCGATTTGTTACACAAACAACATCAAGTTGAAACTGGAACACTTGATTTTATAGGTGTTACCCTGGTACTTGAGAACCTGGATGGCTTATTGGTATTAACTGTTTTGGTCACGGCGATATCCCGGCATATATCTTGGGGTTGTTCGAAAAGAACACATTGAGGCCAATTAGTTCATTGTGATACCCTGTGCGGCAAGAAGTTACCTCTTGATCCCTCCTAATTAAACCACTTTTTGCTTATGATTAAGCTTAATATGCCTCTGATTTCAGAGGATCCCAGTACTAATAGTCTTTCATAGAAATGTATTTTTAGAGTTTTGTGTCTGCTTGCTGCTAGAGTAGAGCAATTAGATATACATTTGTACGGTTTCGGCAGAAGCCATTGTAGGGAAGGTCTAGTCTTCGAGAGTGATTGCCAAGGACGCAGTGCTCGGTGAGAATAAAAGCTACCTTTCTTATGTGGACTCGGTACAAATTTATGAATGCATTAGTAAGTTTTTGGTTAGGTATAGGTCAAAACTGCAGCTTTAAACTATTTCTGTAGAATTTCACGACGATAATCGTCGTGAAAACAAGACCGACTATCTATGACTAAATTTCCACACGTTTTTTTTTAAACATTTTTTGTTGAACATCAAACAAAAATTTTTTAACTTTTCAACCAAAGAAAAGATTGTGCAAAATGGTTTCTTTTCTTTTTCATTTTCAAAATAAAATACGTTTTAAGAAGCTTTATAATTTGAATCTGTCACCTTGATCAAAAACTTCCCGGAATAACCACCGTGTGGCTCTCCCATAGTTCAGATTTGAGTTCTGTATTTTTTGTTAAGTTGGTGCATTTGCTGTTGATATTCCCTCTAAATCTTAGCGTCATAGCTTGACATTTGCAAAAGTTACGTAGCCAAGAGTACATCTATCTCTGTGTGTGTTGGCGATTTTTTAAAATTTTAGAAATTGATTTAAATTTGCAACAACGAACTTGTATTAAATTTTGCGTAAAAACGGATTTAATGGTGCGCGAACATTGGAAATGTGGGAAAAGTGTTTCGGCAACGATTCTCTAAAGAAAACTGTCGTTTATCAGTGGCACGAGCGGTTCAAAAGTGGTCGAGAGTCAATCGAAGATGATGAACGCAAAGGCAGACCATCGACATCGAAAACCGACGAAAACATTGATAAAGTAAAAGAAATTTTGGACAATAACCGCAAATTAATCATCAGAAAGATAGCGGAGGACTTGAACATTGCCTATGGATCCTTGTATTTTTAATTTTCTGAATAAATTCCGGGAACTTTTTGTTCAATGGTATGTGCTTAGAAATCCAAATGATAATTTTTTTAAATCCACAAATATTTTTTTACATTTATATATAATTTATAAATTAAAGCTTTTTGTTACAAAAAAAAAAGCAAGAGCACAACTGGGAATCGACAAATTTCACAAATTTGTGTATATGTGTATGTGTATTTGTGTCTAAAAATAAACATTTTTTTGTCGTACAGCGAAATTTAAACAGTTTCTGGCGAACTTGTGTGGAAAATTTTTAGTCGAATATTGCAGTTTTTCATAACTTTTTGTCTATAATAAGGCAATTGTTGCTTTTTTGAATAAAGTAAACGGAAAAGTCATTAATTTTAGACAACAACCGAAAATACTCGCTATCGTACGTTTTGACAAAATTGTGCAATACAACGACTGCTTTAACAATTTCCTCGTTATGAAAAGCTTGACAATGCTTGCTTTTGAAGCCAAAGTTGTAGAATATTACCTATCAACTCCTACCATGAGCTTGAACCGATCATAAAGTAAAATTGTGACCTAATAGTCTTTCAAAAAATCATCAATTCGTCGTAGCGGAAACAGGTGTTTTACTGTGCAATTATTTATATATCTTGTTTTAAATACATGAAGTACACAGGCTATGTTTCTTTATAACATTAATACAATGAATAATATGAAATAGCTTAAACAGTTGTATTTTAATTTGCAATATAATCTTTTAATAAGTTTCTCAAGTCGATGGCCTTTTCGCCACAAACCAGCGCCTACGAAACTATCTAAATAATTGGAAAGCCAATACACGCTATGGTGCGTTTTGACAAAATTGTGAAATACAAACAGTTTATGACATTCAAAACTATTCTCCACCTCATTGTCGTAATACCGAATGTACTTTAAATTTTCACTCGAGCGTTGAATAAAGTTTTATTAAACTCTTCTTTATCTGATTGGAGTTTTTTTTTAGTGGGAAAGTCACATTACCAGTAAAATAATATGGAAACTTAGTATTTTAATTCGGCAAATTCTCACCCGGGGGTAAATTCATTATTCCGTCTAACGCTTTCTTGCCAAAAGTACTGTCTTTTAGAACACCACCATCGCTTTGTCCACCGTACCCACCAATGTCGACAGCGGTAAAACAATAATTGCTGTCACAGAACGCCAGCACCACGATGCTATGGTATTTCTTATAATTAAAATAAAGTTAGCCATTCGTCCGTATTAGGTGGTGCCAGATAAATGCAGGGAAACTCTTCCCAAAACTAAATAAATATTAACAAATGCTGTGTTATTTCGTACTCAAAAAAATCAAAGCTATTACTCTTTGATTATCAAATAAACGGTATTAATATAAATCGTAAGACTGGGTCGTCAGGCCATCAGTCACTTAAGGGGACCAACGCACATTTCGATGTGTGCCGTAATTAAGTGATATGATGGAAGTGTGGACTAACACCTCCTCGTGGTGACGGCTGGAAACAGTTGCATGTCAGATGACTGATACGCAAACTGTTATCTGGTAACAGAGCACATCAGATGTCTGATATGCAACTGGCTAAGATAGTTCAGGCGGAGGGAGCAAACCCTCTTAAATAAAAACTCCCCTAATCCAGGGTGTCACGCGACCCGTGCCTATTGGTTTGGCAGCCAGGGGATTAACACTCGTAGACTGGTGTGCACGGATCCTACGTCTGTTTTTACACAGGTACTTGTACTTATGTGAAATCAGCACTTGGGACCCGTGTGCGTCTGATACTAGTGTTAAGAATAGGCTGTCTGCGAACGGAGCCTCCTTGATACACGGCCGCCTCAAGGAGTAAGTGTGGCCTTACCATGGCAGACGGGCTATGTCATGGTGGACCAACCCCTTCCCGCTTCTATAGTTGACCGCCAAGCCCGCTCAGGCAGGCTAGTGGTCGTATTTTAAAATGAGCAAAAAAAATAATAAAGCAAAAAATTTAAACCAGCGGGGATTAACCGCAACGGAACTCGCAGATCGAATGGAGCATGAGCTACGTGATGAAGATCTGCGAGCTTCCACAAGCAGGGGTTCACCCAGGTCGAGAGGGCCAGCAAGGTGTCAGGCAACGACTGCACCTAAGCGAAGACGGAGCTTTGAGGGTAACCGTACGATGACCAGCAAAACCAAGGTAGGGGTACCAGCTGTCAGTGCATTAGCACCGATAGCTGAGTCCCATACAATGGCTTACGCTGGTGTGGTGGCCGCGGGAACTAGTGCAATAGCACCAGTGACCGTGTTAGCCGCGGGAACTGGAGCAATAGCACCAGCGCCCGTGGTAACCACACAAGCGACTGGCATCGTACCCAGTACAGCTCATACAGAGGTCTCAGCGGCCGGTGCAATAGCACCGGCTGGTGTGACTTCAGTAAGGGCTCGAGATGTCTTTCTAGCAAAGGTGGCTAGTGCATTCGCACCAGCGGCTAATGCTACGGAGACATCGACGTGGAAAAGTTACCCCAGGGAGCACAAACGCCGCGAGTTGAAGGTACCACCAATTGGGCAGCCAGGTGGTATGGACGACCCACTAAGGAAGGGCCTTAGTGGGGCAGGGTCCAGGTGGTATCTTAGATACCTGGAGCAGGGGCTGGAACCTGCTGTAGCAAGGAAGAAGGCAGAGGAGCATAAAGCCAAGCCGTCCGAAGGTACTTCCCAGGAACCTCGAGAAAGGAAAAGGGGAAGCTCGGTCATCACTCCACCGCAAAAACAGGAGGTGAAGAAACCGAGGACGGATACGGTGGTGGCAGGCTCATCTGCAGGAAGAGTGGTGTGCGGCAAGACGTACGCGGGGGTTGCGAAAGCAGTTAGGATGGCAGTGTTGCCAAGGGAATATCCCGAGGTAACATTGTCATCCGAGCAGCTTTCGGCCCTAGAAGACGCCATCCTGGAAGAGGTGGCAAAGGGATGGGCACACAAGCTGAGGTTTGAGGGTATCCATTTCAGGCCGGGTTATCTACTCATCGACTGCAAAGATGTGCAGTCAGCCGAATGGCTGAAAGGAGTAGCCCCGAAGCTAACGGCCTGGAATGGACCCCCTCTCATTTCATGTGTAGGTGATGATGTTCCCAAGTCGCACGTGGTGACTATTTTCTTCCCCAGGAGCCTGGGCCAGACGTCAGAACGGATACTGGCCCTACTCAATGCCCAAAACGAGGGCCTCCGAACAAACCTCTGGAAGGCATTGAAGGCTCGTGAGGAAGGAAATGGTCAGTTACTGACGATAAGTATGGATGAGCTATCGTTTGAAGCCATCCGTACTTCAGGGGGCGTCATCAACTACCGGTTTGGTGAGGTCACGGTGCACGGGGTGCACAAACGGGCCACGGAAGAGGACACCTCGAATCCCGAGCCAGAAGCAGTCAGCAATGACGAGCCGAAAGCAACGGAAAGAGTGCACTCAGCCGTGGTCGAGGTGGAGGTCGATACTCTACCAACATCAGCCGCGAGCGAAATGGAAGGCATAGTACTCCCATCTTCGACCGCGACTGAAGTTGAGGGAATCGACCTCTCCCTTCTCAATATGGACTGCCCCATAGATGAGGAGGAAGAAAGGATGTTGTTGAGTGGCAGTAGTAGGGGCAAAAGCCCCGCTAAGTAAGCTCTATGAGCAGTGGAACAGGCATCAAATGTGCCCAGGTTAACGTCCACCACGCAAGAGCCGCCTCGGCGGTGATTGCAAGGACATTTTCAAAATTTAACCTGGGCCTGATACTGATCCAAGAACCCTGGCACTACCAAGGTGCAATCAGAGGAATGGCCTGTAAAAACGGCAAGGTAATTTGGGATAACAGGCAGGATAATCCAAGGGCCTGTATTCTAATTAGAAACAACATTAATTATGTTTGTCTTACAGAATTCATGACGCGGGACTTAGTTCCAATTCAAGCCCACCTTAACATCGAGGGCAGCAAACGCGCCATAGTAGTGGCATCGGCATATTTTCCGGGTGAGGAGTCGTCACCACCGCCGCCAGAAGTGAGGCAACTGGTGGATTATTGCAACAGGCACAGACTGCCGCTTCTCCTCGGATGCGATGCGAACGCTCACAGTACCATATGGGGCAGCACAAACGACAACAGCAGAGGTGAGTACCTTTTAGAATTTATCTTATCCGCTAATCTAGAAATATTAAACGTAGGGAATGAACCTACGTTTGTTACTAGAGTTAGGAAAGAAGTATTAGACATAACAGTATGCAGTCCAAATATTGTAGGACTAGTCAAGAACTGGAGGGTATCCAAAGAGGACTCACTCTCTGATCATAAAATCATAGAGTTCCTCCTAGAGGGCACAAGTACCGAAATACCGTCCTTTAGAAATCCCAGGAAAACAAACTGGACAGAATACATAGAAGTACTTAAGTGTAATTTAGAAGGTATTAAATCGTGCAAGGTGATAAAAAATCATCATGAGCTCGAATATTCCGTAAATGAACTTAACGAAGCAATACTAGATGCTTTCGAGGGCAGCTGCCCTGAAAAAGCGGAAAGTCTAGGAAAGGACGCCATATGGTGGAATAGTACCCTAAGTGACATTAGAACCGAAGTACGTAGGCTCCATAATGGAGCAAAACGGAGCGGACAATGGCAAGCATATAGGGATAAACTAACAGAATACAATAAAGAAATTAGGAAGGCTAAAAGAACTAGCTTTAGGAACTTCTGCGACAATATCTCATCTCTACCTGCTGCATCAAGGATATATAAAACCTTTGCAAAAGCAGGGCAGGACATGAGAATGGCGCTGAAGAAATCAGATGGCAGCTTCACCTGTAATGAAAAGGAACGAGCAGAATTGCTACTAGCAACACACTTCCCTGGAAGTGTCGGGCTAGATAGCAGGAATTCAGAGGAGCAGCCTAGAAGAATAAACAGAGTAAACAGGAAGGTAGCAGCAGAAATATGCTCTGCGCCTAGATTGGAATGGGCGTTAAACACTTTTCAACCATTTAAATCACCTGGTCTTGACGGCATATTTCCTGCTCTATTACAGAAGGGCATAAAGGAAATATTGCCATTCCTTATTAATATAGGGAGAAGTAGCCTCGCTTTTGGGTACATACCAACAGCTTGGCGAAGGGCAAAGGTGGTATTTATACCAAAAGTGGGCAAAAAAGATACCACCAACCCTAAGTCCTTCAGACCTATAAGCTTAACATCGTTTATGTTGAAAACACTTGAAAAGGTGGTTGACAACTTTATACGATGTAAAATCTTAGACACAAATCCATTGCACCCCAATCAGCATGCATATAGAGCAGGCAGGTCTACCGAGACAGCTCTGCATGACTTAGTGGGGAAGATTCAAGGGGCACTAGATGTGAAAGAAGTAGCAGTATGTGCTTTCCTGGATGTAGAAGGAGCTTTCGACAACACCTCGCACGAGGCTGTCAATAACTCTCTAAGGCGAAGAGGAGTAGATAACACAACATCTAGATGGATGTCAGAAATGCTCTCCTCTAGAACAGCTGAGATGGAAACAGGGCTAGGTACCATATCAGTCAGCACAACCAGAGGATGTCCACAGGGAGGAGTATTATCACCTCTAATGTGGAGCCTGGTAGTAGATGAACTTTTAATGAAACTCTCAGAGGCAGGCATAGACTGTCAAGGGTATGCGGACGATATAGTCCTCGTAGCCAGAGGGAAATTTGAAGAAACTCTCTGTGACATTATACAAAGAGGGCTAGGTATTACTAGGAGATGGTGCAGGTCGGTAGGGCTAAATATTAACCCTGCAAAGACCACTATAGTTCCATTTACCAGGAAAAGATCGCTCCCGCGCTGGAAACCGATATCACTAGCTGGGGAGATTATTGAACAAAAGCAAGAGGTAAAGTATCTGGGCTTAGTATTAGATAGTAAACTCACATGGAAAGCGCATGTTGAAACAGTGACAAGTAAAGCCACTCGCGCTCTAATGGTATGCAGAAGGCTAGCAGGGAAAACTTGGGGATGTAAACCAAGTATACTGCGCTGGATGTACACAATGATGGTAAGGCCAATCATTACATATGGAGCAATAGCGTGGGCAAGGAGAACTCAACTAAAAACAGCAAAAGCTAAATTGGGGAAAGTTCAAAGGTTGGCATGTATCTGTATAACAGGAGCAATGAGAACATGTCCGACTGCTGCACTAGAGGTACTATTGGAGCTCACTCCATTACACCTCGTGATAGAGAATGCCTCCAAGGCAGCAATCGTAAGAGGAACAAGAAATAAAAGGTTGACGAGGAGATCTATAGGGCTTGGAGACCGAGATAACCCGGCGAAAGACAACTATCTCTTGGACTGTCCCCAGGACAGAATGGACAAACAGTATAGTTTTGAGAAACACTTCGTTGCAAAACTTAGTAGCAAGAACGAATGGGAGGGTGTAGAGTATAACTACACACTCAAAGAACACACGATTAAGTGGTATACAGATGGGTCACGTACCGAGGATGGAACTGGGGCAGGAGTATTTGGGCCAAGAATCAAACACTCTGAGCCGATGGGGAAGTATCCTAGCATCTTCCAAGCTGAAATTCATGCAATTAGCACATGTGTGCAACTCAACCTGGATAGACAGTACAAACGGCAAGATATCGCTATCATGTCGGACAGCCAAGCAGCCATTCGAGCATTATGCTCCTTTGAGATCACCTCTAAGTTGGTGTGGGACTGTTTGAGCAAGCTCAATCAACTGGGCAATGACAACAAAGTCGCTCTATGTTGGGTCCCTGGCCACGCAGGAATTGAGGGTAATGAGCAGGCAGACGAGCTTGCAAGAAAGGGGGCAGCAACCACTTTCGTGGGACCTGAACCCTTCTGTGGAATAGGAGATAGCGTAATCAGGGAATTACTCAGGCAAGAAGAGAGGAACAAGAGGCAAGAACTCTTTACCAATCTTACGGGACTGAGGCAATCCAAAGCGCTTTTAGGTAATTATAATAAGAGTAGATACGCATTCTGCATTGGTCTCAACAAAAACAGTTTGCGCATATTAGCTGGTATTCTGACTGGGCATTGCGGGCTCAGAGAACACCTTTGTAAGATAGGGGTTGAGCAAAGCTCAATTTGTAGGTTTTGTAATGAGGAAGACGAATCATCAGAACATATTTTAGCTCAATGTGGAGCACTGATCCACAAAAGAAGGAAATGTCTGGGCATGCACCAAGTGCCCAGTACCGAACTGGCATCCATAGATCCGGGCGCAATACTCAAATTCTTGAGGGAGACTGGACTGGATGAGGTACTCTAGGCAGATTAGACTAGAAAGAAAAGAGGGATGTACAATAGATCTTATAGGTCGCGGTACAACGACAGAAACCTCTATAATACAATACATACATACATACAAGACTGATACGAAAGACTGAGGTGTCATATTTGACTCTAAACTGACCTTTAATTCTCATATTAACTATATTGTCTCAAAAGCGTTTTCTATGATTGGCTTCATCAAAAGACATACTACGGACGTCAAAGATCCCACAACATTAAAAGCTTTGTATATCTCCCTAGTGAGAAGTCACTTAGACTACTGTTCAATGGTTTGGGACCCGTATTACGATACTCATAGCAACAAAATCGAAAAAGTTCAAAAAGTATTCACTAAGTACGCTTTATACAAGATGCATTGGCCTGATGGTATTCCTTTCTATCTTGGTAGACGCAAACTTCTCGGTCTGCAGTCTTTAAAAGATAGAAGAATCTATTTGTCTTTACTGTTCGCATTCAAACTAGTCAATGGCAAAATCAATTCCGAGGAATTAAGTAATTTATTTCGCTTTCATGTACCGCTTCGCGAATTACGTCAAAATCATTTGTTTGTCGATTCCTCACACCGCACTAATTATGCATTCTACGAACCAATATCAAGATGCATTAGATCATGTAACAATTTTTCCCATGTGATTGATTTCAATGTTGACGAGTATAGATTTAAGCTAGATTTATTAAAAATGTTTAATTAATCTTTTACCTTCTTTCGTATCACTAGTCTGTAAGTAATTTTTTTAATTGTAGACTGAATGAAATAAATAAAATGCGTCACGAGTTTCAAAAACAATTTCTCAAATTTTTTGTTTATAACTTTATCACTTTGTTTATATGTTTCATTTGTTATTTCATTATATTTTATAATAAACAGACCCCCCGAGGATGGTCTTAAAAAGACCGAAACGCGTAGGGGGAAATGAAAATTGAAGTTTTTCTTTAATTGTTCAAAAACATCAACGACCAAAAAAGCCCGAGTAGATAAAAGATAATTTCTCGAATTGTTGATGCTTCCTTTCGAGACGTCCAAGCCTTGAACCTTGTGGAAGTAACCTAATGAATAACAAACCCCAAAAATATTAATATGCACGACGTGAAATTATTAAAATTATTTACATACATGCACGTTGTGCAAAATAAATTGTTATTATTTTAAAAAATCGTGCTAATTCAGATATTCTAAAATATATTTGAAACCACTTGAATTCAATAATTCATGGTATTCCATAGCTTAAGCTAAAAATAAATTACTATATTTCTAAAAATGTTCATTTCACTTTCTTTACACACACCCACACCTACACACTCCTGGCACTGCTCAACATGCAAAAACGTTTAGATTTAGATTTATCATTAACTTATTTCATCAACGTTTCGTTTAGAATAAGCTTGCGAAAACGTTTGGAAAATCTTGAATGTAAGTTATCGGGAAATTGAAAAGGAAAGTTGAACGTAAGTTTTTTTTAATATTCAATGTAAAAAGGAAACGTTTTTTAAATGTAAATCCAAATGTCATTCAAGTTATTTACTTACTTTTGTTCCAAATGTTTTACAAGCATTTTTTAGATGAAACATCAAATGTTTTTTTTTTTAATTATTTGTAATTCACTTTTTACAATCTTTAATATTAATTTTACACTTTATTCACAGAACTTTGTTCACTTTCGGCTCTTTTTTTTATGAAAAAAAGCATTAGGAGAATACAGCAATGAACAAAATTTTACAAATGTAATATTTCATTAAATATATGAGAATGCAAACATTTGTAAAACGTTTGCAAACCTAAACGCTTATTGAACCTTCATAAAACGTTTAAACATTTTCGTTTAGAAACAAGTTTTTTCTGCCAAGTAAACCTGAACCTCTGTGAGATTGCGGGAAAGCGAAAATAATGCTCAAATTTAAAAATATATAGGTATACCAAAATGTTTCTCTTTTCAAAACCTTTCAGAAAATTCATGACGGATACAGCGTTAAAAATTGTTCATACAAATCAATCAGCTCTACTGTACATATGCTTATATGTTGTGTGACCAGTCATCAGCAATCAGAGCAGTTAATGTGAATACCCACTAAGTGGATGGAGCACCACGGGTTTTCAGAATTCGCGAAGCACAGGGCTTCGAATTTAATGACGATTATCAAAAGATATGCCCAACCCTGGCAACTTTTTTTTTTCAAATGCGCATAACTTATAAATTTTCTATCCAATTGATTTTCGATGTAATGCAAAAATGTTCCCTTTTTCAAGCTCTTTCAACGATATACAATAATTAATAATTCCGAATTCTAACGGAACTTATGAACCAAAAAAAACCCTGCCCAACCCTGACAACCTTCCCCTACTAATTCTCCTGGCATTTTATCTTTTGTTTTAAAGCAAACCCTTTTCTTTTCAATTTAATATGGAGTTATACAACTTGAAAGATAGAGAGTTTTGTTTTTAAATAATCAAAAGCAACGTTAGAAATTGGTATAGATTCTAATCCTTATAGAATCCCTCTTTAAAATTATTCCCAATATAATACACCTCAAACCCCAAAATCAATCTCATACGTTTTAATTGTCTGACTGACGACACAAAATAAATTTTGAAGGAACGAAAAAATGTAAGTCCCCGCTTAGGAGATCCAGAGATTTCCTAAGCTCGTGCTCAGGAGTAAGTTTTTAAAAACTATTTTGCAAAATTTAAATACTGTAAAATTTAAAAATTCTTACTGTTATATTTTATGAGTGAAAGTCGGTGCACATGATGCATCAGTTACGCTGTCTTATAAATGATACGCCTAAAAATGTGTACCTACATTTAATATCAAACACTGATTAAGCTGATGGAATACCTCTATATTTGGATTATTTGAGATCAATCAAACAAAAATCAATCAACCATCAATCTAAAAATAACACATGTAGTTCATTTAGTTTGAAAATATTTTAAAAAAATGTTTATTTTCATTTTGAATTAGTACAAAACAATACATACCAGCAATACCACATACAATAATGTATGAATTGGCACACAAACCAACCACTTCAATACCATTGGACGTATGTAAGTGTGATATAAACTAAACAAGTATACCCGACAATTATAAATAAATAAACAATATTTGCGTTTGAGAAAATTTAATTGATTGTATCAAGTAAATTTATAAATATAAATTAAAACACAATATAAGAATGTGATGATTTTTATCAATGCCAAAAAGAGAAAAAAAAATGGAATTATTAGAAAAAAAAACATGGATACATTGCAAACTACACTTGCCAATAAATTTTAATTTTGTTTTTTTTTTTTTGCCACACTGAATACAAAGTATTGTGTAGTTTGAGAAAAGAATATATGTAGTCAAACGGTTAAACCTAGTTGAGATCGGGAAAACGATGCGATTTTCAAAAAATGTTGGCGTTTTAATATGTAACTAATTGTTAAGAAGTGAAATATACTATCAAAAAGTACATATTTTTAAGTTGTTATAAGATTTATTATGAGAACAAATATTGAATAATAAGGGAATACAATTCTTCTCGTAGAACGCCTTTTGAGCGACCCTTGCAATTCGGACCGACCACAGTTTCGCTAATCCGGATCGCATGTGGTATAATGCAAATCAGCCGGTAATACTATACCTGGATTAGCGAAGCTCTAATATATAGAAATTTTTTGTTACAAATTCAGCCATACTTAAAGCTATTAAAGTTATGAAAAATAAACAAATTTATATAAAAACAAAATACTCCTTTTTTGGAAATAAACGGTGCAATTGAAAGTATTAATTTCATTAACTAATTAAATAAAAGAAAAATCAATAACGAATAAAAAACTAAAACAAACATTACCTCGCACTTCTCAAAACCGGGTATAAAAACAGAATGTTATTTGTGGTATTTTTGAACCAGCTCAGTTGGAGGCATAACTTGGTCTAACATTTCCTTACCAACCATTACTGCATTAACAATTGCAGTCAGCAAGCAATTAATTGATACTTATTAAATACTCAAATTTACTTTTAGACAGTTTTTCTACTATTGATTTCAATTGTCAAAAATTACAAGCATTAACACAAAGGTAAACAAAAATGGAACGCGAATTTTTAAATTTTGACAGTAACTCAGATAAATAAAACAGAGCTAGTCCTAGTAACAAATATTTCACAGACATAAATGAAACGAAAATAACCCAACAGAAAACATTTAGTTGGATTTACGTTTATTTTGCATACAACCCAAAAATTCAAGAATATGAAATAGGAGGATTTTTTCCAGTTGGAGAGGACAGTAGGATTGAGATTGGAGCGGAGTACGAATACTCCGATTGGAGTACCTTCGACAGCACTGATGCCATGTGGCACGACAAAATATATTTAAATTATGTTCAACATTTAAATTATGCCCAAAGTTACCCTAGTTATTTTATTATTTTTTTATTTTTATAATTTCAAAAGTAATTAGGCTTTAAGTTGGAAAAAAATTATGTAAAAATTAAATAAACTAATGAACAACAAAAAAATGCCTATGTAAATTACTACCCAATTAGAAGTTTTCTACATTTAAAGTAAAGATTCTTAGAATTATTTGAATGCGAGGGGTGTTTTTTTGTCAACTCGTCAGCTTATTTCAATTGTACTTTAAAATAACCAAATTTACAGTTCGTCGCCTGAGAATTGATTTGGCGTATGTGTATAGGTATTCGTATACCTATACACATTTGATTTGGCGTATGTGTATAGGTATTCGTATACCTATACGCCAAATCAATTCTCAGGCGACGAACTGTAAATTTGGTTACTTTAAAGTACAATTGAAATAAGCTGAGATAAACAGTATTTCAATGAATTCCAAATTGATTTTAGAATATTCTACTCATATTTCAGTATAATCATATGTACTTTAGAATATTTCAATTCGATATCATATTATTTTAAATTAATTTTAGATTATTCCAGACTAGATAGAAAAGAGGAACGTATAATTGATCTTACAGGCCGCTATAATTCAACAAAAACCTCTCTAACAGTACAATTCAATACAATTGTTCTTTAGATAAAACCGAATCTACTTCTGATAGAACTTTTATTAATAATATTTTTTTCTTGTATTTATAATGAAATTTTCTGAAATGCATTTTTAATTTTAGAAAGTATGTTTGAAATTAATTTAGAATAACCTGAAATCGGATTGAAATGGCTATTTGAAGCACATTTGTTTATTTTGAAATACAAATCGAATAAACTGAAATTAATTTTAAATAATTGCAAATTAAATTGAAATTTTCTGAAGCACTGTTGAGAAAGGTTAAAATTTTCAACTTTCGTTCCATTTTTAACAGAAATTCATAATAGTTTTATACCTGTATATTTAAGTATACAGGGAATCCCGTATAGGAAACAATTTTGTTACTTAGTGTTAATTGGAAAGCAAAATATAAGGCAATTTCGGGAAAATCAGATTGTTATAAAACTATAAAATTTTTTAGAAAATAGATCTTGGAAACATTTCGCGAAGAAAAACAAAGAAAAGCTAAGTTAAATTTAAAATAAACTAGTTTTTGTTTTGGATATAATTAAAGAAGTTCTGATGTAATTAAATAAATAACTTTTGGGCTTTGATACAATTTCACAAAACTAAACTCTTATAAATACTTCATTCGTTCTAAGACCATCTTCGTTTAACGAAGGAAATAATAAGAGGTAAGTGGTGTAAGTAAGTACAGAAAGATGCGTGCAAGGTCCAAGCAAACCTGATTCAAAACTCAAGCCTCTGTAGAAATATCAGTCAAGTTATATAATGTGATTGGCTTTTGAAAGTGAACTTAAGCGATTTTGGTGTGTGTTTGGTACTTTATATGCTTCTGTTTTTAACTTACGATATAAAACATTTAAGAGAACTAATAGACGATACTTGAAAAGAGAGTATAAAATGTTTAATCGTAAAATTGCAGAGAAATGTTTGTATTTCATATTCCAGCACTGAGTTTGGAAAAGCTCTTAAAAATCACGTTGGAAAGCTTTTGTTATAAAAGCATAATGCACATGAAGATAAACCAACAGTATCGCGGCGGCAAGGATAACACTTGTATCGTAAGCACTGAATTTGGAATAAAGTGTAAAACTTTTGTGAAAATATATGAAAATGTATATTAAAAATACGTAAAATTTCAATGAGTGGCAGGAAAAGCTATTTACCATTTTTAGAAGATTTTAAAATGCTTACAGTAAAGTTAAAGTTTTTGTGAAAATAACAAATTAATAAAAGATTTAATGAAACAAAATACGCAAAATTGAATGAAATTATTAAAAAGTAAAAAAGGAGTTAGTTAAATATGAATTAATAGTTTTATTGAAATAAATATAAACTAAATAATTTGATTGAATTTATAAAAAGTTTATAACGGCACTAAGATCCAAAAAAGAAACAGAAATAAATTCAAAGTAAAGTGAAACTTTTTAAAATATCTCTACTACTTAAATATATAAAAATAAAACTATAAAAATCCAAAGTATATTGCAAGAACTAAAATATGTCGATGGCAATAATGTTGCACAGCTGAAACGGAATTAAACGTAAAAGTGTGTAATTTCACAGAAAATACACATAAATTATTTCATGTCTTAAAACGGAAATGCTGCTTGAAATGTTTGAATATGCTACAAAACTTTTAAACAATATGACTGCAGCAACAACAGAAACAAAAACTCTTGCCGCCACTCCCACCATTCATCATAATTCGTCACATCAATACACACATATGGATACATTTAATAGTAGTATTAAAACGATTTTCAATAAAACGCTCGCTAAGGTTGCCAAAACAAATTTAAGCGATTATTACAATGGACAATATTCATTACCGCCACTAATTGCTAATGGTGGTGGTGCTGCTGATCAAAATGTCGCTGCGGTTGGTGGCGTTGGTACTGGGGCTGATGGTAGTGTTAATATTGCCGATGTTGTGGTCACTTCGTTGCCATTACCTGCAACACGTCACCTGGAGACGAGTACATTTCCTGCACAAACTGTTGCCACATTTATTGCGGGCAATAAAAATCGTGCTACCACAATTATTGTTTATCCAACAGGTACATAATATACATACACACGTTCATATATTTGTACACATGTCCATACATATGTACATAAGTATAAGTATGTGCATATCGTTGCCTTAATTTGCTAAGGCCCTAACATCAAATTTTTCGATATCGAATTTTTGATGGAATACTTTCATCTGTACCCAAAATTTTAGGGACCTACACTGAAAATTTACGTTCTTTTCTGTTAGTTTGAATTACAAATACACAAATACACTACTCCAAATACCAAAATATTTTTTGCTTCTCATGTAAAATTTGAAAAATGCGTGTTAGGGCTTTAGCAAATTAAGGCAACGAATATCGTGTGAAATTTATAAATCACAAAAAAATTACGAACGAATTATTTTAGGAATTTCTTAGATTAAAACAATTGTAACTGAAAGTGTTAAAAACGAACGTATAGATGTTCTAGGAATATCACGGAGGGGGGAAACAGGGCAAAGGTTTTTCAATTTCATGTATTTAATTTTCTCATTTTTTTATCTTTTCTAAATAACTTAATTTTCGGCCAAAGACGATGGTGTATTCAGTTTTCACCCAGGACGTTACGTTTTTGAGATATTTTAGATTCAAATTTGACCATTTTTAGCTCCTTTTTTGTTAGAGTAATTCCAACTAACTTGTTCAAAATTGGTGTTCTTAGCTCAAATAGTATGGTTGCTATGGATTAAAATGTTTTCCCCAATTTACTACTCCTAATTGAGGGCGTTGCAAATAACTGTCACTCCATTAAAACTATAATATAAAACTAAAATAAAATATGATTATTCAAAAAAAAAAAAAAAAAAATGGGCAACATAAAGCTAATCCAAATATGCTTGAAAAAACAATTCTGTGGTCAAAAGCAGTAATCGCTAAAGTCTGAATATCTCATTTCAAGTAAATACGGTTCGAAGTTAATGTAATTGATTGCCACTCCACATAAGCCAATTCGTTTCTTTTTTATACTTAATTTTTGTTTTAAAAAATATAGAATTTCGGAGATTTTACCTACATGTGCATTGGACTTAAGCGATTATTGCTTTTGACCACAGAATTGAATGTGGGGTGAAGCTCGGCACGTTTAATTTCCATAAATCTCAGGTACTTACGCGTAAAAGTTTGAAAAACAAATTTCTGTTTTATTTCAGCCTATTTTTCCAATAAAGTTTAATTAAAATGGAAATGCCAAAATGTTTTTTTGTTTGTGTGTAGAGCATGAGGATTTGTAAGTCTAAAATAAAAACAAAGAAAAAAATTAAATAAAAGTCGATTTAATTAAAATTAACTACAGTCACTGCACAGAATTGAATGACGGCAATATTCATACATGTATGTTTAACTAATTTAATGATACTTTGGTCATAAAAGTTGTTATTTAATGATGTAGCAAAATCAAATAATAAAAAAATTTTTCCCATTGAATAAAAAGGAAGGAAATTATAAAAACAAAAGGAAAACTGTAAAAATATGTATATTAACAATAACAACAGCTAAAAGAGACAATAACATTTAGGAAATATTATACAAAATTAATTGCCAAATTTCACACAATGCCACTATGGGCCAGAAGGTCACTTTTTCTCGGCATAAAGTCAAAAACGGCAGATAAGTCGCTGAAACTTCGCTTACTCGCTTCTGATGTTATACAGATAATTTAAAAGAAAGGTAGAAGTGATCACTGTACTGCCATGCTTACATAGAACAAAAATAATAAAAACACTTAATTTTATAGGAATTATCATTTTCTAATAGAAATAATAAACCTTCTAGGGGGAATAAAGGATTTTGGGTTCAGATGTCAATCTTTTTTTATTTTACTCGGTTTTTTCGGAGAAAAAAAAACAAAAAATATTGCAATTTTTTCCCCCGAAATCCTATTTAAACCTAAATTTGATTTTTAACCTTGTGTTAAAAAATCATAACGGTATTTTTTTAACTCTTCTTGTCAGAAGAATTGGTAGTTCACTGAAATCTTGAAATGCGATTTTCTTGAAAATTTGCTTTTCTGACATAAGAGACAGTCTTGCAAAAAACAAGCGTTATTTTTATTTAATTTATTTATTTGATTCTAGTAAATCCTAGCGTTATGTTGAAATAAGTGAAGGCACAAAATCCTCGGCAATATCTAGATATCAACTTTAAAAATAAGATACACGTGCTGTTGGTTAATATATAGGGAGGTGATGCGCTAATAAATGCCAGTGACGTAAAAAGCTTTCACTTGGGTAATCCGAGGAATTTCCTCGATTTTCAACCTAATTCCTCATTCCCGACTTTCATTCAAAAACTACACGTTTTTTCAATACAGGAATAAAAAAAAATGTTTTTTATGAATCAAGTTTTAGCAAAAGATTTTGTTTGATGTGATAACATCTTTACTCGAGGCTGAAGGAAAATTTATAGTGGAGTGAATTGATAAAAATTAAAATCAAATATCACCGTCGGTGTCGCGTGAGGTTTCATAGTATACGTGAGTTTATAAGTGTATGTTTTTTTATATATATGTATTTAAGTCCAAAAGTATGCAACACATAATTTCTATATCAAAAACGGTTGTGGAATATACTTACATACCGATGGAATATCAAAAATTGTTTTTATTTATTGTATTGTTTATTTTAATTTATAGTTTATTCTTTCCTAATTGAAAAATTTGCAAAGTAATATCAACATTAGGCGATGTGCATTGAAAGGAGAAATTACATAATTTAAAGAGCCCATGATTGCACTTTTTGGAACATGAAAACGAAAACTTTTGTAATGAAGTAACAACAATATAAGCAACGTGTGCGCTTATTTTGTCTTATGTGCACAGCAAAAAATTATATGTATGACTAAAAATGGCTCCCAAAAAAGACTGTATGATTTTAAATAAATATATATAATAAATATAAAAAAAATGCATTGAGAGTATAGCTTTTGTTTATGTTTTTTAAGTTTCTTATTCGTCATGTGACGGCTTCTAGGTTTATTTTTATACAGTGTATGGCAATTACTCTCCGCTCACCAACACAATCTAATTTTCAATTTTGCCGACCACTGATATAGAGACAGGCAAATCAGACTACCATTTTTAAGCTATAGCTTGTTAAAATTGAGGTAATTAAGATAGTCTCATTTTTCTCAAATTGCACATATACTAATTGTTTATTTTTTCAAAAACAAAAATAAAAACTAAGACCGACACATACTATGGTGCTGCTACTCCAAGTTACTACTACTGAGACTGAGTTAATACATACACATGATACATACTTCAACGATTTTTAAGATTAGAATTCGGTCACAACCAACTCCACCAACTGAGTGGATTAGAATTATCTACCGTTAAGCCACAACCACACAGTGGGTCACAAAAATGCCTTTGGGCAAATCACTCCACAGCCTACAAGTTTTATTCAAAATATTCATAAAATCCATAAAAATTTAAAATTGTTTTGAGTTTGTTATCAACAAATAAATGTATTAAAACGGATTTCCAGAGACTATCACTATTTTGTCACACAATAAGGTTTAACAATGTCTTTAAAGTGGTTATAGACAGAATTAAATAAAAAAAAAACTATGTGCGTATCGGTATTTTTAATTACTTCTTATGATCGTAAATTTCTGGAAAACTCAATATTAAAAAGCTTGGCAATTTTCAGCTGAGATGGTTTTTTTTTGCTGCTGTCACATTTGTACATTTATAATTAGCTTTTAATCTAATATTCACTGGTCCAGTTGCTTCAGTGTTGCCAGCTTAAACTCATAATTGACTAATAAATTCCGTTTTTTCGTTTTCTGATTTTGAAAAGTGCTTATGTTTTTCGATATATCGGAAGGAAATATCGACATAGCACTACATCGGCAGCTTATACGTTGCATTGAAAACTTCCGATGCATGGACACTAAACATCGATGTATCCCTACAATAAACAGCACACATTTTGCCATACCACCGCACCAAGTTGTATAGTGCATGACCCGAAAGCCATTCAACGAGTTAAAGAGCAATTGAACTGACTTTCAATTATTATCCATAGAAAAAAGGACGGATTTATTGTTGAGTAAAAGAATTAAAGTGCGATAATAATCATATAAATAAATTAAATACTATCTACCACGAAAAGCTAAATGTTTATTTATAAATACGGGTACCTATTTCTATATCTATCTCTCTATGTAATTTTCATTTATTACAAAAAATAAATTTAATAAATAAAGTGTTTTTTAAGTCAAATCAAATCTTTCAAATAAGCCACACATTAAATCGCTTGTCACAACGCATCATTAAACCCAATTAACGCATGCACACCCCCTCCCAATAATCCCACCACCAGTGAGCGCCCAGCACTCTAGGGAGTAGAGCAGAGTATAAAAGAAACGACAGAGAGTAAAGATTAACGCCATTTGATAAGGAGAAAAAGCAAAAACGTTGTCATTAAAAGTCAAATGATGATGATGCCTATGTTGATGTTGATGATGGTGTTGATGTTGATGATGTTGACAACAAAAATAGATAAAAATGCAATATAGGCATCTAAAATACTAAAAGTCAGCATTATGATGTCAAATGTAAGCAACAAAAGCAAGAAAAAGGTGCAAAATTAATATTGTATCTCTTTGGGTTATTGATGTAACGGATGTCAGTTTAGCGGATGCGAACATCGAAAACGCATTCGGGAATGCTGATTAATTAAATTATGCTTTAAAAAAGTGGTTTTGCTACTTTGGTTTTGTGGCTTGTAGCTTATTTCTATGAAGCTCGTATATTGAATAAAAGTTTGGGTACTAGCAGTTTGCTCAATTTATACATTCGCTATAAATGCGATTAGGGATTTGAATGTTGGAAATATGCGAATATTTTGCATACAATGAATGCGAATGCTGACATCCGTTACATCACTTTTTTTGACCTTTATTGCATGTCCTTTGCTGTGCTGCCAATTTGAGTTAATATTTTTTCAGATTTTTATTGCTTAGTTTGAGTTTTATTCTGTTTGTCAATGTGTATACAAGTTGCTGGATAGAGAAAACAATTAATATGGCTGGTTGTATTAATATAACTCAGTCCCTAAACATTTTTATCAGAGATAGAGCGAAGCGATTGATTTAGTCCTTATCATAGTAAAATAAAGAAGTATGCTAAGCCGGATTCTCCCCTCTTTAAATGAATGCAATTTTTGAGATTCACTTGATTTTAATATCAAATGTTTCTCAAAAAAATGATTGTCAGAAAATTTATAGCACTTTGGATATGGAATACATGACTTTTTTGACATATTTTTTGACAATCCGGAGTACTTTAATACTACTCTACCTATTTAGCCTACTTGTTTATTTTACTATGGTCCTTATTAGTGTTGATATTTTAGGTACAATTGCACCCTTTTCTGAATTTTTTGGTCTTCAACGTACTTTGCGTACTACCGGAGCATTTTAGGCTTAATTTTTAACCACACTGTTTTTTTGCAAACGAAATGCTGAACCAAGCTTTTGCTTAATACCTACGGTGCAGTGTTGCCAGGTGGCTAACGCGCTTTCTCCTCAGATGGAGCGACACTTATGTATCGAAAGTATAATCATATAAAATTAAGATTGATTAAAAATAAAACTGAAAATAACACAGTACGGATTTATAATAACTTAGGGTCGCTGATCACGACTGCGTACTCAAATTTTCTCTATCACATCTAGTTCTCCCACAATATGGACCTGAAGATGGAAAAATGGAGTTTTCAGGGGCTATTAAGAAATTTGTTTATCTAAACAGATACGAATTTTATATCATAAGCAAAGTTGTTAAGCATAAAAAGATAAACTATTTTTGTATACACAGTTTTCCTCCATCTGTGACTTACACGTTGCATTCTCTTTCAGGAGCTATTTTCAACAGTGTGTCTTTTCTGGTTAACTCATCTGTGATTTCGTTCAACGGTATCCCTCTGTGCCCCGGCACACAAATTAAGTACCGATCAAACTGGTTAGACATTACGACAGATGTTACGCTCTGCAGTCGAGGGCTATTCTGGAAGAGAGGAATACTGATTCAAGGGATTTTACGGCTGCATGGCTATCGGTAAAGATACATATATCTGTTGCCGGTATCATGTTATACCTTAACCAGAACGTGACTTCTTTGATTACCATGACCTCTGCTTGAAATACATTGCAGTGGCCGGGCAATCTAAAAGAAATTGTTAACCTAGTTTTTGCAATAGACGCCAGCAAAAAAGAGTTACAAGTTAAAGTTGTAAAATTAAGTACAATACAAAAATGTAATATAAGTAAAAAATATAAAACATAGCGTCATAAAGTTAGGAAAATTACATAGGACTAAAACTCGTCCCCTTAAATTTTTCTCCCAAAACTCCCCCTAAGAGGTTTTACCCCTTAATTAACAACACTGCTGCGTTGTTGCTAGGGATGTAATCAAAAATCAAAATCGATATTGTTTCGATTTTGATGCATCCTAATGAACGATTTTGAATTACCAAACAAACTACCATATTCGATTAATTAGGAGAAGAAATGTGTGTTAATGCTCGGTTGCAGTCAGTGCACAGTTTTACTGCTGCATCACTACAGATAAATTCTGGCAGATTCGAAAGCCTTTCGAATAGTTTTTTGTATTATTTTAAGAGAAACGGTCAAATCCTAGAAACTTTTGTAAATTTTTCGAGATGTTCTGGGAGTTACAAAGTCTTACAAATCTGATTTGAAAAGTTAATTGAACTCTGTTTCGCTGGCTTCGATTCTTTTCCAGTTAACTGGTAAGTCATAATAAATAAAGTCAAGAAGTTTTTTAGTAGGTTTCACATCTTCATGTAGAAGGATTTTGAATTGATTTTCTTGTTTGACTCAATTGTTCTCAGAGATTCTTAATAAGTAAAATCAATTTCGCTGCCCATGTCGTCGTCTGAGTTAGATGTTGAGTTTTTCTAATATTTCTAATAACCGTACTAATATACCGGTTGTCGAATAGACCCAATAGTAAACTTTTTTAAAAAACCGGTCGGTTACATTTCAATTCCAACCAGTTACTCGGTTAACCGGTTTGATCACCCTAACATTTTATATAAGTTTTCATGAAATCAATGTAATATTTATTAATAATATTGCTGAAATATTTTTTTTTTGTTTAGAAAAATTTCGTTTATGGCAATTTACACTTAGAGAAAGCAATTGTTTTTTTTTTTTTTTTTTGCCTGAATTGACTTGGGTAGATTTTTTTTAGTTTATTAGCAATTTGCATCAGCTGAAGTATGCCTAAGTTAGACAAAACGCCCAAAAAAAAAAACTAAGGCAATATTCTAAGCAAATAGAATTATTTTCTGTTTTCGTGTTGACTTCTATGTAACACATTACATTTTAGAATATTATGAAAAATATGAATATGCTCAATCAGCAAAAAGCTTCAACAAAAAATAAAAAAAAGTCTTGACTTTGAAAATTAACATCTAAATTTAATTTTCACAGTCACCTAAAAAGCTATCATGAAAAAATAAAGTAATTATGTAATTTACCGTGGACCTGTGCCTTCCAGTTTAAAATTATAAAAAAATAGACTTTTTGGGAAATTTTTTTTTTTAAATGTGATATTTTATTACCAAATTGCGTAGAGATGTTGTACGCAGGGCTTTGGAGCAGCCAAATTTGGGGCTGCTCCGCTCCAACCTCTTAAGTATACCTCTTAAGGCTCCTCTCCATGCTCCGCTCCGAGCTGCAACTACATATAATTTTTCTAATAACAATAATTTTTTTTATTTTAAATTCATATCTAATTTTTCAAATTATACAGGAAAAGCAAAAATCATTTTGATATTCGGAGTAATGTTTCCAAAATTTGTAATTTGAACAGATCGTAAGTTTCCGGTGTATGTCTCCAAATTTTTCGGGACTAATTAAAGTTGACACGGCTTATCATAATCCATCGAAAACTCGATATAAAAAAATTTTATATTAGGGGGCCAAATCTGGTGAGTATGGCAGCTAAGGCAAGAGTTCCCGCTAAGTGTAATAGAGCGTTGTCGTGCTGCAAAATTGTGTTTGCCTGTCTTGTAGCTGGTCAATCGTTTTTCCATCAATGCATGAGTCAAAGTGATCATTTGTTGACGGTAGCGAATAATACTAACAATTTCACCAGGTTTCAGAAGCTCGTGGTTCTTTTGATTAAACAAAGAAAAAAAGTAGTTCGTGCCGCGCCGCAAATGCTCTTTATTTGGCTCGAAACTCGACATACGAACAAAATATGATGCTAATTTGTACAACAACTATAACGTGTTGAAAACTGCTGTCATAGCAATAGAACCAGTTAAGAGTATGAACAACTCCTTATTTCCAGTGAAATCTTTTGAAAAAAATTAGGAAGTATTAACATGCATTGTAATCCAAATTGTATATTTCAGCCATCATGAAAAGTATTGAATTACATTGAATTTTGATGATTACATTGAGATTACTTTTACCATAACGATTACTGTCAATGGAATATTTCTATTACCATTTTCATTACTGCAATGGAAATGTCAATGCTCGGTTCAAATCCCTTCCAATGAATTAATTAATGAATAAATATAATAAATTTATTTTACGACTAAATAATTCCAATGGATTCAACATTGTTATTTTCATTGTACTAATGGAGATGGTAATGGAAAAATTTCATTGCCTGCAATTGTAGTAGTGTATGATATCAAGCAGAAATAGTTAGAAAAATTAGGGATCGGAGCAGTTAAATTTTCATTGCTCCAGCTCCCGTCAACAGTGTGCTCCACAGCTCCTTGCTCCTTCTCCGCGCTCCGCTCCAAAGCCCTGATTGTAAGTATCTTATTGAAGAACAAAAATGTCCATTAAAGATAAAGGCATAAACTAAAATAGATGTTGTTCAGTAGACATTTCTCTATAAGCCGAAATAAAAAAAAATTAAATTTCTCCCTTCCCCGTTTTTTTATGACCTTTTTTCTCTAAAAAACTATATTTTTACTTGGAATTTCTCTTATTCTTCATTCATAGCAACGATGATAACAAATCAAATGCATTTTGCTTTTTTTAAATCAGTTTAGTAGAACTCGAGATATCAGTTCTACCTGTTTTGAAAACATCATTTTTGAAAAAACGCGTTTAAAGTTTTTTTTAAATAAATTTTTACGTTTAAAAATTGAAAAAATGATTTTGTAATCGGCGACCCTGAAAAACCCCGATTGACGAGTTTCAACCGAATCCGATGAGCTTAAAAAATAGACGGCCATTTTGAGTTTCGAAAATCCGATTTTGAATTGGTAATCAGCGTCCCCAGAAACCCTCGAGTAATACAGCACAGTTATATGTTTAACTTTTGTTTTACTTCGAAACTATAAGGAACCCAAAACTAAAAAAAAAATCGATGTTTTTCAAATTTTAAACCTTAAATAAATTATTTGCCCAAGTACTTGGGCGTATCACACAAATGGGGGTTTGAACCTACAAAACCCCCCTCTGCATACGCGCCAGATAGTAACTACACCTTTATTCCATGCATAACTATTTATCTAAATTTATGGTTACAGAAATTATATTAAAAAGATTATACAAAAAATACGGCGTGTTAGAAAAAATCCACAATGTTCTCAATTATTCGAAGACTTCAACAAGCATCGATCTCAAAGCGAGTAGTAATCTGTTAACAAACTTTATATGTATGTGTATCTGCGGCTTTCACCATGGGACTCGGAACCTTTTTTTGGAATCAACGACTTTATGGGATCTATCAATTAATAAAGAAAAAAGTGCCAGATGGCTTCAAAAAGTTAAATAAAAATATGTATTAAATATGCTTAAAATATTATTAAAGATTTAGAATCGAGTTCGAACGTTTGGTTTGGTTAAATAGAAGTTATAAGCTTTTGAATCTAGTGGCACTGTCGTCAGGATTGAAAATTTAACCATTTAAAGCTGGAAAAGGGGTGGGGCTAAAAATTTAATACTTGCATGTTAAACTACAATCATATAGAGAAATAAGTTCTGAAAGTATGAAAGCGATTCAAAATATAACGAAAAAATTTGGGGCAGTTCAACAATGTAAATTGCCTGAAATTCAAAGTCTGAAAGCACTATTAAAATTTTCGAAAATCTCGTTTAGCTACGTATAATGGGTTAGATAAAATAAAGATTAAACAGGCTTCAATTCAGCCTATAATGCTAAAGTACCTTCTGTAGTTTCTTTATCCTTGATAACGATTTTTTGCTTTGATTTTGTTTTTTACAAATGTTTTTCTAAATCGCGAGTGCCTTCATGTTTGCCGACTAACTGGCACCTTGGGTAAAATCGAGGGAAACCCTTCTCCGCAATGGCTTCCTCAATGGCTCAATGGTAGAAATAAGGGAAAAAGGAAAATGTATATGTATAACTTTTTAGGACTCAGACAGAGAACGCAGTTGTGACTGATTTGTAATTTTAAGTAAGCATAAATTACTTCTTTAAAGCTTTAATTGGTTCGGTTGAGTTTAATAAGACTATTTTTTGAGCCCCAATAACATTTATTTAGACAAAATTTGCTTGAGTAAGAGGTTCCTTTTAATTAAACTTTGACTAAGGAGTTCTCACCTTGAGTCATTGGGTTTAGAACTTATGCTATATATAAGCAGAGATCATAAACTTGTATTATAGATATTCCCTTCGGATTCAATGATATGCTAATGTTTAAATTTATATTTATACAATAATCATTATTTTAAATATTTTAATACATTTTATAAAATTGACTTTTCTTTATAAATTTTTTCTTTTCTCCCACTTCTCTTTACAGTCTCTCCCGAATCGATTGTGATACCAATTGTCTCGTGCATATTTGGTTTCCCCATACTGGCGCTTATTGTAATTTGTTGCCTGCGGCGACGCGCCAAATTGGCGCGAGAACGCGACCGACGACGCAACTATGATATGCAGGACCATGCTGTCAGCCTGGTCAGATTTAGTCCAATTCATAGGCTTAGTGAGTTTAAGTGTTGTACTTTATGTGTGTCTCTCTATGTATCCTTATCACTTTCATTCTCATTCTCACTCTCGCTCTCTTTCCTAATTTCTTCCACTCACAGTTTCTATTCCTTAATATAAAATACATACCTACTTTGTATTCATGAACAATAAAAGCACAAATGATGGAAAATTTAAAGGTTTTGAATTTCTTTCGCATTACGAGTATTTTCTTTCTGCAATTTAGAAATATTTAAAATTTCTCTTTAATGCTTGAAAGTATATGTACACCACATTGTTTTTATTATCATCATCCCAGAAATGTTGGTGCTTTAAGCGTTGTTTTTTTTTCTGTTTTGTCTGTATTTGAAATTTCATAACATATTATGCGAAAAATACGAATATCCTTTGCGATGCCAAAAATTTAGTGAGACGAAATTTCCATTTTTATTGTACGATGAAGAGTATATGCCCTCGCTAGTTTTTTTTTTTTTTGTGGCACCCATTCAAAAAAAAAAAAAATAATGTATAATAAAATAAAAGAAGTGTTCACTATACATTCAGGCAGCGGTTCTCAAGCTTTTTTTTCGCGTACTATCGATGCACAATGTGGATCTTATGTCCACCAAAATAATAAGAAATACCGATAAACATGCAACAGGTTGTAAAATATGAAAAATGTGTGAAGATACAGATTTTTAATAAAACTCAGCCATCGCTTATTTCGTTTGCCGTCTATTATCTTATAGCGTACCACCTTTGGAGGTCTCACGTAATACTAGTGGTACGCGCACCACAGTTTGAAAAACCCTGTTTTAAGGCATTTTAGCATTTTCCTGTGTTTTTGTTAGTATCGTGCACTCACACATTGTGGATATATTCGATTTGCAGGGAAACTTCGTGGGCTCTCATTGCAATTGATGGCATTCAAATAAAAGTGTCAATAATGATTTTTTCAAGAATTTTAAGTCGTTCCAATTTACCAAAAGGAGTCGCTCACCTTAACTGGTGGTTGTCTTTGTAGCTCCTCATCCCATTTTCAAATCTTTCCAGAGTTCGCAGTGTTAGGAATTTCTATGATTTAACCAAAAGTTATAGGCATTGTTAACACTGACATGAAAAAAATCTGTCACCCTGAAAGGCGGAAATGTTTCAAAGTGTATCATCTTAAAAAAGAAAATGTATCAACATATCATAATTTCAAAACATTCAAAATTTAATGAAAACAAAATGATTTTGTTAACAATAAACAAGTGATTAACAAAGATTAAAAAAAAAAACAAAAAACACATTGTAAAAAAATAACAAAAAACGATCAAGTTTACTTCAATCAAGCGATTTGCCACAGAAAAACCAAAATTATTTTTCAGTTTTTTGTTGTACCCACGGTAAGGCGTCATACCACTGTTCGCAAAATTGGCGGCTAGCGGTTTTCCTTTTCAAAGAAATGGCAGTTCTAAAACAAGACTAAATTAAATGAAGATAGGATGGACACTTACGAATTGTAAAAGTCAGAATCCGAGTAGCTCTGAGCTTTACTTGGTGTTCCTTTGTCTGTTATAACGTAGACAGTTTCCACTAGAATGCTTTAAACATTTCGATCACTAACATATTATTCGGAGTCATCTTATTCATGGAAATCTTAAAAGTTATTTTTCTCGCAGATGTAGGATTTTTGAATATTTTGTAGTGATGGACCAGTTATTTACCAGTTCATTCACACAGAAAGGATGATGGGGTTTTCTTCAATCAGCCAATGAAGATAAGAAAAAGAAATTTTTTCCTATTGTCGCACATTGTTCAAAAGAAATACATACTGCATAATTATGCATAGATTTAGTCCTTTTAGCTTTTGGATACCTTGCATCGCTTGTGTTCTAATTACTTTGATATAAACTTGTAATGGCCACACTTTGAGCTGCAGTAGCACCAAATTTACCTGACCGTGTCTAGCTGATGATAGAATCATTTCAACGCATGAATCTCAGTGTGCATGACTTAGGGCATGAATATATCTTTCTAAATCGATTTAAAAAAAAAAACACACTTCCTTTTTCTTTGCACTTGATGCTATTTTAATGTTTCAGTGTAACATTCGCTCGTGTAATATCAAAGAGAATGGAATAGTTTACTTTACTTATTTTATTCTTCCATTTTTTTTTTGTAATAATTTTTAGAATATTATATTTTGTTTTTTTTTAGCTGTATTTTAATGGTGATTTCTCATATTTATACATATACTTAATTTATGGACAATTTGCATTTGAATATTTTTTAAATAACTCAATTCATTTTAATACTTATATTGAAATTTACTTGCACATTTTCTTTTGTAGACAAAGTACCCTAGTTTAAAAGTTGAAACTACTTTAACCCTGGTCGTTCTGCCAGGCAGCACTCTTCCCATGGAAAAAAGTTTGCACTTATGTGTCAAAAATCAGGCTGTTTTAAAACTAAAAGTTCTAAATAAGTAATACCGTTTACAGGTTCATTTCAGTTTTATTTATTTTTCGACAGTCTTGTCTAGTTAGCCTAGATCCAGTTTCAACTCAGGTTGTTTAGAATGAAACCAGGTTGTTTTTGAAGAGTATTTTTTTAGGGCGTTCAGTATGAAAGCATAAAAAAAATACGCTTTTACTTCATTTTATAATATTTTTCACTATAAATTTAGTTATATAATAATGGATGATTTAATTGGCGTTTGGATTTTCAGTGTAGAATATTTGACAGATTCTTTGTAATTCGTGACATGTGTCAAAGTCAAATATGCTCAGTTAGCCTTACATCCGAACAATGCTTCCCAATTATTAAATTTTATTATCAAAATTCGTGCTCTGTGAGAACCATTTATAGGTTTCCAGCGAGGAAGATCTTTTCTTGATGAATGGGTATGTTAATTACCAAAATTGCCGCATTTGATCTGACGAGCAGCGAAAGGCAATACAAGGGCTGCCAATGCATCCAGCAAAATGGTGCGGCTTATGAGCCGGAGCCGGCAGAATCGTCTGTCCGTATTTCTTTAAAGATGACAATGGCTATTGTTCGATGATTTCGAGCTTTTTTTTACCCAAAATGCACAAGCTGAGTCTGATCGACATGTGGTTTCAACAAGACAATTTTTGAAAATTAAAAACCAATTGCTTAACTAATTACCCTTCATAAACAATTGGCATACATACATGCCACGAAACAAATGATTTATGGGCTGTTATAACTTTTACTTAGGGTAATTTCAGGAGAGATAGAACCCCTTAGGGAATTGTAAAAATAGTCTATATCAAACTTTTGTTCGGTTTCGGTGTTTGATCATTTTTCCTCATATCATATTTTTCCGAACAAAAAAAAAAAAATTGGACGATTCAGGGAGAAATGGAGTCTTGCTGGTGAGATGAAACTCCTCTCCCCCATAAAATGATTAGATTGTTTATTTTAACCCTTTGTCGACCGACAATACTTAAAAGTACCATTACCATAATCGGCTCATAAGGCAAAATATTTGTATGATTTTAGGCCGTTGTTACATTAGAGTATACAAACGTAAGTGTAGGTAATTCGGATCGATTTTTGCAAGGGAAACTTTGAACGGTAAAAAAAGGATTACAGATTTATGAAAAAATGGTTTGATACAAAATTAAAGCACATTTCTTCCTTTTTTTAAAGTTGATAGCTACTAAAAAAAAAAAATTTTTTTTAACATCATCTCGAAAAAAATATTTAGTGAACAAACCAACAAATTGTTATAATATTTGTGGTTTTCTCATCTCATTTGCTAAGGCCTTGTTTAAAAATACACTATTTTTTGTATTTTCACTCACAACTGATTAATTTTGAATAATTGTTTAAAGTGTTGCATACCATTAGAAAGGGAAAATAATTCTCGTTCGTTTCGTAAAAATAAAGTTATTTTAAAAAAATACCAAAGAAAAGTTATTAGCAAAACAAACTCGATCCGACATACATACATCGATCCGAACTAACATCACTTACGTTACAATTCTTATAATTTCTTAGTTTTTGCTTATCCCTGGTCCAAAGGTACTTAGGGATACCAGTTATAACTAATATCCTTGTAGATCCTTGTAAAATTTTAAGAGCAATAAAACTATTTTTAACAACATCAAGAACAATTGGAACAATTCGAAAAATAATTTAAAAAACATTTTGGGACGTTTTACGAAGAGTTTCTCTCGCAATCAATGCAACTTGCATCGAAAATAAAACAAGTTGGGTGAAGCCATTTTTTACAATTTTTGCATCGCAACAAGTTCTTGCGTCCTCCTTCTTACACTACTTCTTCTTTTTCCTTATCACTTCTTCCTGGAGAATTAAGGTGGAATACCATTAATTTTCTATAAAAATATGAAAAACTGTCATGAAAATAACTTTTTAAATTAAAATAAAAAATTTTGTGCACATTAAACTTGATTGTTTAAAGAAATTATAAGTAATAAAGAAATACGTCGCGTTCATCCAACTACGGTTTTTTTCAGTGTAATATCTAAGAAAATATTTAATTTGTAAGACCGCGACTATTCCATCTCACCCCGAAAAAAAGGTTTCATCTCTCCCATTTGTAAGGGAAAAGTTAAAAACTCTACAAAAATCGAAAATGCATTCCCACATGACTTGCAACTTGAGCTTAACTTTCAAAAGGTAAACAGGCTTCACAGCGCTTACTCGTTTAAGCGATCGCAAAACAGAAAATTTGATTTTCTGTTTTGCGATTGACTAAACTCGCACACCAAAATTCGTAATTTTTGATTAGCAGCTTCAAGAGATAGCGCCGGGTTCCATTTCTGCCACCGATTCATTTCTTAGTAACGTAGTTAGTTATAACCGAAAATGACGGTCTATATTTCCTCCTGACTCCACTCCACTAAGTTCCGCCTTTTGAAGAAACAATAACCGCCAAACTTCATCAAATTTGTTAACATGTTGCCAATTTTATAAAGGAAATTCTTCTCTCTCTTTGACATGGTGAAATCCAAGCATAAGAACAAGGTGAAGTTACCAGCAACTCATTCTTTTTCTTTCTTCGTGGTCAATACCATAGGCTGTCAAAAAAAAAAATTCACCGCAGTGTGTTCAATGTGATAGAAGGTATGGGCCTGCTTTGATACTAACCACATGGTTTTTTTTATATTTAGGCTGTTCTAAGTGACCACGTTCAAGCTGAAACTAGTTTCAACTTTTGAATTTTTCCCGAGTGGTTTAATTTTTATGGAATTTTAGAATAATTTAACTTCTTCATGTTTTTAATGCACACCAGCCGAAATCTATACTCCTGCAACTTAAGAGACCTTCGGTGATATCCATATGAAAAACCAAAAAGCTTAAAAAAAAGCATAAAGCTCCGGCGTGGTTTTTACCGTCACTTCCCTCAAACTTAAGTTAGATATTAGCTTAGCACATCAAACATGTCAACAAATTTTTTAAACGATTTTTTTATTTGATTTAATTATTTTTATATGTTTCCCCTACATAGATTACCGATCGTCGCGAGCTATCAGTTTACGTCCTGAACGAAGCCTGAGTCAGGGTTTCACCTCCCTCGAGCTCGATACTGTGATGGAGGAACGCTGTAGCGATGTAGAACAAACACAAACAGAAATATTAAATGCTGAATCACCAATGGAGACAACCTCTTACAAAATGTCTATTTCAAGCTAACAATTAGTGCAACAGCAAAAACCACAACAACAACAAGAGCAGAAAAAACCGCAGCAACAGAAACAGGAACCTAAAATAAAAATGCGTAAAACTGAATCTGTATATGAAACTCAGTTAGAACTTACTGGACTTTCAACAACCCTTTCATCATCGTCTACTTCCAAATCGAAATCTTCAAAAACGAAACGTTCATCAATGAGGAAAACACGCTCTTTAGACACAGAAAGTTATTCACTGGCGTGTATTCAGTCGCCATTGTGGGCTACACTAACAAATGCCAGAACAATCAATGAACTTTCACAAGAAAATTATTAAGAACAATAAAAAAACAAATATAAGAAATCGAGTCCCTAAAATCTTTAGAAAATTATAAATTTTTTATATTAACTAAATAATTATGGGTAGTATAGAGTGTGAAGTATTTATAGTACACTCGAAAGGATTCGAGTAGTATAACATAGTTCTCTAACACTCAGAGTAGTGCATAGTTGCTATAGTTTTTTTCAAAAGAGATGATTTCAAACTGTTTCTGTGATCAAAACTTAATGGAAAGCATCAACAACAATTACAATAGGATTGAGTGCTTGCTTAACTTTAGGTGTTTGCTCTCTGTACACACTATATAATAACAACTCTTTTGAAATTAACTAAATATCGTACACGATTCTACTTATTAATATTGTTGTATACCTGGTTTATTTTTTATTTACCTTGTAATTATTATTGAACTGATTAAGAAACCCCCCACACATATAAAGTAGTTAAAAGAAATTGTATTGAAAGGAATAAAACTACCTACTATTAAAAGGATAGACCAAGTAGCTACATGTTAATTCTAAACTGAGGAAACAAATAACGAAAAGAACAAATCTTTACATAGTATACAGAAAATTTACCAAATTTGTATTATTTATGATGTTACCTACTTATAAATATAATTTGACTAAAAATAAAATTAAATCTAAAATAAAGAAAAATTTAAAATAATTAGTTTTATTCCAATGAAGAAACATTTCTAGCAAACTGAGAGGAACCGAAATCTTTTGATTGCACAACGGCGGCACAACGTCTTGTGATGCTATGATGTTGTGCCGTTCAGTGATATATAATTTATAGAACTGAAATTAAAGTGGCGATTCGATCCACGAACTCAATTAGAGCTTGTGCACCGCACCGTTTTGATAAAACATTTTTTGCTGATTGTTGGTGTAGATTATTTTGTGCTTACGAGGGCACAATATCCATCCCGATAGGTTTAGGAAGTTCGTTAGATAGTTCCCCGATATTACTGCAGTATCATGTAAGTAAGTTGCTTACTTAAGGTTATCGACCTAGTTCGTCCTATAACTGACCATATGCAGTAAAAATAAAATATAGTTTCTTTTTCCACCGTGTATTTACAACTACGACAGTAGGTGTTCTACGGTATTCTTAATTTGGTTGCTTGCTCATCAATAGACTAAAAGCCAGTAATGACACTCGTCAGTCTTGAGGTATCATTTGGTTTATTTTATTTACTTATGTATTTCTTATAAGATTGCACTAATCAAGATTATTATTATTTGAAGGAAAGGACTAGCCGAAAGTGAAGCACTGCCACCTATAAGATCTATTGTACCAAAGCTCCAAGTTATGAAACAAAGAAAGATAGATAAGAACTATACCCTAGTCGGGAATCGAATATAATTCTCATTCACTTCATATCGATTGTGAATATAAAAAGGTTATAATTAATCACCAGACAAAAAAGAGAATCGAACCCGCAACTTCCTGGGTAATAGTCCAGTGCACTATCCAGTAGATTACAAAATAATCGCTTTTGTTGATAAGGATGCTTCGATACCTCAAGGTATCGATACTTTTATTTGGAAGTAGTTAAAAAAAAAAATACTCGATACTTACTCAGTATCGAGCTAAAAATATCGAAAAAAAATACATTTCAATTTGAAAGATAAATTTTATTTATGTACAAAAATTCACATTTACGATTTATATTCTTACACTCAAAAAACTGCGGAGTAAATACCACAATTTTTGTAGTATTATTAACTCTTTTCGTTAATGGTTTTTAGCCAAACCAGAAAAGAGTAATCCTTACCCCGACGGAGTATATTCCACTCCGAAGAGTGAGTTATACTTTTGTGGAGTTATATTAACCCCGGTAAGGAGTTATATTAAGAATATAAATTTTTAATAATAATAATAAAAAAGTTCTACCAACTCCGTAAAATCGTGATTAAACCCTCAAAAAAGTTTAATTAACCACTCGAAATTCTTGAACTAAATGTAAAAAGAGTTAGATGAACTCCGACTAGGAGTTGAATCAATTCCGCATAATGTTATTTCAACCTTCAAAAGAGCTGAACTCTTGTAATTCTTCAGGCAATATTGAAAAGGGTTGGTCTAACTCAAACTGGAATATTGTCTCAACCCTTAAAAGAGTTCGATTAACAAATTAAAATTCTTGAACCAAAATTGAAAAAAGTTCGGTTTTATGTTATTAATTTATTAGATAAAAATATGATATTCACAGATATTTTAGTATAAACAAAAATGTAATAAATATTTAAAGACACATATTACAGATATACTTGTACTTGTATAGTTCACATCGTCCATATTACAGAGTTACAAAAAATGCACAATTATTCACACCAAATTTGACAGGAATTAAAAGTTAATATAAATCACACACGTCTTTCACAATGAACTACAGAATTCGCAATGAAAATATTCCCGTTCTTCTCTCCGTACATTAGGAAAAAAAGAGTACAATTGATTCCGTTCAGAGTTAATCTTACATTTTGGGAAAAGTTGATTTTAAACTTTGTTTCGGAGTACAGTTGACTCCGTTCAGAGTTAATCTTACATTTTGGGGAGAAGTTGAATTATATGAAACTTTGTTTCGGAGTACAGTTGACTCCGTTTAAAGTTAATAGTAGATTTTTATATAACCTTTGAAAACGAGTTATATTTAGTCAGAAAAAAGTTGATTGATTTACCTTTTCCATGGCTATATTAACCATTTTCAGAGTTAATCGAACACATATTGGTTAAAACTGCAGAGTTAATTTGAAATTGCCTTCAAAGTCATTCTGACACTGACAAAAAGTTATTATAACCACAAAAAGAGTTGAATCAACTCAAACTCAAACTTCAAACAACTCTTTTCGGTGTTGGTTGCCTATTAACTCCGCATATTTTTTTCGGTGTAGCCGATGTAAAATTATGAGCATCACTTGATATTAAAGGCTCCATATCAGAAACTTCTATGGTCTCACAAATTGTAATTGCATTGATCTACCTATAAATTTTAATATTTAATATGAAGCATATGCTTCCAAATTTATGTTTACCTTTTAGTTTATTTTCACTTGGAAACTATGATGCTGTGGGTTTTTGCATGTTTGTTCAAATCCGATGTATTTCTACAATACTTAACGACAGCATTTTCTCGGCTGAAATATCTGCAAATATTGGAACACAGCGCGATTTCTGTTTCATAAATTTTATAACTAAAAGAAACTAATTGAAATTAAAAGAATTTTGCCGCTTACAAAAGGCTCTTACGCGCAATAGCCATTGTCACAGGGCAGCAATTTTGGGGCGAGCACAGTCAATAAGTATTACTACAGCTGTCGCATTTTTCAAACTGTTGGCAACAATGTTTGTCGTGTATGGACTTCTTTACATTTGATAAAAATATTTTTTAAATACTCGTTCCTTTTCGATAACGATATTTGCTTTAAACGTAAGCATCATACACGCCTTCTTGACTGCTAACATTCCCCTCTGTAATATATTACCTGAATTAGGGAAGCAGGCCTATCGATTACTGCATAGTTTTTTTGAGAAAGTACCTGTTGGTTCAAAAGAAAATTGATCATTAAATACATATAAGTGGAATTCACACCAGGCTCGTTAATTCGTTAGCCGTTATTCAGTGGGCGTTCTGGTGCACTTTTGGTATAAAATATGGATTGCTTTTAAGATACAACTTACACACTAAGTGAATTTTATACATTTCTTTTTAGAGTAGAATTCACAATTAGGTATAAAAAAATACGCTATTAGTAGCAGGAAATAATTAAAACCAAAAATTCTCATTTTCTACACCGAAATTTTTTAGTGTATTATTTGTTCTACAAAATACACTCAAATGTCAGCTGTTTTTAGTCAATGTCAAAAGCAATTAATTACAATTTTGGAATTCAATTCCACAAATGTAATTGATTACCAAGGGAAGAGAAATTCCTCAGTTTTCAAGAAATTTTTCAATTCTTTTGAGGAATCCCGCATTTTAAATTACATATTGCAATTCAGTAATGTGCTCTCCGTGTCAGTGCTTTTTTCAAGCTTAAAAGTTTATATGGAAAACTAGACCTGAACTAGAAAAAACACTATGATGTATGTATGTATGTATTGTATTATAGAGGTTTCTGTCGTTGTACCGCGACCTATAAGATCTATTGTACATCCCTCTTTTCTTTCTAGTCTAATCTGCCTAGAGTACCTCATCCAGTCCAGTCTCCCTCAAGAATTTGAGTATTGCGCCCGGATCTATGGATGCCAGTTCGGTACTGGGCACTTGGTGCATGCCCAGACATTTCCTTCTTTTGTGGATCAGTGCTCCACATTGAGCTAAAATATGTTCTGATGATTCGTCTTCCTCATTACAAAACCTACAAATTGAGCTTTGCTCAACCCCTATCTTACAAAGGTGTTCTCTGAGCCCGCAATGCCCAGTCAGAATACCAGCTAATATGCGCAAACTGTTTTTGTTGAGACCAATGCAGAATGCGTATCTACTCTTATTATAATTACCTAAAAGCGCTTTGGATTGCCTCAGTCCCGTAAGATTGGTAAAGAGTTCTTGCCTCTTGTTCCTCTCTTCTTGCCTGAGTAATTCCCTGATTACGCTATCTCCTATTCCACAGAAGGGTTCAGGTCCCACGAAAGTGGTTGCTGCCCCCTTTCTTGCAAGCTCGTCTGCCTGCTCATTACCCTCAATTCCTGCGTGGCCAGGGACCCAACATAGAGCGACTTTGTTGTCATTGCCCAGTTGATTGAGCTTGCTCAAACAGTCCCACACCAACTTAGAGGTGATCTCAAAGGAGCATAATGCTCGAATGGCTGCTTGGCTGTCCGACATGATAGCGATATCTTGCCGTTTGTACTGTCTATCCAGGTTGAGTTGCACACATGTGCTAATTGCATGAATTTCAGCTTGGAAGATGCTAGGATACTTCCCCATCGGCTCAGAGTGTTTGATTCTTGGCCCAAATACTCCTGCCCCAGTTCCATCCTCGGTACGTGACCCATCTGTATACCACTTAATCGTGTGTTCTTTGAGTGTGTAGTTATACTCTACACCCTCCCATTCGTTCTTGCTACTAAGTTTTGCAACGAAGTGTTTCTCAAAACTATACTGTTTGTCCATTCTGTCCTGGGGACAGTCCAAGAGATAGTTGTCTTTCGCCGGGTTATCTCGGTCTCCAAGCCCTATAGATCTCCTCGTCAACCTTTTATTTCTTGTTCCTCTTACGATTGCTGCCTTGGAGGCATTCTCTATCACGAGGTGTAATGGAGTGAGCTCCAATAGTACCTCTAGTGCAGCAGTCGGACATGTTCTCATTGCTCCTGTTATACAGATACATGCCAACCTTTGAACTTTCCCCAATTTAGCTTTTGCTGTTTTTAGTTGAGTTCTCCTTGCCCACGCTATTGCTCCATATGTAATGATTGGCCTTACCATCATTGTGTACATCCAGCGCAGTATACTTGGTTTACATCCCCAAGTTTTCCCTGCTAGCCTTCTGCATACCATTAGAGCGCGAGTGGCTTTACTTGTCACTGTTTCAACATGCGCTTTCCATGTGAGTTTACTATCTAATACTAAGCCCAGATACTTTACCTCTTGCTTTTGTTCAATAATCTCCCCAGCTAGTGATATCGGTTTCCAGCGCGGGAGCGATCTTTTCCTGGTAAATGGAACTATAGTGGTCTTTGCAGGGTTAATATTTAGCCCTACCGACCTGCACCATCTCCTAGTAATACCTAGCCCTCTTTGTATAATGTCACAGAGAGTTTCTTCAAATTTCCCTCTGGCTACGAGGACTATATCGTCCGCATACCCTTGACAGTCTATGCCTGCCTCTGAGAGTTTCATTAAAAGTTCATCTACTACCAGGCTCCACATTAGAGGTGATAATACTCCTCCCTGTGGACATCCTCTGGTTGTGCTGACTGATATGGTACCTAGCCCTGTTTCCATCTCAGCTGTTCTAGAGGAGAGCATTTCTGACATCCATCTAGATGTTGTGTTATCTACTCCTCTTCGCCTTAGAGAGTTATTGACAGCCTCGTGCGAGGTGTTGTCGAAAGCTCCTTCTACATCCAGGAAAGCACATACTGCTACTTCTTTCACATCTAGTGCCCCTTGAATCTTCCCCACTAAGTCATGCAGAGCTGTCTCGGTAGACCTGCCTGCTCTATATGCATGCTGATTGGGGTGCAATGGATTTGTGTCTAAGATTTTACATCGTATAAAGTTGTCAACCACCTTTTCAAGTGTTTTCAACATAAACGATGTTAAGCTTATAGGTCTGAAGGACTTAGGGTTGGTGGTATCTTTTTTGCCCACTTTTGGTATAAATACCACCTTTGCCCTTCGCCAAGCTGTTGGTATGTACCCAAAAGCGAGGCTACTTCTCCCTATATTAATAAGGAATGGCAATATTTCCTTTATGCCCTTCTGTAATAGAGCAGGAAATATGCCGTCAAGACCAGGTGATTTAAATGGTTGAAAAGTGTTTAACGCCCATTCCAATCTAGGCGCAGAGCATATTTCTGCTGCTACCTTCCTGTTTACTCTGTTTATTCTTCTAGGCTGCTCCTCTGAATTCCTGCTATCTAGCCCGACACTTCCAGGGAAGTGTGTTGCTAGTAGCAATTCTGCTCGTTCCTTTTCATTACAGGTGAAGCTGCCATCTGATTTCTTCAGCGCCATTCTCATGTCCTGCCCTGCTTTTGCAAAGGTTTTATATATCCTTGATGCAGCAGGTAGAGATGAGATATTGTCGCAGAAGTTCCTAAAGCTAGTTCTTTTAGCCTTCCTAATTTCTTTATTGTATTCTGTTAGTTTATCCCTATATGCTTGCCATTGTCCGCTCCGTTTTGCTCCATTATGGAGCCTACGTACTTCGGTTCTAATGTCACTTAGGGTACTATTCCACCATATGGCGTCCTTTCCTAGACTTTCCGCTTTTTCAGGGCAGCTGCCCTCGAAAGCATCTAGTATTGCTTCGTTAAGTTCATTTACGGAATATTCGAGCTCATGATGATTTTTTATCACCTTGCACGATTTAATACCTTCTAAATTACACTTAAGTACTTCTATGTATTCTGTCCAGTTTGTTTTCCTGGGATTTCTAAAGGACGGTATTTCGGTACTTGTGCCCTCTAGGAGGAACTCTATGATTTTATGATCAGAGAGTGAGTCCTCTTTGGATACCCTCCAGTTCTTGACTAGTCCTACAATATTTGGACTGCATACTGTTATGTCTAATACTTCTTTCCTAACTCTAGTAACAAACGTAGGTTCATTCCCTACGTTTAATATTTCTTGATTAGCGGATAAGATAAATTCTAAAAGGTACTCACCTCTGCTGTTGTCGTTTGTGCTGCCCCATATGGTACTGTGAGCGTTCGCATCGCATCCGAGGAGAAGCGGCAGTCTGTGCCTGTTGCAATAATCCACCAGTTGCCTCACTTCTGGCGGCGGTGGTGACGACTCCTCACCCGGAAAATATGCCGATGCCACTACTATGGCGCGTTTGCTGCCCTCGATGTTAAGGTGGGCTTGAATTGGAACTAAGTCCCGCGTCATGAATTCTGTAAGACAAACATAATTAATGTTGTTTCTAATTAGAATACAGGCCCTTGGATTATCCTGCCTGTTATCCCAAATTACCTTGCCGTTTTTACAGGCCATTCCTCTGATTGCACCTTGGTAGTGCCAGGGTTCTTGGATCAGTATCAGGCCCAGGTTAAATTTTGAAAATGTCCTTGCAATCACCGCCGAGGCGGCTCTTGCGTGGTGGACGTTAACCTGGGCACATTTGATGCCTGTTCCACTGCTCATAGAGCTTACTTAGCGGGGCTTTTGCCCCTACTACTGCCACTCAACAACATCCTTTCTTCCTCCTCATCTATGGGGCAGTCCATATTGAGAAGGGAGAGGTCGATTCCCTCAACTTCAGTCGCGGTCGAAGATGGGAGTACTATGCCTTCCATTTCGCTCGCGGCTGATGTTGGTAGAGTATCGACCTCCACCTCGACCACGGCTGAGTGCACTCTTTCCGTTGCTTTCGGCTCGTCATTGCTGACTGCTTCTGGCTCGGGATTCGAGGTGTCCTCTTCCGTGGCCCGTTTGTGCACCCCGTGCACCGTGACCTCACCAAACCGGTAGTTGATGACGCCCCCTGAAGTACGGATGGCTTCAAACGATAGCTCATCCATACTTATCGTCAGTAACTGACCATTTCCTTCCTCACGAGCCTTCAATGCCTTCCAGAGGTTTGTTCGGAGGCCCTCGTTTTGGGCATTGAGTAGGGCCAGTATCCGTTCTGACGTCTGGCCCAGGCTCCTGGGGAAGAAAATAGTCACCACGTGCGACTTGGGAACATCATCACCTACACATGAAATGAGAGGGGGTCCATTCCAGGCCGTTAGCTTCGGGGCTACTCCTTTCAGCCATTCGGCTGACTGCACATCTTTGCAGTCGATGAGTAGATAACCCGGCCTGAAATGGATACCCTCAAACCTCAGCTTGTGTGCCCATCCCTTTGCCACCTCTTCCAGGATGGCGTCTTCTAGGGCCGAAAGCTGCTCGGATGACAATGTTACCTCGGGATATTCCCTTGGCAACACTGCCATCCTAACTGCTTTCGCAACCCCCGCGTACGTTTTGCCGCACACCACTCTTCCTGCAGATGAGCCTGCCACCACCGTATCCGTCCTCGGTTTCTTCACCTCCTGTTTTTGCGGTGGAGTGATGACCGAGCTTCCCCTTTTCCTTTCTCGAGGTTCCTGGGAAGTACCTTCGGACGGCTTGGCTTTATGCTCCTCTGCCTTCTTCCTTGCTACAGCAGGTTCCAGCCCCTGCTCCAGGTATCTAAGATACCACCTGGACCCTGCCCCACTAAGGAACACTATGATTTTGTAAACTATGGTTTTTATTCCACGCATTTGAAGAAATCTACAAAAATTATTCTGTGAAATTAATCGTAGATTAATCACTTCATTGAGGATTCTGCTCCCAACTGGGTTCACACATTTTTTTCTTCTTGTACATAATGACATTCACAATAGCACGACAAATTTTGGTTCTTTCATCCGTTATTACACTTCTACAGTTTGGGATGCACTGACTTAGTGTTGCGCTTGGTTTAAACGGCCCATATACTATGCAACTTGGTGTTATAACTTGGCACATCTTGTACAACAAGAAGAATGGTGTGCGAACTTCCCCGCACACGGCACACGGCACACATTTCATCACACCGCACCAAGTTGTATATACTATATAATAGCCACTTTGATCATAGATAAAAAAGGACTAAAAAAACCACTATAGTGGAGTTCACTATCTGTTGCATATTGTCTTGCATTATTGCAAATGCAAAATATTTCTAAACCTTGCTGTATCCAAATATCAAATTTGTACAAGGTTCAAAAATATTTTGCATTTGTCATTGCACCAGATCATAAACTCCACCAGATTTCCGAAATCAACTCTATTGTTTACTTCAAAAAAGTTAACTTTGGTTCTATGAAGAGTTTCTATATAAATAAATAGATAATACATTGCTTTCATATGAAATTATGTATAAAATCAATTCAATTGATGATCCTCCTTTCAACTGGGTTCACATAATTTTCTCCTTCTTATTCGTTATGGCATTCACAATACCGCCACCAATTTTGGTTCTTTTATCCACTACTTGTATTTGCACAGTTTGGAAGGCGTTGACTAAGTTATTGCGCTTTTAATACTAATAAAAGTTTTGTATTCACGTTTTGCTATTTAGTTTTGAGTGCCATCTGTGAAGTAATGTGGAATGAGCTTGATTCGAACAGGTTATAAAAAGCTCCTCATGAATAGAACCAGAGCGACCAGGTTACTATAAAAAATTCTCCAAAAGAGCACAATTTACTCGTTAATATTTAGTTTAGAATTAAAATAACAAATAATCAAGTTTTTTGGTAAAATATAAAAAAAATGTATTATATTTTCAAATATTTAATCCATACGAGCCATATGAAGACGTACGAAATCAATAAATAGCTTTAATACAAAAAATACACTCGCCAGCAAAATGGAACTTTTTATTTACTCCTAGCATATCGAGCCCTTCCCGCGATTTTATCGTAAGTGCCAAAAATAAAATTTTACAGGAGAAGGTTTTTTTTTAGTTATCTTTGGGCTGATGCTACATATTGGTATGATTTTCCGTAAAAGCTTTATTTCGACTTACGCATTAGTTGGAAGTATTAATAGCTACTTCATTAAACTAAAAAGAGGTTTTTTTTTGAGATACGATAATTTCGCGGGCACTGTCAAAACCTATTATAGTGCTACAGTGGCACTTACGATAAAAATATTTCGAAATAAAACCATTTTTTTTTAATCCAGTTTTTATTGCAATCTGTACATATATTAGGTATACTCAACAGTATTTGGTTCTGCAATGATAAATACTTAATCTAAAATTTACAATGTTGGAAGACATTATGGAGTGCCCTGTGTTGCAACCATTTTATATTAACCCGTTATCAGCGGAAGAGATCTTTTGTTGACTTTGTCTTGAGTCGAGTAAAAGTGAGTAAATATGATTTCAATTTCGGTATGAGTGGGTTTAAAAATAATAAAAATTAATGTTTTTACATCATTTTAGGAAAGATATTGTAAACAAATTTTCACTCGTCAGCAATCTAAAATGTGTACTGAATATCAAATGATAAAATAGAGTCAGAGTCCTGTTCGTCAGTTTTAGCTAGCATTAGGTTTGCGCACGATGAAACTAGTGCACAAATAAACACAAATTACTTCTGAACTATGTAGCTAAGATATAAAAAATAAAAAAACGTTATATTAACAGAAATTTCAATAATGTTTTTATTCATCAACAAAATATTTTTTGTTATTAACTTTTAATAAAAATTATGATTTTTCCCGAAAAGCCTCCCATTAAGCTTTTAATATTGTTATCAGAAACTTTTTTACTTGATGACAGTCACATCGATGTTGATTGTCCCAGTTGTTACAAATGAACTTCTTTGCCTGCCATACCAAAAACTTCTTGGGGAATTTATACTTTTTCTGGGTCGTATACTGCTCCTGGACATTTCCTCTACGATCTGCAACATAAAAGCCACTCCTGGAAGCTGTGAAAAGTCATCCAGTTCATAGGTCTCATCATCGATAATGCAGCAATCAAAATTCCTAATAAAATCACGCAAAATTTTTATATAGCACGAATCAGCGAATGAATGAGTGGAAGTGCCTATCTAACGCATTCTTTCTTGCACTTGTTTAACGCTAAAAGTACTGCACTCAACAAGTGCTTGTCTCCTAGGACATGCAATGTTAAAATTTATATGAAACACATTTGCTTGTAGTGCACTTAAGTTCTTGCAATCAAGCACTTGTTTAGCGCTATTCTAGTGCTTCCATTTACCGCTGGGCATAAACGGTTTGTCTGATCTTAGTCAAATTTGGTGTAGAGATGCATTTTTATGTATGTCAAGTTGTGGGCTATAAAATGTGACCGTATCTCAAAGTGGGTGTAGCATTTTCGCAAAAATCCAATATCTTCGAATATCATATCAAGCTAAAGAAATAAAATTGTGATCCGCTAATCCATGAACTGGTGAACAATGAAATATATAAAAAATCTCTTTGAATCATTCTAAGCAATTTCTTTAAAATTAAAATTTATAAGTATGTTGACATAATCAAAAATTAAAATCACTTAACCCAAACTGGTTTTTAAAAATATTTTTCATATTAAATTTAACTAAAAATTACTTGTTAGTATTTGGTATAACACTAAGAAACGCTATAAATTTCAATTAATATTTCAATAAAAAAAAATATTTTTGGATTTTAAAATGCAAAATTTTAAACTAAAATCAAAAAAAATTTTCAAGTTTATTTAAACTTTGAACTCAAATTCCACAAAAACTCTCTAAACAAAGTGTCGAATTACCTCCAAACATCACCTATTATATCTAAATCACAACCAAAAAACTTTCGTTAATTAAAATTATACAGTTTTCCTAAATTTTGTAATTATGCAAACACCTTATTTGCTTGTAATTTGCAAGTAGAAAAACGGATGTTGGTAATTCGGATCGATTTTAAAAGTTAATTTTTTTCTTAGTATGCTTTCTAAAAAGGTGCTTAATTTTTACCAAACTATAGCAAAATATTTAGTGAACAAAACCATTTATAAGTTTTGCGCAATAACATGCTGTAATGGGCCATAACTATCGTTTTATTCACGTGGGCCTAATTAGGCCGAGGAGGTTGTGTTAGCACCTCCTAAAGAGGTGCCCATCGAAGGGTTAAATATAAATAATTAATATAATTAATACAAATGGCTTAATAAGTTATACGCACTTAGGAGGTCGAAAAATATCTATTTTCAAGCATTTTTTCTGAAAAGAATGATTTTTAAAGCCCCTGTAGGTTATCTCCAGGAAGTTCTTTAAAGGCGTCTGCAGCATGATACCCAAATTGAAAAAACCAAAAAGATTTAGTTAATGAAAAGTATTTTTTTAGTAGTAATTGATCGAAGGAATAATCAAAATACCATTTTTAACAAAATGGCGGTTTTACAAAAAAGAAAAAAAATGTTGATTTTTGATGAACATTTTGGTCTTAAATTGTTAAATTTGAGACTGGTTGGTTGAGCCGTTTTTAATAAATCTTGCTCACCGACTTTGAAAATACAGTTTTGTGAAAAACGCGTTCAAAGTTTTAAAAGTTCTTTACACATAGTGAATTCGTCAATAGAAATATGCTTGTAACTTCAAAAATAGCTAGAAGGCCATTTGGTGAGCGTGGATATGAGAGTGTTAGAAGAGAATAGAAGTGAGTTCATTAAATCCTCCATTCTGTTTTCCTTTTGCATGTATGATGCTGCCCAAAATTGCTTAAATCCTTATTTCGCTATTTCAGTGCTTCTTCTGACATCATGCCAATTGGGGGAGGGGCATTATTTATGATGTCAGCACCGTGGTTTAATATTTACAAGCTGTAAAACTTTGTTGACTTGGGTTTTAGAGGTAAAATTCGTCAGCGTTAAGTTGCAGTTCTTACACTTTTCCACTACTTTGCTTATGAAGCTTCTCAATTTTTTTTTTTTATTTCTCAGCACTGCTCCTCATCACATTTTATTTCGTCTATTATATTATCAAATACGTGGGCTTTCACAGCCAAAAATGTTCCAGTAGAGAAGCTTTCATTGTGCCAAATTAAAAAAAGTATGTGTTTGCAAACATTCATTGTGCCTAAAAATATAATAACCAATAAACGGATCGTTTGGTCGTTTCACAATAACAATAAGCCAAGTTAATAAACACAATAAGAAATGGACCGGATCCTCTTGGATCCCAAATGATGCACGAAACTATAATATATAGCACTTCAAATATGCTACCACAAATGTTAACTACTACAATTTATTTCTATTAAACTAGATAAACACAGGCTACAAATATTTATTTTTTAGAAAATACATACTTTCTGCTTTCAATAAAAACTTTAACTTGTAAAATTTTTTAATCAACTAATTTAATATTGGTAAAAACACACACTGAGTAATTGGGCGTCAAATTCTTTCAATGCACTTGCTGCAACGTATGTTACATTTGACAGCTAACGGTTGTGCTAATATTGAAAGCATAACAAAAGTAAAAATGGTATTTTGCTCAGTGGAGTATCAGTAATCGATACAATGCAAAACATTTATCGATTTTAAAGTTTTAAATTTCGAATTAAATGCCACTAGATCAATGATTTCGACCAGTGTGCAATGGCCTGATAAGCACTTAGTAATTCATTAACAATATCCTAGTAGTTATCGCTTCTATTATTGCCAAACAATTTTTCGCAGACTTCAACGAAACTTTTCCCAACTCGTTTCTCTATTGTAGTCATCTGGTTTACAAACCTTTCGTTTCTGATTAAATTACGGATTTGGGGTCCGATGAAAATACCAATAAACAAAAATTAAATACAAAGAACCGGAATTTAATAATAGCTTTTAAAGAAATTGTTTACCTTCTTTTATTTTTGTAAGGTATTCAAAAGTTATTCCTTTGTGTAACCACCTTTCATTCCTTTGAGAATGGTCAAAACTTTAAAATCTGATATGATGATTATATTGTATCCTACTTTAAATTTTGCTTAACGTTTCACACGATTTTTTCATATTTGTGGCATATGCTAATGGAACGCTTGGAAATGCATTTTTATTATGCAAAATTACTGCCTTTAAGCCCACAAAAAAAAAATTAAGAAAAAAAAGGTAAATATCTTTAAGCGAAACTTAAATTTTACGAGACGAAAGTCCTTGCAGCAAATAAATAAATAAATAAATTTTACTTTTTGTGGTACCATCGGAGAAAAGTATCCATTCATTTGAGTTATGATCAATTCCAAATTTTCTAAGCAATGCATCCAAATTTTTGCAGTAAACAAGATCATTGCCTTCTAAATCTACTGTGAAAAATCTCTCGCTTGTTAATTTCTGGCAAAAGGTATGTTGACCTCATTTTGCAGGAAACGCCATTGTTGCATTCTTGAGCCCAGAATTTCTGTTTGCCTTTTAGACAACTCCAAATCAAATTCTTCTTGCTAAACAAAATGGCGGTCGGTTGATTCAAAACCAGCTGGAATATATTCAGATTGAACAACACTATGCTGAAAGCTTCCGATATTTTTCTTTGGGCTACAGCAATTTCGGCATCACTTTGGTGCATAACTACCTTTACGACTGTTTCCACATCTGAGTATATTACCTTGTGTCTGATTTTGAAATGAAAACGTTTCGTTTTTTTCAAACAAAAGTAACAGTTTATATCCTTATGAGAGCGCTGTGGAAGCCATGTAAATGATTCTTTAAAAGACATTGCATTAGTAGTTCCATTTGAATTTGTTGCTCATGTTCTCAAATTCGAGTAACATATCGAACAAGATACCTGGGGTATGTATCACCTATCAATTAGCAAACATCGTCTAAAATATTCTTCATAAAGGTTAACCATATTTGGGTTTTTAGCAATATCAATTTTATGTTTAGAATCTGTAAACAACCCGCAGATGAAGCAGAAATTGTCACGTTTAATACACATATTTACAATTCTTTACGCGTCTGAGAAAATCTAAGTTGGGTTTTGTTTTTTAGTTAATTTTTAATTTCATTTATTTAAATTGGTTTTATTTCATTTTATTTACACCGAGAAAAAAACTGTGATTTTAACAGTTCATCGCTGTTGTTAAGAAAATCTGTTGTATTGAATGCAATTTGTTTGATTTAACAGCTTTTTATTTTGTATTGACAATTTTCGTAACATCTCTTCTGTTGAAATTATCTGTTGAATATTTAGTTCATAACCCTGCCAGGCAGAGCTAATGGAGACTCCAATACAGTAACAAAATTTTTGGCTTTCACTAACACAATTTCAAAATTTTATACGATATATTTTTAGATAATAAACAAAGATGATAAACAAAGACAGCCTGATTAAGTTTCTTACTCCCTCTTGGATAGTTAACTCTTTAAGGTTAGGTAGAGTAAAATTTATCCCAACTTTTGCTTAGTTTTTTATTCATGGTGGGATATATTTTAACCCACCTCGAAAAGTTGAAATTACTTAAAGTCATATAGTTTAACATTTTAGTTACAGTTTCTCATTCAGTTGTCCATGTCAAAAAAAATCTGTGCAGCTGGAGTTTTTATATTCTTTAAAATCGAATTAAAAAACAGTGATTAGTGCTCGAAACATTGAAAGAGTAAAACAAACAAAATTTGTTGGAAGTAAGTTTGGTTATGTGGCACAGTTGGTAAGCGCGTTGTTCGGCAGTAGCCTGGGAAAAAGAAATTAAAGAGAAAATAATTTAAAACGATAATAGTAAATAAAAAAATTTATTTAAAAAAAATGTAAAAAGAAATTTGTGGGATTTGAACCTTAGCCATAAGTGACTGCGTGTTAGCTTGCGTACTAGACAACTAAGCTATAGCGTGAAGAATTTTGGCAGTTACTATTTTGTTTTATTTTTTAAAGCAACAGCACATTGTCTGTTAATATAACAGAGTTCACTTTTGGATGGGATTTAACAGCAAAATCTGTTGGTTTAATATCCTTTCCGTTTGATATAACAGCATTTTTTCCTTCAGAGTATGAATCATAAAGTATATTTTATACGTCACTTCACTTTTATACTTGTAAACGGGCAAACTGAATTTTATCTATTTATTTTATTAACTGTTTATTCTGTTATTTTGATGGTTGACAAAAATTGTAAATTTGCTGCATACATATGTACATTTATTAGATGGCACTCTATAACAAAAATTAATTTTCTCCCTGCGCTTTGCTGAAAAGTGTCTAGTTGGTGTCGTTTGAAGATCCACAAATTTTTGAGGCACAGTTTTTTATCATAAAAATAGGTTTTTCGATAAAATCGCTACGAAATAAATAAATAATAGACCGAATATGTGTCACTACGAATAAACAAAAACACCAACAATACGTACGATAGAGAAATAAATCAAATTTCTGGCGATACTTTTTTTTAAAAAGTAGGTGCTGATAAAAAAAAAAAAATTTTTTCATATGAAATATAACTTTGTCAATTCTTTCGAAATTTTTATAAACCTAACATTTTAGTAAAGCAGCAGGTCTTGTGGATCCATTAAAAGAAAGCCGTTACGTTCATCCACTATAGTCGCGCAAAGTATGAAAAATCTTTAAGTAGGCCTAAAAACAAAATCGAAGTCATGGAAAAATTTGGTAAACGCAGAAAGTCATTATTTTTAATGGCCTAACCAGCTGTATGGGTCAGAGCTCCTGCATAACTTTCGTGTTGCACTGTGTAATTAAAAAAACGTTGAGAATAGTTCAACTTTCAACGCGTTGTGCGCTCCTCGACGACAAGTCATGGAGACGAACACGTGAAAGGCGTTAAACGTCGGCGTGCGTGAAACGCGTTTTATGGAGTTTGGCTTTTACATTTGAGAATAAGCACACAACGTTATTAATTTAGGAAGGGAGTGGAATAGGAAAAAATAGACATTGGTCACACTTTTCTTCACATTTTTCTTTTATTCATAGAAGACCCATTCCAAATTAAAGTAAACTCTTTTAAAACAATATTACCTATTTTTCTTCACCAATCAACATAGGAGTTTTATCCCTTGTGACTGTGAACTGAGTCATAATAAAAAAAACGAAACCTCTTCTGAATACCTTAGCTAAAGGATGGAAACTTTCAGGAGTATAAGTGCAATAATGAAAAAATCTACTTATTTGGTAGAATATCTCTCCGAAATATTTTGATCTGCGTCATCTTTCCTTTCATCTTTTCTCGTTACATTTTTTTTCATCGTTTTATTTTTGAATTCCTAAACCCATTGAACTGACACCTTCAACTACTATTTTAAAGCTACTATATATTGCGAAAAATATATGACGAGGTATCACACATATCTTGGTTTTCAAAATTCTAAATTCAAATTAACCTTCAATGTCAATTGCGATTTCATATTACGATTTAGAAGCCATCCTTGGCCTAAAAGAAACTGTGACCAAACCTGTACTCACAATGGAAAGACATTTGGAACTCCCGATATACATAATAATAATACACTTTTGACTATGTAACAATAATTGCTTTTTTATGTAATTTCTTTTAGATATTTTTCCTTCAATTTATTAACAATTATGAGAAGTTAATCTGCATGCAATGTAATTTTGTATTTAGAAAATAAACTGAATTGCTCGCTTGCATGTTCTAATCTTTTTTAAGTCTGCCGGCATCAAAATCTGCTACACTCTTGTTGGCATTTGAAGATTTTCGTTTAGTTCCAGCTTTTGTACTCTTTGCTAGTGTCGTTCGCTGTACGTCCGAAATACGCAAACCTTGAATTTGCTGCGGTTGCGCTTGCAGTTGTATTGGTTGGATCACAGGCAGTAGAGAAGAGCTTGCTGCGACACGCAATGGGCATTCCATATCTAAACGCTCAGTTTTGATGGTTGGAACTACTGATGTAGCTAAAGCAACTGGCGCTATCATTAACAAATTGTTACTACGATATCCTCCATTCGTGTCGCTATTAGTTGTACGACGAGTATCGCGATCACGGCATCGCTTGATGTGTCGCTGGAGTTCACGTTCTCGCTCGCGCATAATTGAAGAATGCCCATTCGAAAGAATTACACCGCCACCAGCTACATTTGCACCATCTCTACTATGTCCATTTATCACATGTTTATCATTATTATTTTCTTCTGCTTCTAAAGGCGAACTACTTAGTTCAGCCTGTTGATTTTGCCATTCGACAACAGTCGACAATAGATCGATATATTTGATTGCTTGACGAAGTATTTCATGTTTGGATAGTTTCTTATCAGGTGGATGTGTTGGTACTAGTTTTCGTAGTTCAGCAAATGCACCAGAGACGTTTTGTTGTCGCCACCTTTCGCGAGTATTGGTAAAGACTTTACGGACAACTTGTCCATTTTTTATGATGACACCACCTCCGCTACCACCACTTGCCAGAGGTGGAGAGTTATTTTGGTTGGATGTTTGTAATATTTGCATGCTGCTGCGTGGAGAATTGGAAAGTGAGCATGATCCTATTGAGAAACGTGATAGAAAAGTTATTACAATCTGTAGAATGAATAAATTAATATAGTAGTTCCAATGGATTAACAAAACAATAATACAATTTTGAAAATGATGCCATTATTTTTGGAAGAGTAGGAATATTTGTGAATTTCCAAGTTAAAATACGAGACTCGTTATTAATCCATTATAACTTTTTTACTGATTAAGTAAGTGAGAAAACGACAGCTTCTATGCCGAAAGTTTGAGCAAGATCGATCATTAGAAATTCATAATAACTATACTCTTTCGAGCAAAATAGTATAAAGTATGAACATCATAACTATAATCTGCTATCGGGGTTAATGGAGAAGTATGCCGTTTTCGCGCATTTCGTGTTCGTCTCAGAAATTTTCGGAACAATATGTTAAAAATTTTTTTACTTTACTTTGGACTTAGATTTTACTTCTACTCACCCAGCCGACCAAATCTTCTCTATCGTTTACGAGACTTTGGCGATAGTTTTGCGGACAAAAGTACATAACGTAAAGTGCGTTTATGTACTTAACATACATTCCCGTCTTTGTCTAGTGGCTAATTTTTATAATCTTATATTCAATACAAATATGAAGTGTACCAGAATTATACGAAAGAGTACAAGTACAAATTTTTATCATATTTTAGCGACGTATTTATGCCCGCAAAACTATCGTTTGCAAGCACGTTTGCAGGCATTAAGCGAGTGTTCTTCGAACGCTTGTATTTTTGCTCGCAAAACGATCGTTTCTGAGCTCGTTTGCGATAGTTTAGGCGACCTTTCGCTCAACATTCGCTTCGTGGTCCACTGGGTAGTGGCGGTTATTTTAACCCTTCCCTGCCCAACAAGGCAAATTTTGTTTAAAGTCATATTAAGAAACAGCATTCTTCATTCTGAACAACTTTTGTTTTATGACTTTTTCAATATCTTAATTACAAGTGTTAAAATCTGAAATTACCTAGTGGGCCATATATGGTTCCTTGGGCAGTATCAAGTAAAATAGAAATGCATAACATTTTTTTTTAATCACTTTATTGAGAAAAATAACCAAAAAGTAAAATTTATACCAATTATTCAGTGTAAAGTTTGTAGAAACAACGTCTTTCGGCTATATAGCAAAACAAAAATTTTATTTTATTTTATTTTTATGTGAAAAACTTATTTTTTCACATAAAAGTGACAATAACTTTTGACAGCTGGCGTTTTCTAATACTGTTATATATGCGCATCGATACACAAAGCTGCAATCTGCTAAACCCATATTGTGGTTTGGATGTTGGACGTAAGATGGCGTCATTATTACCGTCCAAATTGGTGGGACCATAAATGGCAGTATGGGCAGGGAAAGGTTAAACTTTCGTACTGCAAGATAAACAGTATTGAATTGGACCCCGAAAATATGCTGTCTTCTTATTAGAATAAACTGACTAAAACAGGTGAATTTTCAATATTAAAAATAAAACCCTAAAAGTATACTGTACATTTATTATTTTGTCAGAGTAAGAAAGGTGAATTTTTAAAATTAAAGATAGGTTACAACATGCCCAAAAGTATGGAACACATAATTTATATAGCAAAAATGGTTGTGGAATATACTTATATATCAATGGAATTGTTGTATAGTTTATTTTAGTTTAAAATTCTTTCCTAATTAGAATTATTAAATAATAACAACATTAGGCGATGTAAACGTGCAAAAAGCGAAGAAAGTGCATTGAAAATAGAATATATAAAATTAAAGAAAACACATGGATTTTGCAATTTTTGGAATATAAAAGCCAGAACTTTTATAATGAAGTAAACAACAATACGTAAAGTATATCTGTGGTCAAAAGCAGTAACCGCTTAAGTCTGAAAATCTTATTTCGAGTAAGCACGGTTTGAAGTTAATATGATTGGTTGCCACTCTATGTAAGCGAATACCTTTCTTTTTTGATAACTTTTGTTTTAAAAAAACATAGAATTTCAGGGATTTCTCGTACATGTGCATTGCAATAAGAAGAACATGATAGCACTTCTAACTCAATTCTGTCTTAAGTCGACTTAAGCGTTTGTTGCTTTTGACCACAGATATTATCACATCATGTGTAGTGTTGATTCGATACCCACATAGTATCGATACTTTTACTCATTACTTGTATCGAATAAAAGTATCGATGCTACCGAAAATATCGGAAAAAAGTATCGAATATGTACTTGTATCGAATACTCGTTTAAAGAGTCAAATTACTCTTTTTTAAGTGGTTGTCAAGGAAAACATTCAGGCCAGAACGGCCCATTGTGATACAACATGGTTGAGCCTACAGTTTACACTACTCAACAGCAGTTTTGGTTTTGAGATATTTCCACTGGAAACACGTAAATCATATAGAAATGACGTTAATTTAATTTAGCAAATCGCTAGAAAATTTATAATAGAAGGAAAACTAATCAACAGTGTAAACCTTGTTAAAAATATTTTATTTTAATGAAAAGGTTTCAATAAACATTATGTTCTACATGCATGGCCGGAAATATCTTCTAGAACTTCAATACTGTACTGCAATATTGTCATACATTGAAATATTGCAATATGGACTGAAATATTTTGAATAATTCAGGAGTAACATTTTGAAATATATTATTGATTGCTGTAAAATATTGTAAAATGATCCACAATTTTAAATATTGTATAGCAATATTTCAGTTTTTTAAATAAAAATTTTCCAAGAGTATCGAGTATCCGATACTGACCCTTTTTTCCGATACTAAGTAAAATACTTATGTTATAGCATCGAGTAAAAAAAGTACTTGAATCGAATGAAAAGTATCGAGTTTTGACTTGTATTTACTTGTATCGAATCATCACTAATCTGCACTCGGCAGAAGGGGCTCACTACAGTTATTTTTATATTTCATAATGGAATAGAATTTAAACGAATTCTTATTTTAGATTGATAGAAAATTTAGTTATGTGCCTATTATAAAGGCATTTTTATAACCGTCGTTATTTTTAAATTCACAACAAACACGTTTTTTCTTGCGACTAATTAAATTTTCTTATGAAACTTTTCTATATTCTGAACATACACTCGACTGCTCTCCCATTTTCCAACTAAATTTGTATAAGTTTCTGAAGTAAACTTACCTTCGCCTTGATTTCCATTAAGCATAACACAATTTCGAAATTCTTCCTCATCCTCTTCGGTGTCATGGAGTGAAAAGTCTGACAAATCTCCATCTGAAATTGATTCAGTTTTTGGATGCAAATATTGTTGCTGATGAGATGTCGATGTCAAATGCAAACGTACTAATGCTGGTGGATTTCCATTTGGAGTATTGGCTGATAAACGTGAAAAAGATATTGTTGCTGGCACCGACGGTGTTGCACTTAATGATGTTGCCAATGAAGACGGCGCAGTGGAGTTCTGAGGTGAGCTACTTTCTTTTTTACGTTGTTGTATACCGTTGTTAATGGTCTCACCAACTGTATTTGTACTATTTGTAGATGATGAAGAACTGCGGTCATCTTGATCTGTTATTGTTGTGTTGGATGGAATCCAAGACATTTGATTCATTATGATAGATATTTTGTGTACCACACTTTTACATGAAATATTGTCCGTTCACAGCAAACGATATATTTCAAATGGCTAGACATATTCTTGTATGTATGCATATTTTGGTAGAAGATATTTCTATAATCATGAAATTGAAAAACACACCCCAAAAATAGGCGGAGTTTATGAAAACTTATATGATTGTAGAATGGTAAAAACCTACCCTTTATGGCAAAGTGAAAGTATTACTAGTGTTGTTCGATATGAGAGCGATTATTTTATGTTGTGTAACTAAAAGGATGAATGAAAGCGAGTTGGCTTTAGATCTTTTCAAATAGCAACTGAGAGTGTGTTTTGTTGGGTAATGCAGATTGTATTGTATTTGATGTGAATGAAAATGTATACATTTTACTTTTGACAGAGTGTTACTTCACGCTTCAGTTTCACATTCTGTTCCTCACTTTTTACATTGTTATGAACCAGAATCATTTGAGAAAATATCAGCACAGAACGCTTATGCGAAAGGAAATATCTTGTAGTAGTTTCTTACTAAAAGTGGTTTTATTATTTCCTGCTGGAAGGCTTAAAGGCTTTGACCACATGTAAATGCATCCAGAAAAAGAAAATTTTTTAAGTAGAATGTCACAAGTGAATTTTATTCTATACTACTTAATCATTACCAAAATTTTGTCTCGAGTTTTTTCTGTAAATTACACAGTGCGCCACTCAAATAAAAGATGATTCAAATATCGAACTAGTTTTTTAAAATTTTCTCACTTATTTGAGGTTTTTTGGTACGGAGAATTCATGTCTTTTTCTTAAAAAACTTTGAAATTACAGTAGAATCGCGATAATTCATACCCCGTTAATTCGAAAATGTCAATAATTCATAACAAACTGTTGGTCCCTTGAAAAAATCGCTTTAATTCGTAAAAATTCCATACATTTTGGTCCCCTCGCTAATTCGTATTTTTTTTCAATACAAGGTCTGCTTAATCTCTATGCAAAGCAACGATGCGAATACGTAACTGTAAATTCGGCATCGAAGGAATCGTTGCATCGTATTACTCGTAATCGCATCGTATTACTCATTAGTAATCGTTGGATGTTTTCTCTTCCTTGCAAAATCAATTTTGCATACAGATGATCGCGTACGAAAATATCGTCAAATTGAAACCAATTCTAATTTACAGTCACAGCTTTTCCTTCATTAATTAAATTTCCAAAATAACTAAATTATTTCACTTTTGGATTCACATTAAAATCAATTAAATGTACTTTTTTCAAATCAATTTAATTTTTATAAATAAATGAATTATTTCCTATTTTTGTGTTTACATCAAAATGAATTAAATTTATTCTTGTTTTTTTCAATTAATTTGATTTTGATAATAAAAGGATTTTTAAATGCATTCATTGGAAAATTTAGTTAATTTTCTTTGGTTAAGTATTGGTATGGAATCTAACCACTATCAATTGAAATTCAAAAAAAAAAAAAAAAAAACATTCGGTTAAATAGAAATCTTGTTAAATCGAAAACCTCTGCAATTCGTAAAAAATTGCTGGTCCCTTGCGATTACGAATTATCGGGATTCCACTGTATATTAAAACGACGTCTACATCCTAAACGAATGGTCGGAAGTAAAAACAATGTTTCACTTAAATGTTTCCTAGAAAAAATTAGACTCTGTGACTCTGAGCACCAAAACAATCCAGATCTTATTTTTAGAGGCTACAGTGTTCATTATGCATGCATATTTTGTTGAAAGTTGACCCTAAAATTCTTTTATAACGAAATAAAACAATTTGAAACCATTGGCTATTTCTTGTCAATTGTTAATACTTCATGTTCGAAAAATAAATGTTTTTTCAAAATAACCGCAAATGAACTAAATTTAAATAAAAAATTGTGTTTTAAGCGTTAAACGGTTAATAAGTACAGAATTGAAACAAGTACCCATCTCAACACTTTTATCGAACAACACTATTCTCTCTGTACCACCTACATTCAGGCGCAAGGGCTTATTCGTTTTTAAATTAAAACCAGACAAAAAATTAAATTCAAAACAGAAAAGTTTCTCAAAGGGTCTCAGCGGTATTTGAGAACTGGTTTGGTTTAACCTGGCAATTGAAATATTGGTTCATGAATCCTTTAATAAAGTATAAAACACTGGAGAAATCACCGAGAAAAACGGACATCTGTTTTTAAAATTAAGAACCAACGATTTCGTTTTTAGAATGATGTTAACCATTTCATAGACACGCGTGCAAAAATAGCTGTCGTATTCCTGCGAAAAACAAAAGAATAATTTCTGCTAATAATCATGATACTTGTTTCGGAAGGTTTGAAAAAATCAGATGTAGGGTATGAATAGGATTGTCTAGACTTACACAAATACGCTGCATTGTTATTTACACTTAACTTTTTACTGTTGTTAGCTTAAAAATTCCCTCCTAGGATGTTGTCTACCAAATATTGTACGAATTAAAGACATCATCTCATTAGAAATTCATTACCACTCGAACGATTTGCCACCCCACTTCTCACTTTTCACCATATCTCGTTCAAGTGAGTGTGTGTGTGTGTGTGTTCTACACATGCATGGGAACTTGGTATTAATCTGTATCACAGTGAAAAAGTAACGAATTATGTTGCACATGTTGTTGCTGATGATATTTTGACACCCGCTTGACTTATGCCACATAATTGTGCCACTAAGCGGATTAATAAAAAAACAGAAAAAATCAAAATCAAATTAGTAGTTTAGCAGTCTGTACTCTGCAGTAAGGGATGATTTAATGTTTATGAAAATCATTATAATGTTTATCACTTTTATCGCCTTTGCACAGATTTTTAACATTTTTATACGAAGAAAAGGTGTGGTCACGTGCCTTTGAGATTGTCAGTACCAACACGTGACACATTGACCAAAAATATTTTAATTTTTATGTTTACTTTTTTATTGAAAACATCCAGTTGCTTTGGTGTTTATGTGATACAGACTTAAATAAGTACATACTTGGTAAAAATTGTGTTGAAATATTTAGTAGGGATTATATTTTTGGGATATCATTGTTCAGAGGAAACATCAAGCAATATAGTTTAAGGTAATTTTTATTACGAAAAACCAATTTTTAACCAAAGATTCCCGGGGCAAAGTTAGTAACTACACTGAAATATAATTATTAGAAACAAATAACATGCTGGTACAAAAACCAAGAAAATATTTTCAATGAACTTTTCAAGTGACCTAGTGAAGGTCTTAAATAAAAAACTTCATGACAGGTATACCTCCCAAAATACTGGATGACAGGTATATAATATATACCATATACCAAAAATCCAGATATAGGGCAAAAAAAAAAACGGTTTTTAGCTGGATCTTGAGTTTTTATATGTCACTGCAAAGAAAAAAATACTAGACTTTACAACTTTTTCATTAGCACAAAACAAAATATGGAATAACTTGATACGGCGCATAGTACGTATTGTGTACTATAAATTTTCAATACACCGTCAAATACAAATAAAGAACCTTGGGCAGGTAGGCCCATTCAAACGAAAAGCAACCCCACATCATGACGTTGCCGCCGCCGTGCTTTACTGTTCCTTTGCAATATATCGTTTACTGAGTGGCCAACGAATGTGTAAACTTTTTGAATCAGATCCTTTCTAAAATATTTCTCCATTTTGCGGCGACTCAACTTGAATGCGCTTTGGCAAATTCGATTCTCCCCTTCTTATTGGAAATAAATGGATTTTTTGAAGTTTTTTGTGCGTGTTGTCCTGCCTGTACTGCTTTCTCTCACACCGTCCTTACACTAATTTCCGAATTCAAATTGTTTACGATTTTTTGAGAAGACACAAATGGACTCTTTTTAATTTAGCGGATTATCCTTTGGTCTGTGCGAACCGTCATTTTCATATGGTCTTCTACTAGAGTGGTAAGTATCAACGGATCCGGTTGACTCATATCGCTTTATAATTCTCGATATAACTGCAGATCTGCAAATACCGAAATTTTTGGAGATCATTTTTTGTTGTACATCACTTTAAATTGTTTAATAATTTCACTTTTTTTGAATGAATTGTATTTATTTCGCGCCATTTTTGTTGAATTCCATTTCAGAAACAATTTCACTTTTTCGAAGCAGGAAAATACTTCAAATGATTTGATTCGCTGACTAAATGGTATGTTTACAATGAATAACGGTACTTTACCAAAGAATGGTATGATTAAAGAAAAAGTACTTAAAACTAAATTCAAAATTGTGATAAAAGTGTAAAGTTGATTTAGTTTCTGCCAACCGAAAAGTGTACGTATTTAGGCAAAATTTATTTTTTCTTAAAAAATTATTTTAATATAAACATAATTATTTCTCCATTGCACAGAAGAAGAACCAAAATTATTATTTTTAAGGTAAAACCAAAATTCTTTAAATATTTACTTTAGTTTCTGCCACTAGTGTATATATTAGTAAGACATTGAATAAAATAAGTGCAAAAATCGATGCCATATTCAACGCTATTTTTAATGGAAATGTAATGAATTATATACATACTGCTATACATATCCATGTTTCTCTTTAGCAGTGACACTTTAAAGCCAGCTAACCACACCAGAGTCATAGGCAAAAATATGGTAGGACCGTTTTTTTTTTGCCCTAAGTCCAAATTTTGGAGGTATATTGGAAATACCTGATACACAGTTTTTTTCATTTGGCTAGACCTACCACTGGTCACTTGAAAAATTAATTTTCACTCTAGCAGCGTGAAATTAAAAATATAATTTCCGTTTTTCAAATATACTTTATACTTAATGAGTTTTTCTTTTGAACCTTAATTGTTTCGGTCTATAGTAAGTTTTCTTATTTTTCTTTTATGACACAACAGACCATGGAAGGCCTGGAGCGAGCTTTTTGCATTCATTCAAGTTGTGTAATTTATATTTGTAGACGAATGGCGGGGAGACCTACAGTTTTATGGCGAATTCGAATCCAGAAACAAAAATTGCACTTTCTACATTTCTATTTATATTCAGCGTCTGTCTAATCATAAAATAGAAAAATTATATGGCCGACGTTAATAACACGCATATGCACGTTATCATATATGTACAAAAACGGTGATTTTAGTTTTTGAATATATTTTTTACCCGCCTAATTTTTTTATATTATTTCCAATTTCTCTTATCAATTGCCCTTTTCTTTAAATCATTTTTCTTTTCTATATCCTCTCTAACACTTATTTTCAATTAATCACCACAATTCTTATCTAACTTCCTTAAACATGCCACTTCTCACATTCCTCCCTTGATTTTTTTGTTGTTTTGCCTTTTCTACTCCTTTAATTTTCACACTCACTCACGCGTAATCCTATCAATTAATAAAAATTCAATGATTCCAAGAGAGATCTCATATCTCGGGCGCGTGTTAATAAATCTGTTGTTGTTGTTATTTTTTATTGTTGCCGAAGCGAGGCGTGTCGCAGCTCTAAAGTAGGCGGATTTGTCAAATGTTAACTTTTTTTCTGTTACTGTATCCTTGCTTGGAATTTATAGCATTGCATAAAACTGTCGCGTAATTTGTGATAATTTTCTTTTTTTTCGTACTTGTGGTCATTTTTAATGCTTCTAAATAATCCCTTTTTTTGCATTTTGCTGAGAAAGTTTGAAGCGTTTTCTTACAGTTTCTTTTACATAGACCTTTTTATGGTTACTTTTGTGAAAGTTTTTTATAACAATAAATAGAAAAAGTCAGTAGCTAGATAAAGAGACGTAAAGATAAAACAATGAAGTGCCAACGTTAGCCCACCCCATGTCGATACCATCCTAATTTGCAAGCCTCAAAAATATATTTTATTACTTAAGCATAATGAGCATAACTTCCTGCTTGGATCAAATAAAACAAAAACATAATTTTAGAAGTTATTGTAATTAGTATAGTTAGGGTTATACATATGCGAGTCCCACATTGGTGTTGATTTAAACAAATTTTATTCGTGAAACTAATTTTGAAAAATCTATGCAGTAAAAATCCTAAATGGAAATGTACTACTCGTCGTAATTTTTTTAAAGTTATACACACCTTCCTTCCTTTTCAGTTGTTTAATTCCCAAATTGACCCTACAATCGATACACATGTAAATAGTGGAAACGTTTGTTGTTGTAATTAGATTAGAATATTAAATACTTGTACTACAGACCCGTGGTTAATCTCACGTGGAGCCAACAAAATTTTTTTATCGGCCATTTATCGAAAAGGGAGTATAAAACCCCAGGAGATGAAGGAAGAGTGTATGTTATACAATAATCGTTATCGTTTGTGCTTAAAAACTTTGCTTCGTACATCAAATTTGAATCTGTTAAGATAAATAAATTTCTTAAGACCCCATTTTTTCACCTTCAGAAAAATTGAACGCAGTCGTAATCAGCGACCCTAAATTATTATAAAACCGTTGGCAAAGTAGAAATTTTGTTGCCCTGAGTTATTGGTCTTAGCTGGTAAGGCCAAGTGCAGTTTTCCTGTACTACATTATGTCTGATTGTTAATTATAATTATTATTGATAGGAGTATACTGCGACCTTGAGATCTATTGTGCCCCTTTTTGGACTTATAGTATTTCCATAAGTCTACGGAGTTAAGATTAGCATCTGGTATTTGATGCTCCCCCAGATTCCTTTTGCGGATATGCGTAAGTGCTAAACACTGTCCTAATACATGCTTCGCAGTTTCCTTATCTTCCTTGTAAAACCTGCATGAGCCATTAGACATAATTCCCAGTTTTGCTAGATGATAGTTTAATCTAAAATAACCAGTTAGAATTCTTATAATGATTCTTAAACTATTCTTAGACAAATTTATACATTCTTTAAAGCCTTTTAGGTTATATATCTCAATCAGTGCCTTTGAATGGCCTAAACCTGGTATATTTTCCCTTGCTTTCTTTGTTTTGCTTCTAACCAATAGAGCAAAAGTTTTTTTTTACCATTCTGCAGAATGGTTCTGGACCTACGAGGGGAGTCACTCCTTCTTTGTTTGCTAGTATATCAGCAATTTTGTTCTCTTCAATTAAAATATGCCCTGGAACCCACAGAATCCATTCTATCACCAGTTTTGAGATTACCTGGTGAGTGCCTTAATAGCCGCTTGGCTATCGGTTAGGATAGCAATGTTTTGGTTCCGGTAGTTGCGCTTGAGGTTGAAGTATGCAAACCTATCAATTGCGTATATTTCCGATTACATCTACACATGGGCCCGAGTATGTTATCCTCGGTCCAAGTACCCCTACTCCAGTACCTTCTCAAGTTAGTGACCCCTCCGTGTACCATGTAATCAAGTGGTGGTATATCTTATCCGTTCCAGATATACCTTCCCATTCCTTTTTGGTACTAAGTTCGGTTTTGATTCGTTTTACAAAACTGAACTTTGGTTGCATGCTGTCCCTCGGAAAAGCAATTACGGGATGTTATCTCTCGAGAATATCAAACTTCTTTTGATTCAAACATCCCCCTGCCCCCGATATCTTCACTAGACATCCTCAGGATTCCCCTATTATTTCTTCATGCGGATATGCTCTCAGTAAGTTTTTCATTCGTCAACGTCATTCTAATCATTCGATAGAATCACAAGATAAATGCGTGAAATTTTTTTCGAGCGGGCACCGTGTCGCGCAGCCTAAGTGGACGGCGCGTTATTACGCGCTAAAGGCCGAAGCGACCATAAACAATTATTTAAATCTTGAAAACTTCTGGACGGTCCACTCTAGGTACTATGACAAATATTTTAGTAATTGAAAACACGATTTAAAAGAGTCCCATTTTTAAATGCAATTTGTTTATAACATTTGCTCATTTGTTTTATTAAAACAATATGAAACTTTTTTATTTATTAGACCTTGAAATAGGTAGAAAAAAATAAGAAAGAAAAGATAGAAAGGTTTAGGTTGGAGTGGCTGTCGTGAGACACACTCAGGCCTGCACGGCCCGTTGTGATACCCCATATTTGGACCTACAGTTTAACGCCGATTCCAAACGGCGGTATGCTAATTTTTTTATCAGCTCGGTGGTTTTGCATTATCAACCAAGGTGTGTAGTTGTCCCCTTTCTTATAATTCTCATACACTTCATATTGATAGTGAACATAAGAAGGTTATGATAATTAACCACCAGACGAAGACGGGAATCGAACCCGAACCTCCCGGATGAAAGTCTAGTGCACTACCCTCTATCCACCATCGAAGTCGTCAAAAGATAGAAAAGAAATTAAATAGATGATAGAAAAAGAAAGTTGGAAAGGGTATCAAATAAATAAATATATAAAATTGGAAAGAAATAGATAGTAGGTAAATATAGATGACGTATATAGAGACGGGCAAATCAGACGGCCGTTTCAGAATTCGCCACAATTCCTCACCCGTGATCTTAGTGATAGTTCTTAATCTTTCAATATCCTATATAAGCTACTAATATTTGAAATCATAACCCAGAATTACAGATTTGATTCCAAATATCTTCACTGAATAGAGATCACTGATGAGGAATTATTTCGGATTCCGAAACGGCCGTCTGATTTGTCCGTCTCTATACACATTGTTGTTGTGAGGACAACATTTGTTCATTAATCTGTTTATATATAACTTCAAATAACGAAATTAACATGAACTTAAGTCATGTCTTTGAAAATTAACCTTTAGATTTAATTTTCATAGTCTACTAAAAAACTATCATGAAATATAGATGACTTAAACTTTCGCTTGACGAGGCTATAGTATTAGGTAGGAGAATGCTATGTTGAATACTCGCGCTTTGCGGCCCGAAGATAGTCATGTGAAGACGATGTCTGAAACTAGAATACTATTAAAGTTAAAAGATTTCCTCGGAAAACTTCGTTAGGTATTGAATGATGAGTAGAGGTCCGTGAATCAAACGAAAAAGTTAATCTGAAAATTTTAAACTATAGATCCGGGATCTTCCTATACTTATATCGCATTCGCCGTTGTTAACATAGAGACATCAGTATCAATTTAAAAGGCCTAATCTAAATCATATTTTTGATATCTCAAGACATAAAAGATTAACATTAAAACATTTCAAAATATTTATTATAATGAAAGTATGGTCAAAGACCATACATAACTGATAAAATGAGGTATATATGTACCTGAATATTACCTACAGTGAAAGCTTAAGTTCTTTATCTTACCTACAGATGATTATACCCCCTTTTAATAAACATACACCTCACATAAAGATATGGGTTTCTTAATGTTAGTTTCTCAATACTACTATAAAAACTATCAATTCAAATAGATATTTATTTAAATGTATACAAAAAGAAACCTTAAATCAAAATTCTAATCAAACAAAACAAAAACAAAAAAACCAAAGTGTGCAGAAAAAAATCTTATCACGAAAAATAAAACTATGCAAACGGTAGCGACGCGGCGAGTAAAAAAATACGTTTATGATAATAAAAGTTTATTTTTATAATAGTAGCCGGACAGGTCTGGCGCAACAACGAAGCAGTTGAGTAAATTAGGTCGCCGTAGAAAGACGTGAGCATAATCACATCAGCAATACAGAGCAAAGCAAATCGCACAAATACCGAATACATACAAAATAGTTTTGGAAACATGCATTTTGTGGCATCAGCTTTTGGTATAGTAGGTGTAGTTGTAGTTTTTTTGGCCATTATCGTCTTAGTGTTGCGGCAAAAATCAACTTTAATCTTTGGCAAATATCCAAGTAAAGGGATTTTCTATCATTTGAAATATGGCATTGCATTGCTGGTGTTAAAATATTTACGCGATAAATTCTATCATCGGAATGAGGAAGAATTGAATAAACAAGAATCACTGGAGAAATTGGATAAGCCACAAGAGCTCTCCGATAACCCACGAAGTTATGATGTCGTCTCTTTTATGGGTGCCAATGAAAAGGGAGAAAAATTAATGGTCACATTAGAGCGTCGTCGCAGGGGTGTGTTGAAGGCGTGCATCTATATTTGGTTGCCCAATGAGGGGCTATTGTGTTCACCCAATCTGCCAGATATGGTTTACTTTACCACGGATGGTGACTTGGAAAATGCGGAATTTAAAGGCAGTGGCTTTCATATTTATCCCGAAGAGTGTATGCGTCTATGGCGTATACGTTACGTGGGTGAATTACGACAAATTAGCAGTAGCAAAAATATACAAGTGAAATTAGATTTGCAGTTTACTTCGACTTTGGCACATTTTAATTACAATCGTGATTTGAGCGCATCAGTTATTGCTGATTCTATTGCTCGTGAATCATGGAATGACGCTTTCTATAATATGTTGAAGAATGTTGATCAAATACTTCAGAAGCGTGTACATTACGAGCAAAACGGTACGCTCACAGGAGAATTGGAGATCGGTGTTGGGGTACATAAGTTACCCATACAAATGAAAGGATTTCGGGATCACAGCTTTGGCACGGAACGCTGTCTCTCGACCATTAATCGTTATGTTTATTTTGCACTTTTCTTGGAAGATGGCACCAATATGGTTGTTGGCAACTTAAGTCAACCATCGTTTTTCCTTTCATCACTGAAGGTGGGTTACATTTGCATACGTGATGGAGTCTATAAGCCCATAACTGGAAGCAATTTTGAGCTGTATGCATATGGTGAGAAAGGTATTCCACCAAAGCATCAGAATTTTATTGTAAATACAACGGACGAGAAATATTTTGTACAAATTAAAGTGGAAGAGGAAGCAGTACGTTATATTGGTGGCAATTGGGAATCGAAGGTGTATAATCAATTTGTATCATGCACAGTGAATGGCATAAAGGGCCAAGGACACACCGAATACCTGTACCGAAATGCTGGGGGACGTCCCGTGTCTGTTAGTTGTAAGGATCCTGACTGGTATCAGAATGCACGCAGTTTCGAGCGTAGCTTAAGTAATTGCGAAAGTGTAGATGATTCGGAAGTATTTTTTTTCTAAAATCATACATACATACATATGGTGCCTATAGGTACACAAGTATATAATATGGACTGAGATATATATATTTTTAGAATTAGAAGTAAATTATATATTTATGCCAATATTTGTAAATATTTTGTAATAATAAAAAAATGAATGACAAATATATATAAAATAAGAATAATATTCATAGTGTTTATGCCCTGCTTGATAACCACTTGAAATACTGAATGAGGTATACAAAACAAAGATAAAAAAAATTAGAAAAAACTAAAAGGAACAGATACAGAGAGGGAAAGTAAAAAAAAATATAAAAATAGAGCCAAAGTGATACGAACTATTCAGAGTCAGATTTTCCATACAAGCATCACGAGTTGCAAAATTAAATTATATTTTTTATTTATTTCTTTTGTTATTTTGCCGCAGTTATAATTTTTGCTTAATAATGATCAACCTAAAAATAATTTTCTTCTCTTTGCTAACCTATTTCATTTTTAACAGTAGCAGATATTTAGTGTTTCTCAATTAAGATACAATTCACTCTTTGTTTTTTAGCGGCTAACAGCAGAAAACTGAGGTGACTTTTGCGACCATCTAGAAGCAACAATATGGCCGGAACTAACTTTAATAAATAAAACATTTGCAACATGTTAAAATCCATGCTGAATCAGAACGCCCAGACACCCAACCATCGGTCATTTGAATGATGATAGCGCGAGTACACAGTATAGTAATTGATCCCATTTTTCCCTTTCAGTTCTATTAGTAATTTCATAAAAGTAAGGCAAATGCCTTTGCCATTATAACTTTGGGTATATGGTAGTACCGAGATGATTGGATCAGAGATATTATTGCATCTTCTTTATTTCAGGCACAATTTTTGCCATTATGTTAGCCCCCTATTGTGCTCAATTGAACCGAGCTGAAGTTCGTAAATAAGCTCAGGAGCCTTGAATTTATTATTAATTCTTACATTTTGTGTGATGATCAAATTAACTCTGTGGTGAGTAAAGCGTACGTGGTCCTGCGAAATCTTAGGACGGCTGCTGCATTTGTACCGCGTGAAACTAAACGTAAACTAGTATTGCAACTACTAGTGCCTATAATTACCTACTCCGAAGTTGTTTATAGTAAACTTGACTCAAGATCTTCACACAAACTTCTCGTTACATTTAATAATGCTGCTCGCTACATATATGGCGTAAAAAAGTTCGAAATATCTCGAAATATATAGTAAGAAAATTTTTGGTCTTGATCTCTTCGGATATCCTGATAACAGAAACTGTATCTTTTTGCATAGGTTCATTTACACACAGAGCCCAATTATTCGTATGAAAAGCTTTAATTCCAATTGTTGTTGTTTTCCCATACAATTATCGCTGCTAGCTATACATAACTAGAAGCAAGTGGCGAATAAAACGCAGCTAATATAGAATGTTGAAATGCTAGTAAGAACACGCAATAAGAACGCTGATGAGAAATCGTGGGGGATTCCGATACGGCCGTATGATTTGCCTGCTCTATGAACATTGTTACGACTTAGTCACATCGACAAAAATTACGATTCAGTGAGCATGATAAACAGCACTTTAAACTGTTACTCTTTTTATATAAAACATGTATGCACCTATTTTGTAAGGAATATTTTATAATATACCGAAAGTGTTAACAAATTCGAAATTTGTAGCTTCCAAATATGTCAATTCTTGTAATGAAGTGCATTTGACATGAAGCCATAAAGTACAGAAATCGCATTCGATATTTTTATTTAATTCGTTGACCGACTAAATCTAATATGTATGTGTGTTGGCGACATGTAACTGTGTTGTCATATCCATAAAAATATCAACAGTTATCTTAGTTTTCGTAAAATTAGATAAAAGTGGCCGATCACCGGAGACTGGCCGTTACCCTATGTAGATACAAATAAATTATACAATATGTAAATTAAGTAGTTAAAGATCAATACATAAATTGTAGGAAAAAGATTCTCATGATATTAAAACAACAAAATACTTGCTAAAAATCGAAAACTTTTAACGTTTATATTGCTATATGCAAGTTTTGTAGAAGTGCCTTTCCTGCACCTAGCTACCAAATTTATGAGTGATTCAAAGTTTCGTGAGTTCTAACTTCTGAGTGTCTACTGTATTTAATGAAATATACTCAAGAATTCAGTACTATATTTACGAATTTATTTTATAGATCGCTCTGTTATTAACGAATTTTGCTAAACAATATTTTCTTTTTTATTCCCTTATCACAATGCGGATTTATTTTCCATTAAAACTATTATATTCTTTACCTTATAAAGAATTAAAAGTTAAAATTTTCTATATAAAAAAAAAAATATATATATATATATTTAAAAAATATAGAGTTTGTTATCAAATATATAGAGATAGGAATTCTATCAACCCGATAATAGCCCCGTCACACACCCTCCATTAACACCAATAGCTGAATAAATCAAAATTTATTTATATTCAAGCAACCAGAATCACCGGAGTAGGGTAAGAGATTCTCGTGCTTGCTTGAACTTTATTGTATTTATTTTATTTTATTTTGTCTTTTTTGTATGTGTGTGGATGTCGTGACGTCAAAGGCAATCAATTCCACTATCTATATTTATATTAAAAGCAAATCTAAATTTTTAACAATTCTACGTCTACCTTTTGTTATGTATAAAAAAAATCTATTTATTTTATTTATTTTATTTTCGTGTCTACACTTTGTGCAAATTATGAACTTTAATCTCTAGAACGAAGTTTGGGATAAAAAGACTGGTGTTTCCACTTTTTTGTTGTGTTCTTTTTTTTTTTTTTGTACTTATATCAATTTATTCGAATTGAGTAGATGCATACTCTAAATATTAAACCCATTTTGTAGGCAACAACAAAAATCATTTTATTATATACCTACTATACGATTCTCACGAACACCTATCAAGTTCAAAAAACAAAACATTTCTTAGGCAGTTTATGTTGTATTTTGATTTAATTAATAACACATACTATAAATATGATTTTAAATAAATTAAATGATTCAAAAAATTCAATCGCATACTAAGAATGACTGTTGCACTCGGAAAATGTTGACTTGTCCTTTAAAGTAGTCAGCTACTAGGGAAAACACCGATGTTGAATATTATGTATGTATATGAAAAAGGTGTAAATTAAAAGTACCGTTGGCCACAAAGGGAAAAGGTAGACCTGCCTTCATGACTGTATAAAATATTTGCACCCATACATATGAAGGCATATATGTTTGTCTAAGCTGGGCACATGGCCATAATGATTTATGTATTTTAGATCTGACGGAGAATTTGACATTGTCTACAATTTTGAATTATCTTATCTTCCAACTTGAAAATGACGATTAAAATGAAATGTTTTTTGGGGTGTTCAGTATTTAATTTTTTTTAAGAAATCCCAGTAGATCCTTCTCTCAACCATTTTGACATTGAAGCGCATCCGTATAATTCACGGTTTTGTAAACGATACTACTCCAATTTGAGCTGCATTATCATACGTGAATATGAAGGGACGAATAGCGATTAAGATTGCCAATAACAGCAATAGATTTTGGCTTTTCGCAAATAAAATAAGATAAAATCTACTAAAATCATTCGGAATATATCTCATCAAAACTTTTAAGCATATTTTCTCAAACCTATATTTTCGCAAAGTGCGTGCACGATTACGTATAAACTTTTGACTCTCATTCTCTTTAATTCTGTAGAGTATTAAAAACTATTCCATATTAAACACAGATATCAATGACCATCAATTTTTAATATTTTTAGGAGCACAGCTATTAACAAATCTGGGGTCACAAGGCATAACAAGACCACTCGAGTTTTGTCGAATTCGAGTTATTATTATAATTGAAATTTTCATAACCGATTTCATATTGTGTATATCGGTTCAGTGGTTTACGAGATATTAAAGGAAAAATAGCACAACTCTAATTGATTTTTATTAGCACTTGAATCTGTAAAATCCAAAAAACTGACTTATGTTATGCCGTGACCACAGAAATTTTACATCAAAAATCGAAGCTTTGATTCAAACAACGGAAAATTTTCTAAAGTAAAAAATTATACGAATTAACAAATAAAAATTATTTCTGTGCCAGTTGAAAATTCCGGGCACTATTGTGTACGAAGGCCTAAGTACTACTTTGGTGGCAAGTCATTCCAGTACACCATAGCCATTATGAAATATATTTTAACTTTATTCAATAGTTGATTAAAATATATTTGGAAGATTGGATGTCTATTCGGTTTTTTACTACGAAAAAAAATCTGAAAAGTCAACTTTTTCCGGCTCTAGAGGGATTGACCCCCTTAAAACCACCTTGTGGTCAAGATTTTTCAAAAAATTGATTTTTATATTTCAAAAGCATAGGTTTTCAAAAGTATACTGTAAAATTTTCGTATTTCAATATTCCAGTATTTCGACTTATACAGCCTATTTAGCAGGTGAGCGCAGAAGCAGGTAAAAGGGCTGACTGATGTTTAAACTCATTTATCTCGAATCTATATTTTTCCGCACGGTGGGAGACAAAAAACAAAAACTACTCCACCGATTCGTCTCAAATTTTACAGTATTATTCAGTAAACCAGTGGTTATCGCAGGAACTAAAAAAAACTTTCTACGTTATTTCTTACTTTTTACATTCAAAAAGTAATGAAAAAACGGTCTGTTTTCGTAAAGCAATTTTTAACAACGCCCTATTTTGTCAATTTTTTTTTTTTCATTTTAGTTCCTGCGATAACTACACTTAACTGATTGTAACTTGTTTTTTTTGTTGCTTTAGATCAGTAAGATCCGTTTTTTTTGAAGAGGGCAACTGTAACACCAATTTTAGCTTACTTAAAATTATAATTTTTTTTTATTATTATTTTTGTATATTGTTAAAGTAATAAAATATATCTACAAAGTTTAAATACTATTGCTCATTATTTCAGTTTAAAAAATTCTAAAAACTCGTCAAATTCAAGGTCGCAGAAGGTCCCCTTAATAACTCAGGTATAAAATCACATAGTTATTGAGGTTAGACCCTCGAACATTGTTAAATTTATTTATAAAAAATTAAAAGAACATAATTTTTCTTTTTAATTTTATCTGAAAAAATATTATTTTGACTAATCAATCAATTACGCTAACTGGTTCCGAAGCGAATTTGGTGTATTGCATACGAAATCATCATGTCACACTGTTATGTTTTTATGAATTGAGAGTACGGAGTGCAGTTTCACTTAAACTTTTAAAGTAAGCAGCAGTATAAAAAAATAAAATGAGTGAATTAATTTCTAAAATTATGGCAAGGAAGAGGAGAAATAGTAAACGTTTGTTTATTCCGTCTAAAACATAAAAAAGTGTTGTATAAAAAATACAAATCAGTATATTTTTATTAACTTGTTGTACTTTGCAATTTTAGCATCAAAAATTAATTCCTTGTATTATAAAACATGTGATAGCAATGTAAAAAAAATTAACGAATAAATCGTAAATATATTTAAATTTTAAGTGTATTTTAATTTCCACTTTAATCAAAAAACTTTAAATGCAGATATCTCAAAACACAGACCACCCTGTGAAATTCCAGAGATTAGTTTTCAACTTTCCAACATGCAACCATTTATCCAATAGTGAAAACCTTGTCGTACTGTACATATATATAAAAAAATAATAAAACTAAAAAAATTAATTCTCAATAGAAATTAAACATTCATTTACACTATGCTTCAGTTAACCACTCTATCTCAAATTTTCTTATGCCCCCTTATAAAATATAATCATTTTTTTTTAAATGTCTGCTTTAAGGATTTTTCTGTAAAATGGAAAGGTGAGAAAATGTATCACTAAAATCAATGCTTATGTTTGCTTATTTATCCTTTGGTAATAGCATAATGCGAAGCGAATCGCTTTGAATAATTAGCCTACAGATTACTAACAAAAAGTAAGGAGAGTAGCCTACCTTGAGAAACTTCAGCAGCGTCAATAACAAAAACTAGACAAAAGATTTAAGCATTAAGACAATGAGAATAAGGTTTTTTTCATTTTTTTTATTTCCAAAACTGAGATACATTTCGTTGTTGATTACAAAAATTATACAAAATTACATAAAAAATAAGACTATTTAAATTTATTTCATTTATAGGTTTGAGACTTTTGAATTTTTAGGCAATAGTTTTCTACTTTTCAATTTAAAAAAATCATTGAACATTTGATTATAGAAAATCACACCTTCTGTTTCTTCTTTCCATAAATCTTCTTCATCATAAATTGAATAGCGCAGTATGAATAGAGTTCAAGTAAATTCAAATATCGATGGGTACGTGTAAGAACATTCGAAATGGATTTCACTCTATCAAATTTTTTCAGGAGCAACATTACGTGCATTTAATTTGATAAGTACAATTTGCAAAAGGAAACGAAAGAAAATTTGTTCGAGTTGACTTATCATATTATTTCGTGGACACATCGATATGTTGAAATAAATATGAGTTTTATATGATATGAGAGGAGAGCTGGGTAACTTCAATTTCATTACAATCCCTGGAATTAGGGATTGGAAATTGAAAGTTTTAATTCTAAAGGAAGTAAAAATTTTCAATTCTTTAGGAATATAATTGGAAAAAATTTCAGTTCCAACGTTTTTTATAAAAAAAGAACTTTACAATCAAACCTCTAGTATTTGGAAATTTATATGGCTACTGACCTTGGAATGCAAGTAGAAAACTAAATTACAAAAATGTTTAGCACAAATCCCCTTTCACTATTAAATTACAGTTACTTATTGAGAAATTGAAAATTGAAATTGAAAATTTTCTCAATTTCATTCTTGAGTAAATGAAATTTAATTTCTTTTAGAACTAAATTTAAATTTTTTACTTGTAAATGAATCGAGGTGAAATTAAATTGTTAAAGTAATTATTTCTACCCAGCTCTGTAATGTTTATATGTATGTATGTTAATTGAAAGTATTTTAAAATATTTAAGTATAAATTAAAGTTTACAAAATTAAGTCAAAAAGCAATATAGAAAACATAAAATCATTGATTACCAATTTCTCATAACATATTTGATGAAAAAATAAACATTATCAAAATGGCTGATTTTAATCAAGAGCTACGCGCCAACTGCTTGAGGAGGACCTTGAAAAAAGGAGGAAACTCTGCTGTTAATGTGGTTGTTACAGGAGTATCGGAAAGTGTGAGAGCACCAGGCATACTTAGTGCAAATCCGGTATTCAAAGCACCTAACTTCGATGATGATCTGGTGAATAATGTTATCTCTGATCGACCTGTACCAACTATGATAAGAGATAAAACTATAATACATTTACTTATATTAGATGTGAAACGAACCGCTATCGAGGAGTTCATGTTGATGTTATATTTCTGGAATAGATTAGAAAGACAGCATGAAGAAGAACAAGGGACAGAACGATTTGTCGGGATGTGTGCCGGGGTTGCTTTGAATACTTTCAATAATACACACATAGCAGAAGTTGTAGACGCTATGAAAAAGTATCACGAATACGACATACGACCACTTACAGTCAATCTTGAATGGTTGCAATTAACACTTGCCGAAGAACTAAATGCCGATGATAAATCGAAAATATTATTAGACAAGGTATTAGAAGATTATTCAACTGATACTGCTGTAATCCAAGGATTGACTTTTATATTAGGGGGTCTTATCATGATATTAATGGGGAAACAAATACACGCTCAAGTCAGCGATGCTTGGTTTTTCTCCCGATACAAGGCACTGGGATCTCGAAGTGGATATCTATCTTCTATTAAGATATTAGAAGAGGTTAATCTGGTTCCTGACAGAGAATTATGCAGCCAATATAACATCACGATCTCAGGACACTTTGAAGTCAGGAAAATCGTTTTTACAAGATTGAGAGATTTAAGCAACCAAACTACTGTCATGAAAAATATAGTGAATGTAATAATTGATTATTTGGCATGGACAGAAATGACTCATATTGATATAATATTACGTTATATTATAGAGAAATATCCTGAGCTCCTCTCTATAAGATGTTTGGCATCTTACCAAACGGCAATAAACACTGCATTGTTGTATATTCAATCAAAACCGAGTGAAGAGAGGCGTTGGATAAAAATCCTTTATCCAATAGAAGAGACTAAATGTTTGAATACAAGCAAATTTACCACATTGGTGGGAGTTGCTCGATTGATCGCTACCCAATACGCCACATCGTATAACAACTACAATATAGGAACAGACAACATGGCGAAGAGCTTAGAGGGACCTATAAAGGCATATCTGTCTTTGAGAATAAAGAACACGGGTAAAGAAGTTCAACACAGCGACCATGTTATACCATTTGAACATATCGCCAACTTGGAGTTAGATGAAGACGAGACAGAAGATACCCATCTCAGGAATTAACTAACCACATTAATTACATAATACAAACGACAAGTGCCTGAATGCTACAAGATAATAATATTTTACCGTTTTTTCATTCATATACAATATTATATAGAGTTAAAACCTATTAATATTAAGAAAAAAAAAAAAAAAAAAAAAAAAAATAAAATTGGATTTTCCATAGCCAAACAAAAAGTACGTATTTACGATAAGATTTGCAAAAATTTTACATTTTTTAATAAATTTTATAAACTTACATATAAATATCATGATAATTTCTATTCATGGATTTACGTTAATGAATTGCTGCAATATATAATTTGCTTTTTGGCAGCTGTGAGTGATTAAGGAAATGCGGTACAAGATAAGCGATTCATTATAGAATGTGTGGAGGGGTGATGTGATTATAAATTTATATAGATGTTTGTGCATTTATGTATGTATATGTGAATTTGGGTTTATATTGTTTTATTCGAAATAAATAAGGTGATAGCTTATAAATAATTTGATAACTTTTCTGGTTATAAAAAATCAATATTGAAATGCTGCAAGGTAGTATTGCAATTAAAAATAAATGTATAGATAACCATATAAGAATATGGAAGCGTAAATTAGGAAGGGTTTCAATTACTGAGAACCAAAAATGCTTAAAAAAGCTTTAAATAGATGAGTACAAAAACTTCAATTCACTCAACATATTTGCTGTTTTGCCTAAAAGTATTTAAAATAAAAGCTTGCCAGTTCAATAAAATACCACTTAAATTCAATTCTTTCACTCAAAATTCATTAAAACTTAACACACTAAATATTGTTGCTGCAGTTGCTCTCATTTTCTATTTCCATTATCGAATTAGTGGATAGAAAATTTTCGAACTCTTCACCAGGCACAAAGGGTGGTAGTACATTATAGCCGGTGGCGGCGTTATGATTTGATGATTGCTCTTGCAAAGCTATTATTGAATTCACAGCATTATTGTTAGAATGGATTAGCTCAACGCGTACCTTTTCGTTATTATTGAGCAGTATTTGTGATGCATTAAAGCTGTCTGTCGACATTTCAACGTCAATTTCAGAGCGATGAGCTTTGCGTAAATGTGCTGCAAGAAGAAAGAGAATATTAATGAAAGGAATAAAAGTATATCAGTTAAGAATGAAAGGGGATCCAAGAAATGAAGATACATAATTCTAAGGATTATTAAATACACCGTTTAAATTCCCAGATACCATGTACATTAAATTCGATTATTGGAATCCAGGTTTCTTTACTATAACTTTAGCTACTCATACCTCCAGCGTATAGGGTTTATATGAAAACTTACTCGTTAGTCTTTGATGCGTGTATGATTCACCACAATATTCACATGATATGAGACGATGTTTGTGGCGTATATGATCATTGAGGACTTTATCATTTTTACAGACATAATCACAATCAGGTTCCTGACAATGTATATTGAGGTCTAGATTCAAAAATCGATTTGTTTGTATGTTTTTATTTTAATAACCACATATGTTTATACATAGAGCATAAGCAATTTTTAATCTACTAATATTTAACATCTACTTCTACTGAGTACTCACCTGCATGAGACAGCATATGTTGAGTTAAGTCCTTCTTGTAGCCAAAACGTTTGTCACATTTCTCACATGCAAATGATTTCATGTTCAAGTGTGCCACCTGAACATGTTGCTTCAGTTCGAAAGCGGTGCGTGCCCGTATATGACACTGGTCACATTGAAAGGGACGCAATCGAGCATCGTGTGTGTTGATATGTTTATCCAATTGTGTCTTAATATGAAAACGCTTCGAACAGTGTGGGCATGGATATATGCCTAGGCGAGGTGTCTGTCGTCGTTTTTCATTGAATAAAACAGGAGCATTTGTACATTTACCATTTTCATCACGTGGACGTTGCAAATGATAGCGTAATTTATGCAATGAAGAAAACGAAGTGCCACAATTTGTGCATTTATTGATAATGTCCGGCGATGTACTGGTGTTTGTGTTCGGGGTAAGTTTTTCCGCATGGAAATGTTGTATGTGACGGTTAAGGAATGCCAAAGTGACAAAACCTGTGAGAGAAAGGAAATTTGAAATACAGCTTAATTGTGAATGGCCGTTGTGGCACACAAGCAAACGAAAATCAAAACCTCTGAATTATCAGAAAAAACGAGGAGATGTGAAAATGCTACAATATTAATATTATTTATAATTTTTAAATCGTAAATCACCTTTGTTACAGAGTTCACATCTCATAGGCAGTTCTCCATTGTGAGCTTGATACTTATGACGTTTTAGTTCATACTCTCCAGAAAAAACTGAAATATCAAAGTTAAAATTGCAAGTTTTTGTATGTAAGCCTAAAAATTAGAACTTACGCTTACCTTTTTTACATTGATCACATGAGATTATTGTGTTTGAACCATGTAATCTTTCATGAGCTTCCAAATTGGCGCGTCTCACAAAACTACGGTCGCATATGTTACAGTGAAGTTCCTTGTTCGTATCATGCAGACGTTGATGAGATCGGAAACGATGCAGTGCCATTTGCTTGAATTTTTTGGTACAAGTTTTACACTCCCAATCACCAATGAATTGGCATGAATTTTGATGTAATTCTATGGGACCACGCAAACTTTTATGGCAATATTCGCACTTAACAGTTATATTAGCTGTGTGCATAATAACCACATGGTTGTTACGTGATTCAGCCGAGATATATCTTTGCGGACAATAGGGACATGTGTAAGGCAACTTCGGATCATGTCCATCAAAAAAGTGTTGTGATAATTCATCAGAATTGGCAAAAATTAAATGATCAATATTGCCGGTTAAGGGACAAAAACAGTATTGACAGGCAAATGGATTGCCTGAAATCCGTTTGCTGATGGTGGTTTCATCTACATCGTCAAATTCGACTTCTTCTTCTTCGTAGTCATTTTCATTTTCTTCATAATCTTTTTCAACATATTCATCTTTCACATACATAGCGCCGGCAGCGTTTTCGTAATCTAATGAAAGTATATTTAAGTAAATTCAATGTAAATATTTTTTTGTGTTATGATTTATGATTACCATATTCCGTTTTCTCTTTTTCTATATGATTCTCTCTAGTATTATTCTCTTCCACAATATTTGTAAAATTATTTTTCATTGTATTATTGGCTTTAGTGGGTATAAGGCTTCCCTTTAGCATATCTTCCAAATCCTGTGAGACAATTTTTTCCATTTCGGCTTCAATTGTTTTTGATTGTACAATGCTATCGGCTTCTTTGGCAAATGCTATCTCCGGAATTTGTTGTGATGCAAAGTATAAATCTGGTGTTCCGACATCGACTAAGGTATCGTTGAGTAATCCACTACCTGCATGCAAGAGCGTAGTATTTTGTAAGTTTGTAAAGTTTTGTTGATACATATCATAATTTTCTAAATTTTGTTCCACCCCATTGATTTCGGTAGGTTCCACGCCGACTATAACTTCATGTTCAACTGGTGTCGTCCTGTCAGCTGTAAAAAATTTACTTAGTTGCATTGGTATTGCATTTTCATTTTGCTGGATTTGTTGTTGTATTTGAGTGGTAGCAACTAAAACTTCAGCTTTTACTGGTGGCGCCTCCTCATCAGTGGGAGTAAAATATCCATTTACTAACACGGCCTTGGCAGTGCTGATGTTGTCGATATGCAGAATTTGTTGTTGCGTTTGGGACGGTGGCTGTTGTAAATTTGTATGTTGTAACGCGAAAGATTCCACTAACTTCTGTTGAGCTTCCACACATTCCAGACGAAATGCAGCGACACCGCAGAATTTGGTAAAGCAATTAGCGCAAATGCGTTGTGGCATTCCATCATTGCGTGAAATCTATTGTTGCGAAAGTGGAGAAAAAATCTTTAAACAATTTGTATTAGTAATTCTTGCAGATCTTACATTCAATTGCCACGCCCTTAATTCGTTTACTATAAAATCTAATACTTGCTGCAGCTGTAAATCTTCAATAGGTTGATAGAGGTGAATAAACTCAACCTGAGTGTTGACGTAGCAGTTCGAGCATAAACGACATGCCTCGAGATTGCCAATTGCTTCCATTTGAACTCTATGCTTAAATTTTAAGTAGATATAGTTTATTTTTCTCCAAAAATTAACATAAAGCGCACCAGAAATATTTTAGCAAATATTAAACGACGCGTGTAATGCCAAAGAGGGCAATCAGCTGCTTTGTTTCATTGTTTACTTCACGTGTGGTGTGTTCAGTGAGCGAGTAATTTCTAAAAAATGTTTTTTTTTTTAGAGAAATTTGCGTAAATTATGATAAGGGGTGGGTGCCAAACTGTAGCATAGCACAATGGTAGAATGTGGTGTAACGATTTTCCGTCTGGTGAGAAAAACCTCGATATCAAAGTACTCGAGTAAATACTACATTTATTGATTGTAATTTTATTAGAAGCAAGATCAATAAAATAATGGATTATCTGTTATTGCCTTTTTGAAGAAATCAATATCGAACAATATGTGCGTTTGTGCACCGTCGCTATTATTGTTATTTGTTTCTTTGGTGCTTATTGGTTGCGTTCGTCTTCTGTTTATTCCATCTGTCAAATTTTCATGTAGGCACTTGGGCAATTATATTCACCTCACAAGTGTCAAAAATTTACTTACTCGAGTACTTTGAAACCATTTGGAATGGGCTCAAGGTACTGAATATTACCTATGTATGTTTTATATTTAAACAAAATGCAAGTAAGAAATAAGCGAATAAATATTTGCAATTCTGCATTGAAAAATATAAGCATATCACGGCAAAAGAATTTGTACACTTTGCAACACTAAAATTATTTGCTATGGGTGAGTGTGAAACGGTAAATTTTTACTTGGAGAAGAAAATTTTGACAGTTCGAAAGAAAATATTGACACTATTGAGGTAGATATGAACTGCCAAAATTTTCACTAGCTCAAGGGTTACTGTAAATTTTGAAATATTTAGAACAACAAAATAAGCATTTTGCATTTTACTAAAAATTTCAAAAATAAATATAATGCAAATTTTTTCCACCATTATTTTCATCGAGTAAAAAGTTACCGTTTCACACACACCCTATTTTTAGTTTTTGATGTGTTCAGTGTAGTTGATTTTACATTTTGTTTGCCGGTGCCTTCATCAAAGTAGGGATGTGCAACTGGAAAGAAAAATCGATTTTCGACGTTTGAATTGATCAGAAATTCGAAGTCGATTAATCGACTTTTTAAGTTTATGAAAATCGGTTAATCGACTTTTTCCGAATTTTTGTTGAAAGGAATAAAAAAAAACGAAAGAATTTTGATATGAGTTACTTATGTGTGTGTATTTATTTACAATATATATACATTTGTTTTAAATTTTTATTGAATGGAATATAAAATAAGTAATTTAAAGTAAATGGTTTATTTTTAATGACATACAGTTTATATGACCTTATTGCAATCAACCACTTGTTTGTATATTTATTCATACCACAGGGGTCCAAAACCGTTTTTTTGTTGCATAGAGCCGTAGAATTTTATCTTAAAATTTACAAATATACTTCGGGTACCATATTCATAAAATACAAAAATAGGTAAAATCGGATTAGTTCCACGCCCACTTTCCATATAATTTAATCTCGAAATACATATATCTTGTAAAGTATCATATATAGGAAGCTAAAATTTGGCGAGTAGATATATTTACTTGATAATTTTAACTATAGCGAAAACAGAGAAAATCGATAAACTTCCACGCCTACTCTTAATATATAGATAATTTGGATATATATATATATATATATATATATATGATATGATATTGTGACCTGTAAAATCGCACAGGAGATCTAGGTGCGAGATTTTAGGAGTCACGGCCTCCGACCCTTCCCTTGTTACGTTCATCGTCTTTTTACTTATTCCGGCGGTATTATTTGATATTACTAGTCTTCATATGCGAATTTTGTGCGAGTAAATGGAATAGCCTATTTATGTGTGAAGTATAATAATATACAGTAGACTAAACAGGAAAAAAACTGTTTTAGAACTATTAATTTTGAAATAAAATGGCAAAAATTAACTTTTGATCAATTTTGGCAATTCAAAGTCGATCATAAAATTTGAAATTTTGAGCTAAAAGTCGATTAAAAATCGATTTCGATTAAAGTCGAAATCGATTTGCACATCCCTACATCAAAGGTTGTAATAGTTGTTGTTGGCTACACACGCCACTGAATAGATGAAAAAAAAGAAAAACGATAAGCTAAGTTGAAGTTTCATGTTTACTTTGATTTTGATTTAGTTGATTGTGATAAAACTAACTATATAGATTCTTGACTTTGTTTTAATTCAATTGATGTTGCTTAATTGACAAAGTGTGTCGAAAATTCGAAATCATTTGTGAAAAGCGTAGCGACTAATAAAGTTGTAAGTAGTTTTGAATTAAATGTTGAGTAAAAAATTAAATTGTGTTCACTTCAATTGGAATTAATTTGCAAAGTAAATTACAACTGACGTGTATTATTGTTGCAGTGTTGCATTCCAAATATGGAAAAAATTCTTTTATATGAGTCGTTGAGTGCAAAAGTGGTGTAATAGTTCGGACCAGTGATGTCAACCTTACAGTAATTAATATATTATATACAGTAACTTACAAAACTATTCATAACGTAACAAATTTTGGGGGGGGCCAATAATGTTAACAGATCGAAAAATAACAACATAGTTAAGTTTGTACACATCCAAATAAACAAAAGTGGAAACACATTTTTTAGTTTTTTTCAATCGTTTTGATTTTTTTTATGCAAAATGGATAACTTAATTATTCTGAGTCCTTGTCCGCCATTTAAAATTTTTGTGTATTCTGTCAAAATATTTTTTTCAATCGTGCTCTGTCAATTTCTTCTGAGCGCGCTCTGATCACAAAAAGAAACAATTACGTTTGCTCTGAGTGCTCATCACAACTAAAAAGAAACACGATTACGTTTTTTGACAACTTGTGCTCTGTTCAGAGCTAAGGGGCCGTTCACATATTACGTAACGTGGAGGGGAGGGGGGTCTGCCAATTTGTTACGAAGTGTTACATAACTTTTTAAGTTATGCAAGTGCTCGTAGCGCACCATGCACTGCATAAACTAACTTCATCTCAGAAATTAAAAAAAATGGACTTAGTGAATTCTGCCAGAACGACGACGATATACGGATGATTTACACTAGTTTATGAAAAGATTAATTTTTTTTATGGATCATTGCTTTGAACCTCTTGAAACAGCAGTAAACATTATCCCATTTAAGAAATTCTTTTGGCATAATGTTTGTATTTGTAGATAGCAATAGCTGAGCAGTGTTAAGCAAGGTTAGGTTAGGTTGGAGTGGCTGTCGAGAGACACACTTAGGCCTGAACGGCCCATTGTGATACCACATAGTTGGACCTACAGTTTAACGCCGATTCCGAACGGCGGTGTAGCAATTTTTTATCGGCTTGGTGGTTTTGCCATTACCAACCAATGTGTGTACTTGTACACTATCTTATAATTCTCATACACTTCATATTGATAGTGAATATAAGAAAGCAATGAAAATTAACCACCAGACGAAGACGGGAATCGAACCCGAACCTCCCAGATGAAAGTCTAGTGCACTATCCACTAGGCTATCGAGGTCGTCAGTGTTAAGCAAAATCGTGTTAAACGATACAAGGAACCAGTGAAAAAAGTGGAGTTGCATTGCAAGATCTTAAAAGATACCCAATAATAATTTTTTTTTAAATTTTAGAAATTTTTTATTGAAATTATAGTTATACATAAGGAGTGAGATCGAAAAAATCTTAATATATATAAAATTCAATAATTTTGATACGGTTGATCTTAATTGATTACACTTAAATAATAAATTCCTTTCTTTTCAATTCCTTTAAGGAATTGATATATTTTTAATTACAAAATACAATTCCCTGTAATGGAATTGAAAATTTTTCCAATTCCAATGCCCAGGAATTTAAAAATTTTAATTACCAATTACAATTCCTTGTAATGGAATTGAAAGTTTTATCCATTCCATTACTAAGGAATTGAAAACATTAAAGCATCAATTACAAATTCCTTGTAATTGATTCTTAAAGGAATCATTACAACCCAACTCTGGTAGAAAGAAAGAAATAGGAAAGATCCACCGAAAATTCAAATATAAAATAAAATGAATGTTGTTTGTTCGTATTTTTCCGATTCTGGCAGTTTCACTCACAACTTTTTGAAATTTGAATAGGCAACCACAACAAAAACAAACAACTCGCCCTGCTGCTATCTTAATTTTAATGCTATTTTTTTTAACAAATTTATTTTATTCTCTTCAGAGATTGCGTGTGTTTTTTTTTTTTAATTTTAAGCACATTTAAAGCATATAATTAATATTTACTTTATATTTTTCGCAATCAAAAGAATCTATCTTCACGAGCACTAGAAACAAAGGCAAAGAAATGTTAAAATTCCAATTCCACCGTCGTTTTTTGATTAGGAAAAGGTCCGTCATGGTTGCACCCATGTGAGCACGACCGTATTGCCCATGATGTTCATGCTCGCACTCGTGAGGGCCGCCTCTAAAAAAAATAGATCTTTTATTGAAGTGAAACTTCTTTTCTCTTGTCCTAGAGTAAAACCAACCGGATGTGACGTCACGCGTAAGTTTGCAATGCGACATAATTTTGTCGAGCAATGTGCATGAGGGGCTTAATATCAATATTCCGTAACTAAATTCACGAGCAAACTATATAATAAACGATTCATAAATACAATATAACATATTAATTACACACACACACACGCCTATGGCAGAAAGAACAATGTGTAGCGTCGCCATCTTAAAGTTTATGACAGTTATACATTTCACATAGAGATAGCGCAAATGTCCAAGGAATTACATGAAGATGTCGCACACAAAAAGAGTTCATCTACAATGAAATTAAAAAATACAAGCCAATGAAGTAAAAAATTTAGCGATTGAAAAATTTCATTTGCTTGTTATTTGCTTGTGTTTCGTTTAGTTCACAAGAAGTTTCACTTCTGCCTTGTGTTCGTTAATACACAACCAATTTTTTACAACCATGTGTTTCAGGGTTGCTGAGTTGTTTTCGGCAGTTCAAGTGAATTTCGTTCGAATTCTTCTGAAATTCAGAGTTTCATTTCGCAGTTTTTGCATGGCGAAAATCCATATTTCAAACGCATTTTAAGGAAATGCTTAATTGGCCAGAAATTCCCTCTCATGTGTCCGCAATATAAGACAGATTTAATATATTTTGCTTTGAGGGTTATGGCAACACTGGCATTTTGCAATGGTTTACACTGCGGCTACACCTGCCAGCAGTGTGGCCAACTCAGCGCTTTTCCCGCTAAATTTAGTGCTTTTTGAAAACTTAAGCACGGAAAAAAAGTTACTAAATGGTCAGCGGGTTTTTTAGCGCGTTTTTTTCAATTTAAAAGACACTAAATGCTCCGCCAAATAATCCATTTCCTGAATAATCCTAACAACATTTTTTATCGAAACAATGAGCAATGAACTTATTTAAAACCAAAGATCGTAACCGTAAGCCACTCAATTCAAAAAATTCTTAACTTCATATAAAAAATGGATTAAAACACGAAAATTCATTTTGTGAATACTACAAAATACCTGATGACGTACATAAACAACACTAGTGTTTATAATGCTTTTGAATTCAGACTAAAGAGTGTGTTATGGACAGAAGAAACTGATAGTAATGAAGAGAATATAGACTTCGACATCGATATGTGATACTTATAAATTTTTACTCTGTATATTTTTTTGTGATCAAAGTGTATAAAATACTATTTTTCAATAATTTTATTTAAGTTTTCCTTATGTTTGTATAATTTAGAAATGCTGTGAATTAAATGCTTTAAAAATGCATGTATTTAATTAATTTTATTTTTTAAAAAGTTTTGTGTTTGACACTTTTACAAGAAAAAAATTTAGCGCTTTTTTAAATGAAATACGCGTTATTTCCTTAATTTTAGCGGGTTTTGAAAAATAAAAGTTGGCCACACTGCTTGCCAGTGCTGGCATGCCAATTCAGAATATGTATTTTCTGTCAAAAAACAGAAAAATTGTCTTTGTGACGTCTTGCTGTGGCGTCCTGCCAATTATCATGCCAATACATTTCTAACAAAATGTCAGACACTCCATTTCTAATAATTTACTCACTCCGCTCTACTTTGTTTTTGTTTTCTCTCACAAATGGGAGAAACGCCGAATATTGTCCGCTTACGTCAAATCATTGGCATCGAAATTTGCTTGCCAATGAGAAAAGTGTGAGTGTATTAGTGAAAAAATGTGGATGTGTTAGCATTGGCATGTCAGCACTGGCAGGTGTAGACGCTTGGTTAGGTTGTGCAGTTAAACATTCGCAAAAGAAATTTCGAATGCGGATGCAAATATTAATGCCAAAATTATGTATGTAGCAAATGCTAATGCAGACATCCCACAGTGGTTGCATATGTATGGGAGCGAGCTACTAAAATAGTTAGAATAGAGATATCGATCTGAAATTTTGATAATACGTTTTTTGTAAGGTAAATATGGTTTTGTGTAAAAATGGGCATGGTCACAGCCCTCTAAGGTCCACTTTTGTTATAAAAAACTTCAAAATTAGAGACAATTGCTGTATAAATGTTGTGAGTTTTTTTAAACTTCAAAAATTTGATTTTCTTTAAAAATGGGCGTGGTCTCATCCCACTTGCTAAGAGCTAAGTCACCTTTCTAAAATTTTACAGAAAACAAAAAATTTCCCAAAATTTTTCATTTAGATTTTTATTGCCAAAAATTAAGTACGCTTTCACACTTTTTACAATACAAAAATAACTTCAATTGATACTTACACTTCTGATGCTTATATTTAAGAAGTACCGCTAGAGGGCAAAAAAAGTTTATCATTGAGAAGTTTGGTAATAGTAGAGATTGCGCAGTTGCTCATAATTCATCGCTAGCATGAAAAGTATTAGTTCAACTCTCAATCAAATGAAATTGTTACTGTTTTCGAAAATAGACACTGAGTAAAAGGGAAAATTAACACGCATTATAAACTGACCGCAGTAAGCAAATTGGTACTGATTTGGCAACACTGGCTATTCGCTTTGCTAAATATACAATGCTTCTAAAATTTTGTTTTATTTTTTTTACAGTCACTGTCAAACATGACGGATAATATACACTTGAATTACATCAAATTGCATTTGGTACCGGAAATTGTATCGCAATTGAAAAATGAATCACTGGATACGTTCGAGGTGACACACGCAGGAGGACTGGATGGTTTTATGTCTGCACTATATAATATAAGTTTAAAAACAAAAACCGATGAGGGGTAAAAGTTTACATTTTAAATTCAGAGCTGAGGGTCAAAATTTAAGTTAAATATTTTTGTTAAATTTTGTACTTTCAGTCCAAAAGAACGTTTATTAATTACTAAATTTATGAAAGGTGATGTTGCGTTTCGTGAAACGAGTAAATCCTACATACAATTTGCCAATGAGATTTTTATTTATGAAAAAGTATTACCAGAATTTGCAAAAATACTGAAGAAAGTAAATATTTCATCAGTTTCCGTGGAAGATTGGGTGCCCCACGCCTATGTTGCAAAATTCGGTTATATCGAAAGTAAATATCCCACTAATGTGATTCATAATATAGAAAACATTTAAATCATTATTCTTTTAATTTTTGTAGATCTTAGCGTTTCGTCTAGCGAACGTGAATGCGTTTTAGTTTTAGAGAATTTAAAACCCCATGGTTATACGCTTGGGCCACGTCTCTATCTTAATCGTGATCATTTGTTGGCCATGTGCAAACCAATTGGCCAATATCATGCGCTTAGTTATGCCCTGCGCGTATGTGATGAAAAAATATTCACAAGTTTGAAAAACGGAATAACAACCTTGCCTTTCATCAATGACAACGATCCTAACGATGTCAATACCAATCTTTATCGTGTGCTTTATCGTGTTGCCTTCGATCGTTTCTATGATTACTTTGATCGTATAATTGATAGTAATACTTTTGATAAGAAAAGTTCGAATGATTTGAAATTCATCGAGGCATTGCAACGTATGCGTGAGAAGTATTTTGCAGAACCGACACGCCTACATGAACGTATACGCAACCAGGCTGAGGAGAATGAAGAGGATCGTCGATTTGTAGCTATTCTTCATGGTGATTATAATCGCAATAATGTGCTCTTTCGTTATAAAAGTCAAAAGTCCGGCGACGATGTAGCTGAGGTGGAGGATGTGAAAATGATTGATTTTCAGGTAACATATCAATTGTAATTTTTAATATTGAATGTGGTTATTCAATTATCTTTTTCAGGAACTACGTTATGGCACTATTGCTATGGATTTGGCTTTCTTTATGTATATGAACACCATGGAATCTATACGTGAAGATGTTTGGATGGAGGTTCTAAAAGTTTATCATACTCATATGTTTGAAACTCTTTCGAATATTTTAAAGGCTCATAACCATGACGAAAAGAAGGTCGAGAAAATATTGGGAGAATATAGGTAGGTATATATTAATAGTTATCTGGGCTATTCATACATATATAGTGTAAAACAAAGTTTAAATTAATTTAAAACTCTTCTCTACACAGTTTTGAAAACTTTTATAAGCACTTTTCGCGTTATGCCATCTATGGTGTTTTGATTTGTATGCATTTCTTGCCATGGATACTCTGCAGTGAAGAGGAATGTGCGCGTCTTTCGTATCTTTTTGAAACGGATATGCATGGTGAAGAGTTTAAAACGTTATCCATTGAAGCAGGTGGTGATGATGTAAATCTAAAGATTTTAAATGTCTTGAGACATGCTTGCAAAATGGGCTATATGGAAAATATTTAGAAATTTGGAATATTTTATATATTCGTACATCCATACATTACGAATTTATTTTAACAATCATTACTAGTATAAAATTTATATGTTTCTTATGAACTAAAAATAAATTTCTGGGTATTATTATTTTTGCTGAACAGAAGAAATTTATTTGATGACGCTGAAATGGAAACGAAAGTTTTCGATTTCTTAAATTATAACACAGTGCAACAAAAATTTGATGCGCGAGATTTTCTAACGGCTGTATAGTAATTTAGTTTACTCCATCGCATCTAGTTCTTCCACAATATGGACCTGAAGTAGGTAATATTAAGAAATTTCTTTATTTCAATAGTTTTGCATTTGATGTCTGAATCAAAGTGCTGATGCAAAAATTGTTTTTGCATTAAAACCAAACTAAATAATGGAATCGGATTTATTAAACCAATCTGGATGTATGACATTCAACTATAGGGAACTGCGTCACTATCAAACTTTGTGAAACTTCAAATAATGCAATCAAAAATGCTGAGAATATAAATACCAATATTCGTAAAGATCTTAATATATCCATGGTTGCTGATGAATTTGCAAAGTTTGCGAAGAATATCAGGCATGCTCCAGAATCCGAGTGAAAGTGAATTTGAAATCGAGTGAAATTGTTTTTGGTGCTCTAGAAACCGAGTGAATTCCAATTCGCTATTTTTTTTTAATTCGTTGTAATGTTTGCAACTCGCTATATTTTTCGATCAGCTGGTTATTGGCGCAAGGAAAAAAAAAAAAAACAAAAAAGGGTTGTGAAAATTTAAAAATATGAGTGTTTTATTTGAATATGCGCTAAATATTGAAAAAACTAATATGCTAGCGAAAAAATTTAAAGGCATTTGAAGAAGCAGCAGTAGAAGTAACATTAACTGCGGCAGCGTTGGTGACAGTGGAAGTGTCGGCAGTGGAAGAGGCGGTGATACTACGGGCAACAAAAGAAGCAGCAGCGACCACAGCAGTATTTCTTCAACGGAGCATGTGCTGTCTACATTTCCAAAAGTGGAAGGGAGCCAAACTGTGAAGTGCCAATTACACCTTCAATTACTATGTTAAACGATATAGAGGGGCTGCTCCCGGTCGCCCTAGTCCCGGAATTGTTGTTATTTTTGCTATTTTCTTCCTTTTTGTGGTGGGCCATTGCTCTTAAGGTTCGTCGCCAATTATTGCCAGTGCTTCTACTTTTACTTTATCGCCCTTGACGAAGCCTCTAGCGATGTCTGGATGCTTCATAATTTGAGGAATAAAGCATCCTGGGAGAAGCTCTTATGCTTTCTCCTTGACATTTTTATTTTCATTCATATTTTCTATACTTGATTAATTTTTTGTTAAATTTGCTGCTAAAGTGAATTCAAATCCCTTTTTTTAGTGAATTCGGTTTCTAGAGCATGCGAATTCGTTCGAAATTCATTTTTAATAACGATTTGATTTGATTTTCCAGATCTTCAAATCTTCACAAAATGGAGTCCCTCAGCTCCGCCATTGCAAATCAGCAAAAAAAACTCTGTCTAAAACCAAAAGATAAGTATAATTCTATTTTCTAATTCAAAACAAGAAAACTCCTACAATTCGAGTTCAAGATTTATTTACCAAATAAAATTTATTTTTTTGAAAATGATGATGAATTTTTGTGATTTATACATAGAAATTACCCTAAGTTCAAATATCGGTATGTGGTATACCTATTTTTTCGAGCACCCGTTAATATGACGAATTTCAGTAAAAATTTGGTTGGTAATTTTGTCCGTAAATCTAGTGTTAACAAACTGAAAAAAATCATAGATAGAATCGACTAAGTGGGATCTAGCGGTGCTTTCGTTGAAAAATTGTGTTTAATATTATACATCATTTCATTACTAAGGTGACGAAATAGGTAGTCTGGCAAGAATCTTACTGCAACGCAAACACCAAGCAGTTAAAAAGTAAAGATAGCACAAATTTTAAAATCAAATATTATTAAATAGTTGCAAAGAATTCACTTGAATTAAAAAATAATCACTGACTGACGACCTAAAAATGTCATTGTCGTATGTTTAAGATTTTTATACGAATAAAATTGTAATAATTATTGAAGTTTTTTATAACGTTATATGGAAATAAATAAACATTTAACTAACTAATTAATTAACACTATGTTCACTTACTTTTTGCTCGGTGAGTCGAATTGTCTGATCAGGTAGACAAATTTCATATAGGAAATTCTCTCTTTCTCTCTCTTTGACAGGGAATATGACAGTGAAAACCATGGCAGAAGAATTAAGATGGTAGATGCATTTTGACAAGTAAGAGGAAAACATTTTTCTTTATACTATACTTCTTTTTGCAACAGCGCTGTATTTTCATAGTGAAATTTTTAAGTGAGAATTTATAAGAAAATAATTTGCATAGTGTTGCATGCACATAAGAAAAAGTAGTTGCTGCTTTTTATATTATTTATTAACTCTTAACATGTTCAAGGTACTTGCTAATAAAGAAAACAAATTTAAATGACATTATTTATACTTTTTTTATTATAAATAAAATTTTTAATTTAGTAATAAGTAATAAAAGTAGTATTAATAATCTACTACTAACTCTCTCTTTTGTACCCATTTCAAAAAATGCATCTCTAAAAAGTTCCTCTTACTTGTCAAAAGTTCAAAATGGCTACTTTTTGAAAAAATGCATCTACCTCTAAATACTTCTACCATGGTTTTCACTAGTTAAAAAATAATAAAAAAAGCAGCAGCTAATTAACCCTACTATGCAAAATATTTTCTTATAAATTCTTACTTAAAAATTTAACTATGAAAATACAATGCGGTTGCAAAAAGAGAAAAGTATCAAAACAAATGTTTTCCCAATTTTTAAAGATCCTCTTACTTGTCAAAATGCATCTACCTTCTTAATTATTCTGCCATGGTGAAAACCATGGCTCAATAATAAAGTTATGTCATCAGCATAGCTCTCTTCTTCTTCCCGATTTATTCGTCTAATTCTTGTGCCAAATAAATCAAGCAAAGAAATATGAGAGCAAAATAAATCCGCTGTTTAAGATATAAATTTGACAGAAAAAAGGGAGGTTGGAAACCTTGCATACAAAAACAAAATATACGGTCGATTTTATTTTTGTAGCGCTGCTATCTATACATTTATTAGTGTAATTACATCCTTATTCCAGAAGATCCAGAAGTACTACACTATCATATTATATATCATTTTAAAGAGCTTGATGAGTAGGTTAGCCAAAAAAACTTGCTGTGTCGAAAAGGGGACTTAGTAATGCAATATTTACCTCATATTTCGAAATAAATGAATACATTTTTATTTTGTTGAAATTGGAAAACAATTATTTTTACTTAAAGGGAATTGAGAATTTCTGTATCCATATCTGCTAGCACACTAAATTTCAAATAGAGCTAAGCTTATTAGTTTCAAAGTAATACCTAGTTTGGTAAAAAGAATTAGATGTTTCCGAATGATTTCACTTCCGAATTGGAGTTCTGAGTACAGCATTACATCTATCAGTCCGGAATAAATAGTAAACAATTTGGTTAATTCAACTTCGGTACACTGAGTAATAGTTTTCCCTTATTTTCCGTGTATTCCAAAATCTCATTGCCATTGAGAGTTTATTTTTCTTTTGTTTTTTTTTAAATAAATATTTATTTTAACCATATTTTAATATTATATACATATATGCATACAATATTTTCATCAATTGTCACGTGGTTTGTATACTATCTATATGTCTATGTACACATGGATGTCTGTTAATATGTGTGTATTATCTGACATATTATCTCGATTTCCACAAATGGGACATATTTTAACAATTTCTAATAACAACCTTGAAAATATAAAAAAAAGATTATTAATCAAAACATTTAATTAATGACAATATTATTAATTAATATTTTTTACTGCCATTCCAAGGCAAAATCTTAGCAAAATTGTATTAATAACCTGAATTGGGTTGCCCTATTTTTTGTAATTGTTTAAACAGTTGTTTTCTTGGTAACTTCTCAAAACGTTCACTACTATATTGAATAAACTATGTAGTCAAGTAGTTTTCTATAAAGAAAACATGGAAAACTGTATTTACCTGCGTGGAGAAAATATCTTTTGTGTCATTTTGCGTTTGGATCACGATTTGAAAGCATCCCCATACATACATTAATTTATTTTTATATTTTTACTTGTGAATTTGAAAATGTTTTCAATTTTGAATTTGGTATTCGTTGTATGCATAGTAGGTGCTATGAATGCACAAAAAGTAAAACCTTCAGATATAGAAGAAGAGAGTCCTGGAGCAGGTTGGTTGCTTTGTGATGATCACAATTGCTCTAACGAGGAAAAGCCTGTTTGCAGTTGGACAGGATTTAGTGGGCAAGGTGCATTAATAACTGATGTAAATAAATGTCATTACAATCAACGATCCGAATGCTACAAGAATAAGAAGCAACCAAGTAAGTTAAAACTTGATAACAATTAACGTTAAATTAAAATAAAAAAAATAGTGACTTTAGTTGAAAAAAGAAAATCGATTGAGATCACACAGAATATAATGAATGAACAATCATTACTTTTTCTACTGGAAAGCTTTCTGTAATGATGTTTTTACTTGTAGTAAGTTTTCTACATGATGGATCTTGCCGTGGAACTGAGTGCTTGGGACGATCTCCACGCATATACGATCCTGTTTGCAGTTCCGTGGATGGTATTCCAGAAACTGATGATAACAAATGGAAATATGAAATTAAAAAAAAATGTGCTGAGGATTTTAGAGAACAGGAAAAAAGTGAGATCACAACAATATTATTCTATTTTTACAGTTTAAATTTATACTGAGCTTTCCAAAAAATGCCAATAGCCTCTAGTCCAGTTGTTAAATTTCTACATGCCGAAGCGTGCTTTGGAAATGAGCATAAATGCTGGCGTAAATGCTGGGATGTACGCAAACCCGTTTGCAGTGTGGTCAATGGATATTTGAAAACTGAGAAAAGTCCTTGCATATATAAAAATAAAAAACGTTGTAGCGATATGTTGAAAGAAGAGGGAAAAGGTAAGTTTAAAATACATAAAAAATCTGTGTAGTTATCAATCACAATATACATAAGTATATATTAAATAGTGATATATAATCTTGAAATCCCATGTAGATGCAGCTACCATAACTTTTCTTCACCATGGACGCTGCAGTGGAAATGAGCTTGAGTGTGATATCGCCTGTCCACGTATTTATCATCCAATCTGTAGTTCGGTTAATGGACGCCTTATAACTGAAAATAATCCATGTTTACTGGAGAAAAAAATTGGCTGTGATAAGCGTTTAAAAGAGTTAGGAAAAAGTAAATTGGACATCAAGTTTATTACGTGTTTGCTTATTGTAATTATTATTAATACTATTATCATCTTACAGAGGACGTTCCCACAAGACAATTCGAATATGATGGCTTATGCAAGAATGAGGAACAAAAGAAATCACCAAATATAAAGAATATTAAGCTCAAAATTTAGCTTTAAGTTTGTGATTAAAAGTTGATAATGATTGTTAATGCAAAAACAATTTTTTTAATAAATTTTATAATTATGTTAGTATTTTAAATTAGATTTTCATTTTATAGCTGGCAAGAGGAAATTTTTGTACTCAGCTTTTATAATGCTAAGTGGTTACCGTTATGCAACGATCCAAATTGGATTAGGAACTTAAGGGTAATATTCACATCAAAGAAAAAGCAAATCTTTAAAAAAAATAATAAGGCGTTTTATTTCAAGTTTTGTTCATATTTTTCGTCTTATATACATACAAAGTGAGTGTGTTGAACTGCTACGCAGAGGTGCCCTTTGTTCGGCACGCTCAAAAATTCCAAAATAGAGGCTATGTCAAACCTCCAAAAGTAATTGCCTATGAAAAGCTTCTCATTTCGCCTCTCGGATTCGGCATAAAACTGTAGGTCCGCTCCATTCGTTTATAAATATGGCTCACTAAATATGAATGAATGCGTAAAGCTCTTTCTCGGCTCTTCATTGGCTGTAAATTTTGTAAATTAATAAACGTGATAAATATTCTACATGAAAAGTTAAATAGTAAACTATACAAGAAAGATCTACTATTAAACTGTACACACATCTCGTAATTTCACATGAGTCAATCCATATAAAATCGTCTAGTCGGCAAAGCCAGGTCACTTCTAATTTTGCTCAAACTTTGTGAGAATCTTGTTTAGGGTTCCAAAGAAGGAATTAAAAGATTTGTGAAGTGTGATTTTTATGCTTTTCTGTTTTATTTGTTAATTTATTTAAAGTTTTACTTTTTTTCTAGACTGGTTTCAGGCTGATGAAAAGATTAAAAGTAAATTGGTAAAATGGAGAGATTTTTAAAATTGTTTTAAAATTAATTAGAACATTATTAATTAAAAAGAACAATTTTATAAAATAATCCAAAAATTGCAACATATTTCCGTTGAATTTTTAAATGACCTTGACTATTATTTTCCCCATTTTCGGGAATTTTTAACTCAAAGTGCTATGGTGCGAAAATTCCATATCGCCACAAAATCAACAAATCTTCAATGATTTAATTGTGTAATTGTGTGAGTCAGCCTCAGAATTTATTTGATTTAAAGTTAGCTATAAGTTCAAAACAAAGTATATTAAATTTCTTTGCCTCAAAAATATTTTCTATTGAATATACGTATGAAAAATGGAGTAGTACAATTGAGTTACAGTAGGGTATTCATGTAAGCAGGTAAATTTATACAAATCGCCACAGCTTACTTTTTTCTGCAAACTTTACATGAATGCACCTCGCAAGTTATTTGTGCACATTTCGTATAAAACAGTTTTGTGTAAAATGTCAAAAAAATCTTATTTTAAAATTGCAAAGAACAGGCGAAAAGTTTTTATTTATCAAACTTTGGGAATTACTTCACTTTTATAATTTAAATAATTTTGCTTCTATTTCTTCCATTTTTATTTGATTTTCTGTTGTACAACAAAAAATAACTATCAGGTACTCAGAGTTGTGCTCACAAGCACATAAGTTTGCAAAGTCGTTCGAGGATAAAAATCATCGTGCGAACATATACAAATTGTGCAAATTAATTTTCATACAAAATTAAAATTTCCTTAGCAAACTTATAAACTTATACGGTTTAAACGATTTGCGATGGATTTTAAATGAATATCGTAGTATATTATAGCAACTTCACAATTACCCTCAACGGATTCCGATCGCTCGTTTTCAACGAAGCCAGAAAAATTGCAAGATGTATTAAATGTAGGAAAAATGCCCAGAATTAAAGGCGCCAACTTCCCGTCCATCAACTTCCAGTCGCATTCAAAGTCGAGAATATTTTAAGTTATTTGCAGTAGCATGCTCAGCAATCGGAAAGGAGTGTTTGCAGTTATACAGAAATAATATTCACAAGTAGTAAAGTAAGAAGATTATTCATTGAATTTCTATGGTTTCTATAAGAAATAAAACACCTAAATTTATTTTTGATTCTATTCATATACATATAAAAATGAGGAAATGCAAGGTCAAAAAGGGGAACTTGTTTAGTTGCATGGACGTACAAAAAGGAATCTGGCAACGCTACTTCTCTGTGCAGGTTTTGCATTTTTCAAAAGCATACTTCCAGGATCAGTTAAAAAAACTTTAATCAAACAACTCCAAAAATATCGTATTTTGACCAATTTTCAAAATGAGTTATTTTAAAAAATCTGAAACAGTCAGTCAGAGAGAATTTTTGCATATCTTGATAGGTGAAAGAACATACTAAATGGTAAAGAAAAACACCAGCACGTAACTTCACACTATTTCACTATAACTTTCTGTCCATCAAATTTCGAGCTTCAGGAACTTCTGTGACAATAACCTGCTGCATCAAGGATATATAAAACCTTTCCAAAAGTAAGGTCGGATATGAGAATGGCGTTGAATAAATCAGACGGAAAAAGAAAGAGCTGAACTGCTTCTGAACACAATTCTCAAGGAGTGTCACAAATCTCTAAGTCACACTCAGAAATTATTTTTCTTCTCCAAACTTATAATCTGTTAAAAAACGAATTTGAAATTGCTTTTTTGTCGTGTGTCCACCTAAATTTGAAATGCAGAATTTCAACGAAATGCACTCTCGTGTATCCGCACTTTAAGCATAAGGTCCGTACTTTTTGGGTAAAGTCTGGTAAACTGAGAGTAACCGAAAAATGTTCTCTCTGATACACAAAAATGCACAAAAGTACGGGAACGCACAAAACCACTTTTCTTGCACGAAACAAAACGTCAAACGACAGTTGAATTCAAAAAACAAAGTTTATGTGATATTTAATAAAATAAAAATTGTTAAATCTTACAAGAAAATAAATAAATATTGAAAAAATTAAACATAAATTGTTCGCCTGACTGCTTTTATAGAATCTTCTGTTTCACAATCACCATTTGCATTATTCAGAAATAGCAAAAGCTTCTACAACGTCAGAAGTTGAACAGACAATTGCGTCGTTAACTTGTGGAGAATGTAGTTAAAAATTAATTAATATACAATCAATTAATTTTCAATGTCTTTCAAACATTTTTAATTTTGAATAACACTTATTTTTCTAAAATTCTTTATTTATTTATTAATTACAAATTTTCAATACATTTTCACAAAAGCAAAACAGCTGATTGTTTGGCACTTTTAACATTTTTACCCGAAGAAAAAGTGCCGGCTATTTTGTGCAAGAAGAAGAGAAGACAATTACTCTCTCATCTCTACTCTCATTTGCAAGTTTTTTGAGTACGGAAACGCTACCTGGCTGTTTGGGGCGAACGCGTTCACCCTCGTTTTAGTGCGGGAACGGACCTAATATCTAAATGGATGTCAGAAATGGTCTCCTCTATAACAGCTGACATGGGAACGGGGCTAGGTACCATATCAGTTAGCGGACTTTAACCCTGGAACCATAACGTTCTTTTATATTACATTAAGACCAACGCTATGCAACTTTTACGTACAGATGAATATCCTACTGATACGCTTGTCGCTGAGCCGTTCCTGAACCAGGTTCAAAAACAATTTTTTCTCAAGCTACTTTCTTGATCTATCTACTTTGGTTCGGGCTCGTCCTTAATGGGTTAATTAGTTCAATGTTTTGCAGTATAAATTGTTATTTTTTTATTTTATTGAACCAATCATAAACAAACTTAAAAATATAATACAACTTCACTTTATTAAAAACAAAGAGTTTTGAAAAATTGTATTTGGATGCTCATTACAAATTGCAGATTTTTGGTATACGTAAATTTTACGTACAACTTTCTAGGGTTAATAGTAGACGAACTTTTATTGAAACTCTCAGTGGCAGGCACAAACCGTCAAGGTTATGCGGATGACATTGTTCTCAATTTCAATAGCCAGAGAGGTTATTGAACAAAGGCAAGAGGTTAAATATCCGGGCTTAGTATTAGATAGTAAACTCACATGGAAACTACATATTGAGTGATGAGGATGTGAACCAAGTGTACTGCGCTGCGTGTATACCGTCCCACCAACAATCAAAACATATGGAGCAGTAGCGTGGGCTAGGAGAGTTTAAATAAAAACCATGAAATCTGGGGAGTGTTCAAAAGTTAGCGTGTCTCTGTATAGGTTTGGAACTCAGTCCATTACACCTCGTACTAGAAGGTGCCTCCAAGACAACAGTCGTAAGAGCAACAAGAGATCAAAAGTTGACGGGAAGAATGAACTTCGTAATAAGAACGAATGAAAGCGTGTAGAATATAATTACACATTTCAAAACACCAAGAATATACGAACCGAGGATGGAACTGATGTGTGATTGTTTGAGTAAGCTCAATCAACTGAGCAAGGACAATAAAGAAGCGCTATGTTGGTTGCGGGATACTTAGGAATAGAGGGGAACGAGCAAACAGACGAGCTACCTAAAAAGGAGACAGCGAACGCATTCACAGGACTTGCACCTTTTTGTGAAATAGGAGATAGCGAACTCAGGGAACCCAGGCATGAAGAGATGAACAAGAGGGATGAACTTTTTATCAATCTTGCGGGACTAAGGCAAGCCAAAGCGCTTCTGGGTAACTATAATAAGATATGCATTCTGTCTTGGTCTTAATAAAAATAGTTTCAGTATGTTAGCTGGTGTTCTGACTGACGACCTCGATAGTCTAGTGGGTAGTGCACTAGACTTTCGCCCGGAAGGTTCGAGTTCGATTCTCGTCTTCGTCTGGTGGTTAATTTTCATAACCTTCTTATAATCACTAATAATATGAAGTGTATGAGAATTACAAGAAAGTGTACATATACACACATTGGTTGGTAATGCCAAAACTACGAAGCCGATAAAAAATTTCCACACCGCCGTTCGGAATCTGCGTTAAACTGTAGGTCTAACTATGTGGTATCACATTGACAACAGCAGCTACAAGAACATACGACTATGAAATTCTGTCGGCTACAACTGTCGCCGTGTAGTCAGCTACTAAACACAATGGAAGCGGCACCACCTGTAGCAAACACAGCCAAAACAACAAATGCAAACTCTCTTCTCTCTCTGTCGCTTGTCAAATTAGAAATAGATTTAAAATTGGCTACAGCCACAATTGTGGTCGGTGGTCATGTGGTCGTGTCGTCGCCAAAATAATGTGTTTTTTATAATTTGACAGATGTAGTCGTGTAGCTGCTGTCGTCAATGTGTATGGTGCATAAGTGTGTCTCTCGACAGCCACTCCAACCTAATCATCTGACTGGGTACTGCGAGCTCAGAGAAGACCTTTGCAAAATAGGCGTCTATTGTAAAATAGACGTAGTGTTGATTCGATACCCACAGAGTATCGATACTTTTACTCATTACTTGTATCGAATAAAAGTATCGATGCTACCGAAAATATCGGAAAAAAGTATCGAATATGTACTTGTATCGAATACTCGTTTAAAGAGGCAAATTACACTTTTTGTTTTAAGTGGCTGTCGAGGAACATGCTCAGGCCAGAACGGCCTATTCTGATACCACGTGGTTGAACATACAGTTTATACCATTCAACACGAGTTTTTTGCCTATACATTATGGTTTTGAGATATTGCCACTGGAAACCCATGAATCATATAGAAATGACACTAACTTCAATATATAATATTTATTATGTTTAGATGCAAATCGCTAGAAAATTCATAATAGAAGGAAATCTAATCAACAGATTATAGCTTGTTAAAAAAAATTTTATTTCAATGAAAAGGTTTCAATAAACATTATGTTCTACATGCATGGCCGGCAATATTTTCTAGAACTTCAATACTGTACTGCAATATTTTCATACATTGGAATATTGCAATATAGACTGAAATATTTTGAATATGCATATTGAATAATTCTGCAATAACATTTTGAAATATATTAGGTATTGATTGCTGTAAAATATTTTAAAACGATCCACAATTTTAAATATTGTATAGCAATATTTCAGTTTTTTAAATAAATATTTTCAAAGTATCGAGTATCCGATACTGAACCTCTTTTCTGATACCAAGTAAAATAGTTATTGTATAGCATCGAGTAAAAAAAGTACTTGAATCGAATGAAAAGTATCGAGTATTTATTTGTATTTACTTGTATCGAATCATCACTAAATAGACGTAGATTCCGCAATGAGGAAGATTAGACTAAACAGAGAAGAGGGACGTACAATCAGTGGCGATTCTAAGGCTTGGGTTTGGGCGGGGTGATCTGATTTACTAAATTAAAAGATAAATATCAGACTCACTATCGACCAAAACCCAGACCTAGACCAAAAACTAGTGTACAAATTTTATCTAAAATTAAAAGATAACTGGAGCAAAACTGAGACCGAAATCCAAACTAAAATCGGATAGAAATTTAGGTGGAAATTTCGACTGAATTTCAAACTAAAATTCAAATACTTTTTTCATATCGAAGTTCAAACTAATAAAAGAACCAAATTGAAATCAAAAAACTAGATCAAAATGAGACCAAATTCAGATCAAAATCTTGATTATGACTTTTCTGATTGATTTGTATTGTTAAATAATCTATTTTGAGAAAACAATTTGAAGGAAATTTTAATTTCCTTTGAGAAAAAATTTTGATGAAACAATTTGATACATCTCATTTTTGGTCGAAACAAAAAACCGAAAAAAAATTAAATTAAGATTAACAGTTGATTTGGATAGTACTTTACACGAATTTTTAAAATATATACTCATATCACTCTTAGCATCGATATCACTATTAATTACGATCTCACAACTCCATAACCAAGCACTTCCTTTTTTATGAAAAATTAAATACGTTCTTTAAGCCTGTTATACATTACTTAAAATGTAAATATATCTTAATTTGACCAGAAAACCAATACATTTTAAATTTCAACGAGACCCGTACACGCTTTCGGGAACCTGCCAACAACTGACTAAAAAAAAAATGTTCAGACAACGAATCGGACCAAAATTCCAACAAAAATTGACCAAAATGAGATCAAATTCAGGTCAAAACTCAGACTAAAAATCCAAAATTCAGATCGAATCAAAACCAAAATCAGTTTTAAAATTCATACCAGAATTCAAAAAAAAATTTAGACTACAACTCAGACCAATAGTTAGACAAAACTTAAGGCCAAAAGGACAGGAAAGTAACCCAAAGTTCAGACCAAAAACTAGTGGGAATATCTGATAAATAATTACATCAAAAAATTTTAATTTAAATTAAACAAAAACTAGACCAAAATTCAAGACGAATTCAGACCAAATTTTTAAACAAAATTCAGACCGATTTCGGAACGAAATTCAGACCAAAATAGTATAAAAATCAAGCCAATTCAGACGAAAATATTAACCACAACTCAAACTAAGAGTTAGATTAAAACTGAGGCTAAAAAGACGCTAAATACAAATTAAAAGCAAACCAAAATTTAGACCAGAAAGCAGATCAAACGCTGGAAAGCAAATCAAAATTTTAACCAAACATGGATTAAAACTCAAACCAAATTCAAATTAAAATTCAAACTAAAATAAAACAAAATTCTGACTTACAATCAAACCAGAATTCAGATCAAAAACGGGTAAAAACGGAAAAGTTAAACCAATATCAGGCTAAAATTTAGTACAAAATTCAATCCAAAAACTAGTCCATTATGAAGCTTTCTAAAAGTAAGACATTTATAAGCTGGCGTTGAAATTGTAGATTTAATGTAGTCCTGTTGCACTGTAAAGTTCATCCTATTGGCACGCCCAGCATGGCGGCTAATCAGAATTGATTTGAATATCCAACCGCATTTTTAATATTTATATTAAGTTATTATTATTAAAATAAAATATAATATAAAATAATATTTTAAATCCTAAAGTTTTTCGTTTGTTGAAAGTATATATTTTTCACTGCTGATGGCTTTTTTTTGGGAAAATCTAAATATTTTTGATTTCTCAAAAATGACTGTTTACTATAAGACAGTCGGGTTCTGGGGGAGTCAGCCCCTAAACTCAATTTCATGCTTAATTAAAAGGGGTTGCTGTGGTAAAAATTATTGCTGATCCTCCTATATCCCTTCTCGTTGTCTGGGATATCTGCATGGCCAGGCACCCATACCAACTCGTAAGCCTGTTAAGCTTGACAATCGCTACGTCTACAATTTAACCCATTAAGTCCGTGAGCAATCCGATTCACAACCATAGCAAAAACACTATAAACTGCAGGCTACATGAGTGGTAGGAGAAAAGAGATGAACTCAATGAGTTTCAAGATGGGTTTAGAAAGTAATATTCAACGATTGAAAATATTTACAATTTAGCATCGATTGTCCAAATAAAGTTCGAGGAAAAGAAGAAAGTATACGCATTTTTTGTAGATTTTAAAGCGGCGTACGAGAGGATACCAAGAAAACATTTAATATATAAGTTAAATCAAATTGGCATATCCACTAAAATAGTAAGTTTTTTAGATAGTATTTATATCAACACAAAGTCAGCAGTATGGACTGGTACTGAGTTGAAACTCATTCTGGTGTGAAACAGGGGTGCTTAATATCACCATTACTCTTTGCTATGTTTCTAAATGATCTTCACGATGCCTTGATGGGAGGACTTTTTATAGATAATATGAATATCAGATTGTTGCTATATCATATCATCATATCATATAGTCATACTTGCGGAGGACGCCACTATTTTACGAAATATGATAAATCAACTTGTAAAGTATTGCTTGGTTTGGGGCATGGAAGTAAATCGGAAATATTAGTCTTCAGTAAAGCATGAAAAATAGACCTATAAAGCGAAATCTATAAAAATTGTGTCTGAATATAAATATTTTTTGACATATAGATACATGATAGATAATAGAAACGTTAGGCAAAATTTAGCATTAATATGGTTTGGAAAGATTATTTCGCAAAAAAGTATATAAATTTAAGTACAAAGTTGAAGTTATTTTTGGCTGCATGTCGATCGGTCCAAACGTACGGAGCTCAGGTATGGGGAATCTTATATTTCGAGGATATAGACAAATTTCAGAGATACTTTTTAAAGCGTATTTTACGCTTACCTGAATTCACTCCAAATTATGTAGTAGCGCTTGAAACAGGATTGGAAGATGCGCACATATATACTTTGACTCTGCATATTCGAGAACATTATTCGAGTACAACTCCAAAACGTTACCCCATAAATTATCTCATGTAATAAAAGCAAGACAGCTGTATTGGTGGAAAGAGCTTAATGGTTTAGGGGCTAACTTTGGCATAAATTGGTTAGACGGAAATAGAACAAAAGACATGTGGGTTAGTAAATATGTAAGACTATTGCAATGCATGACGGAACAAAAATATCAGGAAAATTTAAATAGAGCAATACAAAGCCAAACAAGAATATAAAAATATATTGACTATACAAACGGAAAAAGTTATTGTACGGATACCAGCAGACAAAGCAATATCTACTCGATTTTGAAAGTAAGAGCAGACTTGATACGGCTCAATTCCAATTCCTTTAAAAGCGATGCTTTTTCGGCAGTGCTCACTTTGCAATATGAATGAAGAAGAAAACATTGTACACTTCTTAGGCAGGTGCCCTGTGCTCAAAGAGATGAGATTTATATACTTTACCACAACTATACTCAGCGAAAGTGAAGTAATTAACATTTTAAATGGTGGAACAGAAGAAAAATGTAACGATAATTGGAATAGTTTAGTACAATATTTATATATAAACAGCACTGGATTATAGAAAATGTTTAATTGGTGAATTTAATAATTGAAAGTAATCACTAAACACAAATATACATTCCCGACAGACGGCTTTACCATGTCGTATGTTCCTTATTACATATTTAAATATAGATTAAGAAATTAAGAATGAATTATGTTATATTATAGAACTTTATTTTAATAAAGAAGAAACTACTACTACATACACTGGGTATGAAATATCCAGTGAACTATCTTAGGGCTGAAAACCCAAGTCCGTCCGAACATTCTATGACATTGCCACATTATTTTTATGGCTTTCGCCGTCCTGGCATCGGAGATGCTCAGTGAATAAAAGTTTGGAATCAAGAATGATCGTAGTGATAAACATAACGGTTGGTAGTAACCGGTGACTATTCATATAACCAGTACATGAGAAAGTTATAGGTGATACTTAATATGAAAGTACGTGAGAAAGAAGGAGATGTCATATCACATGGACACTCGGGTTTTTCCCGAGCCCCATAAGTTATGACTGAAACTATACGTAAACGTTCAGCAATTGCAACCAGTAAAATTACCACTTAATTTCTAATAATAACCTTGAATATATATAAAAAAAAAAAATTATTAATCACAACATTTAATTAATGACAATATTATTAGTTAATATTTTTTACTATTATTTCAAGGCAAAAACTTAGCAAAATTGTATTAATAACCTGAATTGGGTTGCCCTATTTTTTGTAATTGTTTAAACAGTTGTTTTTTTTTGGTTACTTCTCAAAATGTTTGTTTACTACTATGTTGAATAAACTATGTAGTCAAGTAGTTTTCTATAAAGAAAACAAGGAAAACTGTATTTACCTGCGTGGAGAAAATATCTATTGTGTCATTTTGAGTTTGGATCACATTTTGAGAGCATCTCCATTCATTTATTATTACTTGTGAATTTGAAAATGTTTTCAATTTTGAATTTGGTATTCGTCGTTTGCATAGTGGGTACACTCTTAGTTATTTGTTGAGTGCTGGTGTCAAAATCATAGTACATTTTTGATGTATAAGAATTTTCTGTTTATTTTATACAAAAAAGCAAAAATTGGCTAATTACAGACAATGTTCTCTGAACGACAAACATTTTTTTTAGGCAATATTATTAACAAATTTGTGAAATTTGTTAATTCTCAGCTGTGCTTTTCTTTTTTTCATGACAAAATATTTTAAATTATACATTTAAAAGTGTAATATTTGCAAAAAAATATTTGTAAATTTAAAGAACTATTATTATACATTTATATGCACATAGAAAAAAAATTAAGTGAATTTCGGTATCTTTTATTGAAAAGTAGTCATAGTAGAGCTATTACAATTTTAGAAACCTTTTGTGCAAATTTAGGCATATATAGTCGGTAGAGTGTTGCCGACGATTATTGTCGTAAAATTCAACAGAAATAATTTAAGGTATAGTTTGAACGTACAACCTTTAGATATAGAAGAAGAGAGTCCTAGAGACGGTTGGTTCCTTTGTGATGATCACAATTGCTCTATCGAGGAACAGCCTGTTTGCAGTTGGACAGGAATTAGTGGGCAAGGTGCATTAATAACAGATATAAATAAATGTCATTACAATCAACGATCCGAATGCTACAAGGAAAACAATCAACCAAGTAAGTTAAAATTTCATGGCACATCATGAATTTTAATACAATTAACGTTAAATTAAAATAAAAAAATAGTGGCTTAGTTAAAAAAGAAGATCAATTGAGATAAGACAGAATTTAATTTTTCTACTGTGAATATTTCTGTATGATGTTTTTACTTGCAGTAAGTTTTCTACATGATGGACTCTGCCGTGGAACTGAGTGTCTGGGACGATCACCACGCATATACGACCCTGTTTGCAGTTCCGTGGATGGTATACCAGAAACTGATGATAACATATGGAAATATGAAATTAAAAAGGAATGTGCTGGGGATTTCAGAAAACAGGAAAAAAGTGAGATCACAACAATATTATTCTATTTTTATAGTTTAAATTCATACTGAGTTTTCCCAAAAATGTCAATAGCCAATAGTCCAGTTGTTAAATTTCTACATGCCGAAGCGTGCTTTGGAAATGAGCATAAATGCTGGCGTAAATGCTGGGATGTACGCAAACCCGTTTGCAGTGTGGTCAATGGATATTTGAAAACTGAGAAAAATCCTTGCACATATAAAAATAAAAAACGTTGTAGCGATATGTTGAAAGAAGAGGGAAAAGGTAAGTTTAAAATATATAAAAAATATGTGTAGTTATCAATCACAATATACATAAGTATATGGTATATTAAATAGTGATATATAATTTTGAAATCCCATGTAGATGCAGCTACCGTAACTTTTCTTCACCATGGACGCTGCAGTGGAAATGAGCTTGAGTGTGATATCGCCTGTCCACGTATTTATCATCCAATCTGTAGTTCAGTTAATGGACGCGTTATAACTGAAAATAATCAATGTTTACTGGAGAAAAAAATTGGCTGTGATAAGCGTTTAAAAGAGTTAGGAAAAAGTAAATTGGACATCAAGTTTATTACGTGTTTGCTTATTGTAATTATTATTAATACTATTATCATCTTACAGAGGACGTTCCCACAAGACAATTCGAATATGATGGCTTATGCAAGAATGAGGAACAAAAGAAATCGCCAAATATAAAAAATATTAAGCTCAAAATTTAGCTTTAAATTTGTGATTGAAAGTTGATAATGATTGTTAATGCAAAAACAATTTTTTTAATAAATTTTATAATTATTTTAGTATTTTAAATTAGAATTTTTAGTATTTTAATTTAAGTAAAATTGAGGTGGAATAAAAAAGGTGGTTAGAGTTCCAGTGGTAGTTTTTGTTAGTTTATAGCTGTCGTGTACATGAGAAAAATCGAGATAAAATTTTTGTGCTCATGTTTTTGAAATGGACTGGAATCTTAAGAAAAATAATAAGGGATCTTATTTTAAGTTTTGTTCTTATTTTTTACTAGCTATGTAATGCTATGTATATAACATAGCTAGTAAATTTTGTAAATTCTGAACAAGCCATAGAAATGAATACCATCATTTTAGCATTCGAAACGAGTAGGAAAATTAACCCGGTAACGAGTCTTCGCTATAGCATACGAAACGAGTACATTTTAGTAAAATTAAAAAACAATCAAGAATTCAAAATAAAAATTTATTTGTCAAAAATTTGTTTGGCATGAAAAATCTTTTTCAGATAAATTCAGAGAATATGAATTTTGTATAAAATTAGCTCAATAGAATTATATTTATGTAATACAAACAATCTTCTGGGTCGACTTATGGAAGAAATATTAACATAAATACATGTTTCTTTTGTTTCTTGGTAATATTATTGAATACAAATTTGTTAAAAAACCTTTTAAATGTTTTAATAAAATAACTTTTTGGTATTCGAGATAAGTTAGTTAAAAAACAAAAACAAGTTTCGTGAACGATTCGCTAATGATGCTCGTTTGAGAAGGAATTCTCGAGTTGGGGATGAATTCATAAACAAAATCAAAAACAAGTTCGTTATTGAAGAGGCTATTCTCCAAGAAAACGAACTTGTCAATGAATCGTTAATGTAAGTATTCGTTTTTGAAACATTTTTTCGTTATAATTCGAAACGAATTCGCCTGGTTTGTTGGGTTAGTTAACCTGATAAATATTTTATATTTTATAATGAAAAGTTTTGAACAGTGGGAGTTTCGAACTACGCAATATTCGTTATGCTGTGAATGGTAAAACTGTTGCAACTACTGTCAAATGCCTCTATTTACATAAGCTCACATCCACATGTTCTTAGTGTTTCTGTAATTAGCGATTCAAAAAATAACACGAACAATTTTTTATTCAGTTATGTTTGAGATATTTGGAATCCCATTTCGCAGCCGGTTTCAAAGATAAATTCGTGCAAAACATTTCTTACATAGAATTGGCTTTCTAAGCAGAAAAGAAATTGAAAGTGTCGATCTTGGTGCGGCCATTTTGCAAATGTGTAATGTGGAGAGTTGTGAAACACCATTAGTGGAAAATTGTGAAACACATCACAATTCGGAAATCTTTTTGGAAAATCATAACTTTGGTGCTTTCAACGGCGCTTTGAACAGGAGAAATTTATTATAAAATTGCAGAAAAAATGTTGGTAAAAAAGTATTAAGATTATTTTATGATATTTGTACAGGGTGACAATTGTAAAGTGACGCAAGTTTAATACTCTGCAGCAAGCTTTGCCATTTACCGTTACTTTAATTTAAAAAGCAAATTCATTCATCATTGGCTTTGCTTTTAATTTCATTTGAATTTTTGTTATTACATTTTGAAATTTCCATAAAAATGGACAAGGAAAATATTCGTCGTGAAATTATGAAATTTCATTTGGCAAGTTATAGTAGCCGTCAAATTGCAAAGGCTTTAAATTTGTCAACTCGTACGGTAGACCGAGCTATTATTCGATATAATGAAACTGGGGGTTTTGGAGATAAAGACCGGGGAAAATTTTCAACAGTTGCCACTACTGGTTTAACAGAAAAAATTCGTAAAAGAATCAAGCGAAATCCAAAGCGCTCAATGAGAAAAATCGCTAAGGAAGTGGGAGTAAACCGTGAAACAGTGCGAATCATTGCAAAATCAAAGCTTAATCTTAAGCCGTACAAGCTCCGAAAAGCTCAAGATCTGACACAAAAAAAGAAAGATTTGCGACTGCAAAGATGCAAGGCGTTGCTACGCTCCTCCGTGTTAAAAAATGTTGAAAATATCTTGTTTACAGATGAACAAATTTTCACGGTTGAACAACATTTCAATGCGCAAAATGACCGAATGTGGCTAACATCATCATCGCAGCAAAATTAATTGATAGTTTCCACGAAAATTACCACAATGCTGCCAACCCCATTCTTTATAGTTGAGCAATACACTTCAAATTATATTTTAGCTAGTTCTTCTTCTTACTAGAGGTATCAAAGCATTAATAAAGTACGAAAAAAATTATGAATCGTTGTATAATAATTTCTCACAGTAAAAACTTATTGGGGAAATCTTTTTTTTCCTACTTACCAGCCATCAACCGTGCAATTTTTGTACTTTTGGGCCCATCCTTTTTTCCTGGTTGATCTCACACAGGCATGCAAATGAGCAATTAAAAGGCGGTCTGTCCATTTACTTGCCTTTATTTATATATAAGAATTTGCAAATCTAAAAAAGCGGGCTGAGGACTGTTTTTTGTAGTGCATCTACCGGTTTCAAAAATGTATAGAAATTAATGTCAATCAAGTCGGGAAATTCAAACACAATAAAGATTAAAGTAATGAAACTGAAATTGTTTTGGCCTTTTCTTTGTTGTCAACTAAGTGAACTTTTTTTAGTCCCTCCGTACCATATATGGTTTAGAAACTAAGATATGTATCTTTGGCACCGATTGGGGCTACAAAAATAACAAGTGACTTTCAAGGTAGAGGGTAGATTTCGTAGTTTGATATTCTATCAGTAAAAACTGACTGATGTCACGGAATCTAGAGTTGGTTTATATACAAATTGGAGTCTGATGCCTTTTAGATTCTTTACTTATTTTTCTTATTATACTTATTACACAATGTTTTAATTTGTATAGATTTCTTATAGAGTATAGTCATTAAAGTAGATTTTTCTATTTAAAGAAAACTTTTCCACTACATTTATGGTACGACGATACGTAGTTTTTCTAAATTAAGTAACATAAATTTGTACAGCTGGTATAATCATACATTTTTTCATAACAATATTTTTAAAAAATAGGAGAGCAAATTTATTTATTTAAATTTTACTTTATTTATTGCTGCCTTGATTTGTTAAAGACCTAACAAGCATTTTTCAAATTTCAAAGGAGAAGCAAAAAACATTTTGGTATTTGGAGGACTGTATCGAAAATTTGTAATTTAAACTAAAAAAAAAGATCGTTAGTTTTCGGTGTAGGTCTTTAAAATTTTCGGTATAGATTAAAGTGGGCAAGCTTTATCATAATCCATTAAAAACTCAATATTGAAAAATTTGATGTTAGGGTCTTAGCAAATTAAGGCAGCGATATGTACCTACCTATATGTTTTATAATTTGTAGTTTCTATATCTAGTTATGAAAAAACAACATTGCTTTTATATTTAAACTGCTGAAATATTTTCAAATTGTCTTAACAATCTAATGAATTCAGTTTAAAAAATTAATAACTAGTTCAATTCAAATTTAATATTTTATAAATGGCTATTGCAATAAACCTTTTATTCGTGGCCATTTTTGGCATTTTAAGTTTCACAACTTCTGATGTTCCATCAACAGCAGCGACACTCGATCCATATGGTTGTCAGGAATTCAATTGCACCAGTGTAAACAGTCCAATTTGTAGTACAACCGGGAAAGAACTATCGACTGATTTGAATCGTTGCTTTTACAATCAGAGACTACTTTGTTTTAAAGAATGGTCACCAAGTAAGCTCGCAGGAAATTTTTTTAAGGAGACTGCATAATAACTTGTTTTTAATTTTTATAAGATGGTCCATCGACAACTTTTCTACATCATGGAGCATGTCGTGGCACTAAGTGTTTAGGTAAAGCTCCACGTATTTATAAACCTGTATGCAGCTCTGTCGATGGCGTTGCAGAGACCGATGCTAATAAATGGTTATATCAAATCAAAAGAAAATGTGCTAATAATTTTAGAAAACAAGAAGAAAGTAAGAAAAGTCAAAAAAGTGGAGATGGAACAGAAGTGATCGCAACGATATTTGAGACAAAGCCAATTCAAGGTCATTTCTGAATTAAGTAGCGCGATATTTAATGTTTATGACAGATATCCTTAAAATTCAAGTTACGTTTTTCAGTGAAAAAATAGCTACTATAATTTTTTTAAACGCTAAAAATAGATTACTTCTGTTCAAGACATTCGAGCGTTTACCAGCCTAGATAACTAGCTAACATTTTTGGAAATTATAGGAAGTAAACCAATTGTACGTTTTCTGCATAATGGCGCATGCCTAGGGAACGAAAATAAATGCTGGCGAAGATGTACAAATGTCAGAAGACCTGTTTGTGGTGCCATCAATAGACGTTTGACAACCGAAAGAAACCGTTGTATTTTAAATAACAAAATACGTTGCTACAATATGCTAAGAAATCAAGGGGAACGTAAGAAGTTTTTTAACTGGAATTGTACAAACACAGCTTTTTAGTTTGTTTCTTTTTTTCAGGAGCTCCAGTTGTAAAATTTCGAAATAATGGCAAATGCCGCAATAACAACAAACGTAAAAATAAAAATGGTTAGAGGAAAGTCCGCAAAAAACGATAAAATATTGGTTAAATTTAAAAAAATGTCTTCTTAAGTTTTAAGAATTGTGTGTTAATGAAAAGTAATTAAACTTTTAATTATGAATTTTATTAGTTTCGTTACTAAAAGAATTTCTCATTCCTTCCAATAACCCAGCCAGCATTCGGAAGACTATTTTATTAAAAATCACCTAGTAGAGTGTCTTTTGACATCTCTTAATGATCAAAAACTGATTACTAACTTACACGATGAAAAATAGACTCGAATATGAGTCGCCCTTATGTTTAAAAAGTGATTTATTGAAAATAAAAAAACAGAATGAGTAAAAAACATTTTTTTTTCATCTCTTAACGATTAAAAGTGGATTGTCGGTTCATTATTATGAGTCAAAAAAGAAAAAATAAAAGTAAATTTTAATTTTCTTGAAAATTTTAATCAAAAATTTATAAGAAAATTTATTGAAGAAGAGAGCTTACGGAGCAACGTTTCACTGGAACAATTTATATGTATTACTTATTAATTGGCATATTCGTTTTGGTGATACATATTTAACAATAATTTTCTTCAGAAACAATTCAGTGTAAAAACAGGTGGTGAAGGCCCTGCGCAATTCAAAAGAGCAGCCGTGCGAAAAGTATTTTTAGACGAATTGGCTTCTGTGTACATTTGGAAAGGGACGAGCGATAAGCAAAGCGCCGAATGATGCTTTATTATTTCCACTATAAAAAGTAATATATTTACCTAGTAGTAAAACTTATTGCTATTATTAATAAAAGCATTTTGTGCATACTAAAAAGACCGTGTAACAAAATGAAAATATATAAATATTTGTATAATTCTGATAAATTAAAGTTTTCGTTTTATTAATAAAAATTACGAAAAAACAATCAAACATTAATCCAAAATAAATAGAATAAAAAAACAAAATGAAATATGGCTGAAAATGGAGTCGAAATTGACTAGAAAAAGTATTCAGTACTTCGTCTCGAAATGGACTCAAAAAAAAACAAAAAGGACTCGAAAATTACTAAAAATGGCCCGAAAAAATAATTAAACTCGAAAATGACTAAAAAAATCCAAAGAAAGATAGAAAAATGACTCGAAAATTATTGAAAAAAAAAACGGTAATAAAAGGCTCTTCATGTGGAGTCCCGTGTAGGGTACTATTTTCTCCCGACAAAATAGTCTTTTATGGTTACAAAATGAGCTCATTTTCAATTATTTTAATCGTGCTGGAGAATCAAAAGTGACTCGAATTTGTTAAAAAATTTCATGAACTGCTGGCTGAGAAGAAGTTGCAGTTGGTGTATGTGTTAGCGCTACCGTTCGTAGGATTTACTTAGGACACCAGCGATTCTTAAAATTGTCTTCTCTATGTAGTAGACATGAGGGGGAGGTTTATATATGCCTCGTAAAAAGTATATTGTTCGATTAAAGTTAAAAATTAATATAAATTGTTTAAAGTTTATTCATTTAAAGTTTTGTCAATGCAGTTGATAACATGGCTTAAAAATATGATACATTTTACTGCCAAAACACAATTTTAAATTATTTTTATTAACTATTTCTGTTGAGTGCCTTGATAGATACTTAGGATCGCAATACTTGGGTTTTGGTAACCACATTTGAGATTAAAATATGGGCATCTATTGCGTAAATTTCCATGTGAAAAATACTCCTGCTCCGGCTCTTTCATCAGTTAGACAACCGTATGTTTACTATGTTATCATATACTGGTTTATCATTTATGTTTCAGATATACCTTCCCATTTCTTCTTTTAACTAAGTTTGGGGTTGAGCCACTTTACAAAACTAAACTTGAGTGGCGTGTGGTTCCTCGATTTGGCAATTTCTGGATGTATCCAACTTATTTCTATTCAAACATCCACTTACCCTTATATCTTCACCGGATTATTTCTTCTCCAGTTGCGAGTCGATGAAATATGAGAGGTGCTAATTCTAACAAGTACGCATGGCTCCAAATAAATTTATAACTTTTAAATTCCAAAAAATTTTATCTCGCTGGAATTCCATCTCCATTTCATTCATACCAATAATCTTCAGATGCTTAAGGTTATAAACTATCGGAGAGCCGAAGTACCTAAGAATGGAGGAATTAGTGTAAAACAAAAGATATTGACTTCTCATAACAAATAACTTTGATTCAGATTCCAAAGATTCGAACTTCAAAATTAAATCCTACTCACTGATTTCAACCAGCTCACCATCAAGAAAAAATGATGCTGTAGCTCAGCGGCTCCCAAACTTTTTGGATCAACACTTTGCAAAGCTAATAGGTGATTAGTTACATGGATTCGAAACAGGGGCTGTTTGACCAATGCCAAAATTCTTCCCTCTTCAACTTGGCGAGTTTTTCCGATCCAATTTCGTTTAAATTTGGTGTAGTAACTACTATCCAATGGGCCTAAACTTTATGAAAGTTTGAGCCCGATGGATTTTAAGAGTAGGCGAATAAAATCATAAATAAAAGTTCTTTTTCTCACGAGATAAATTAGATTTTTACGTGGAATATTTGTTTATTTTCGACGGAACACAAGTGTTTAGGAATTGCTGCTGTAGCTAATATATGTCTTCAGAGGAATTAATCAAGATAGTGGTAAAATAATGTAGTATATAATGTGCTCACTAGCGGATCCAAGCGGATGTGTTATCACCATATCTCAAAAACAAACTAAATTGCTGAAGGATCAGCTAAACTAAGCATGCATTCAGTTTAGGAAATATTGGGCAAGAAACTTGAAATTTTTTGGCTAAAGATATTTTCCTTTGATTTTTCGCATCAATTATTTTTAACTTTAAGCAATTATTCCTAATATAAATTCTTTTTGCCATTCATGAGATGAAACCCGAATTATGAATTTTCTATTAATGAAATACGTGAATTTATATATTTGACTTTTTTACAAAATTTTATTTAGAACTTAAGATTCTGATTTTATTATTAACCGCTTTATTCAATTCGTTTTGCCATTAATTTTTTTTATTATTTTTGTTTTCATTATTTTTATTTTTGACATTTCCGTTCGAGCGACATTCCCCGTTATATTTCAGTATCCTTTTGGGAACATTTTCTGTAAAGACAAGCATATATTCAAAATATATTTCATAACAATATAAAGCACAAATGCCAGATTTACAACTTACTTCTGCCCAATTTTCTTAACTTTTTGTCACATTGAATACGTCTGCGAAGAACGCAACGATCTACAGTTATAAGGCGTCCATTGACGGAGCTACAAACAGGTGTATAAGAACGTGGACACATGCCATTGCATTCAAGTTCATCACCTTCACAGCTGCCAGTGTGCAGAAATGTGACAGTTTGAGCTTCTGAAAAATTTAAAAATACTAATTTAAAAAAGATACAACTGCAACATTAAAAATAGTTTCTTACCTTGTCCCTGATTTCGTAGTATATTGTTACAACGTATTTTATTATTCAGAATGCATCGATTTCTTTCAGTCGTCAAATATCCATCGATAGTCCCACAAACCGATTTTTTGGCATTAGAGCATTTCCGCCAGCATTTATCCTCGTTTCCGTAGCATGCGCCCTGGTGTAGCAAACGTACAATTGGTTTCTTTTCTATAAAGTTCAGTTATTTAGGATTCTTTTAAATAAAATAAATACTTATTTTTATAGCGATTTCTTACTTCCTTCTCTATCTCTGAAGTTTTTAGCACATTCTCTCTTTATTTCAAATAACGATTTATTAGCATCGGTTTCAGCAACGCCATCGACAGAACTGCATACAGGTTTATAAATGCGTGGAGCATTACCGATACACTCAGTACCACGACATTCACCTTCATGCAGGAAGATGGGCGAAGGACCATCTGGTGACCATTGTTTAACGCATCGCACTCTCTGATTATAATAACAGCGATTTTTATCAGTCGCTAGCAAATCTCCGGTAGTACTGCAAATTGGATTCGAATTCCTGGAACAATTGAATTCCTGACAACCGTACGGATACGGAGGAGGCACCGTAAAAACTGAAGGCGACGAGGGAGCAGATAGATCATCCGAAGTTATTGTTTCCGAATTAGTAATGCTTAAAATACCAAAAATGGCCACGAATACAAAAGTTAATATGAAAGCCATTTTTTTAAAAACGACTTCAAGAGATTAGTTAGTTTGTTGAACTGAATTCAAAAGATTATCAGAAGGTTTTGAAAATATTCCAGAGTGACTCGTGAATTTAAATAGAAAAAATATGGTATTAAGAACTTCACTTAGAAACTATAAAGTATGAACTCGCAAAAACCTTTATATCTACATATGTAAATACTTAATATGTACATAGTGTTTTATTTATTTTTAATCTTTATAAATGTTATGCAAAAACAAAATGAAACGAGTTTTGCACCAGTTGTACAAATTTGTGTTATTTAATTGAAAAACTAGATAACTCATTATGTAAAGCTATACTATATATGATTTACTTGAAATAACAAAGATAATGCGCTTAAATGCAAACACATCAATCAATAACACTGTGCTAAAATCGGAAACTTTTTCCTGAATAGATATCGTTGAAATTCTATCGGATATCCATCGTTTCAATAGAAACTATTTCAAGAAAAAATTATCGGTTGGTCAATCACTACATGATTTTTCACACATTCTTCAAACAAATTTAAATTCAAATACCCACCCAGAATTTAATGAGATTTTAAAACATGTTGGAACCAGTTCTGATTCCCATGCTTGATTAGCTCATTTTCTTATCACAAAAAACTGTTTTGTCGGGAAAAATTGGTACCCTATACGAGACTTTACATGAAGCCTTTTATTACTGTTTTTTAGTAATTTTTCGATCTTTTTTTGGAGTTTTTAAAATAATTTTTGAGACATTTGCTTATCAATTTCAAAACATTTTTCAGTACATTTTCTAGTCGATTTCAGTAATTTCTCAGTCTAATATCAGTCATATTTCGGCTTTTTTCTATTTATTTATGATTAATATTTAAGTGTTTTTCATCATTCTTATCAATAAAACAAAAACTTTAATTTATGAGAATTATACAAACATTTAAATTTAAAAAGCAGTGTTGTTCATATTCATGAAAAAAAAATTATTGCACCATCAACTGGCCTGGTTTAGAGAGTTAAATATGATTGGAAATGATCACGGTATTGAATGGACATTGAATGAATATGAGTAATATTGAGTTGAATAGAAAAATACGGTATATTATCAAAGCGATTAAAGAAGAAGCAAATAGAAAATGGGTAATCAGGACGGAGGAAACCAGTAGATTTTACAGTAAACTGGGTCATAAAGTGGGTGTGTCGTGGTAGATGGAGTTAGTCAGGCTGATGTTATGTGGGTTTTTAAAGCAAGAAGCGAACTTTTACATCTAAATCGAGGCTTTTCTTCATATGCAATAAATACGAAACCGAAAATATATATCACTTTCTTGACGCGTGTCCAATTTTACAAGAATTTAGGTATATTTTTTTTAAGAAGGAATCTTAAGCGAGGAAGAAGTTGTTAATATTTTCAATTACAATTAAGAATAAAAAGCAAATATAGTAGCATGTTTAAGTAAAACAATTAATATTTATAGTGGTTTATAACATTTTCTCCTACTGACGGCGTATTATAGGTCAAAGTCGTGTGTTCTTTAATAAGTATAAGTTTAAATTAAGTTTTAGTATAATGTAAATACTTTTGAAAAATTAAAGAACCACTCTTAAAGAACTAAAAAAAATTCATTCATTCACTTTATGCATATGGAGGATTTCATCTCAAAAAATTTTAAATTTATCCATTTTGTTTCGAAATTAAAAATATTTTTTTTGTTTCAAAAGGAACTTTTTTTTTAGGGGATCGAACTTTTTGCACAAGAAGTTATTTCTACCCTATCTCGGCTACGGGATTTGAGCACATGTAACTTTTTTTCTCATAGGTCACACACTTTTTGAGTTAAGACCTTTGTAAAACTATTTTCCCACAAAATTATTAAAAATCGCTCAGTGTAAGCAAACATATTATTGTAGTCACAAAAAATATACTGCGTCACGGGGTAACAACCTTTATTTATTCTAATATTTGGCATCTTTATTTATAATATCAGTGGAAATCATTATGCAAAAAAAAATTATAATGATCAGACTAATTCCACGTCAATACAAGTGATATTGTAAAAATGCTTGTTATACTATAAGTTACAGTGCAAAATACAGTAGGTTGAAAGGGAGGTGGGCATTATGTTCCCAGATCACTGCTGCCATCTAGGGCCAATTGTGATAAAATACAGTAAATCGGCATTATACACAGCAAGTATTATATGCACATATACTGTTATAGAATTTTGTCTGCAGATAACGTATTATTACATTATAGATTAATAAGAAACGGTTGGGGCGTCTCTAAAGTCAGGCACTGCGACCTAAAAGACCTTTTGTGCCAAATCCAAAAAAAAAAATAAAATAAATACATGCCCCAAAAAGATAAAAGGTGCTATCCTAATGAATGATTGTTGGAGAGGTTTTGTTTTCGTTCGTTGATAGAAACGGTTTGCTAAAAATATCCCTTCTTTGCCGAGCCAAGGCTCTAACAATCCTTCATACATAGTCGATACTCTGTCTCATGTACCAGACTTAATTAGGTGGTATCTGACGACATAGTAGCCTACTAGCAATCTGAGATTCATTTTATTTAAGTTCACGGATTTGGTGAGAGTGAGAGGAGAAATGAGCTTCTTTGCCTGACTAAGGCTTTGAACGGAATGCCATTTGTCACTCGCCCATGCCTCAGTGATCGATTTGGAATTAGTCTAACCGATTCCACAGATTGGATCGGGGCGTGTGTGTAAAGTCGCTGAACCTTGCCTAGCAAGTTCATGAGCAGCTACATTACCTATAATGTCACAGTGGCCTGGTACCCAACAAAGCGTGACTTTGTTATGGGTAGTTAACTTCTGCAGAATCTCAAATCACTCCTTTACTAGCTTCAAAGTGAGCACCATGATTAAAATGCCTTAACAGCCGATTGGCTGTCAGGGAAGATTATAATCTTAGAGCTTTTCTTTGTGGATGGGTTGTAAAAGTAAATTTTTACGTCATATTTGACAGAGTGCAACATGCACGCCTAATAAAAACTTTTGGTATAGGATGAATTAAAGTTTGATTTGCCAGAGAAAAATTAAATTATTTCCTAAAATGCTGCTGTGTAAAATTTTAGCCAGAAATCTTCTAATTTACGGAAGATATAAAGCGAACATAGTACATTCCTTCATCGAAAATCGCAATGTAACAACCCAACGCTCAGTAAAAAATGCTAAAATCTTTGTGCATTCTTTTAAATGAACTTTTGTGTACAAAATATTACAATTACAAAAAAACAAAATATTCGTCGTTTTATTCGCACATGTTAAACTGACTGGCGAATAAAACACAGCTAAAGATATTTAAATACCAAATGTAAAAATTCAAAAAATTTAATTAAAAAACTTAAGCATCACATTTTGGATTAACATTATTGGAGCACAAATGTAAAACAAATTTAATTACCTGAGTAATTATAAAACTTATTTAATTATTTTTCATTTTCCAAAAATATTTTCTTGAACTTGTACTTAATAATCAATTTGTTTAACCTCTATTGTTATTTTGACGGTTCTGGTTCTGCCGACATTTGCCTGCATATCGAAACTTTATATTTTGAGCTTCTGCAAAAAAAAAAAAAACAAAAAAAACATATTATAAAAGTTATGTGGAATTTCAACTAAAAGTTAACTTACGTTTCCCCTGATTTCTTAGCATATTGTTGCAACGTATTTTGTTATTCAATATGCAGCGATTTGTTTCGGTCGTGAAACGTTTGTTGATAGTACCACAAACAGGTCTTCTGACATTTGGGCACTGCCTCCAGCATTTACCCTCGTTCCCATAGCATTCTCCATTGTGTAGAAAGCGTACAACTGGTTTCTTTTCTATAATTGTACACATTTTTGGTTAGTCATCTAGGTTAGTGAAAATGTGAATGAGTTGAACAGAAGTGATCTCGTTTTAGTAACATGAATAATAGCAACATGCTTTTGCTTTTTTACCAACAAAACTAATTTGATATCAATCTTGCACAGATATTAGAATTTTTTCAAAATGCCACTTCGACCACTTCTGTTTCGTATGCACTACTTTGACTTTTCTTACTTCCTTCTTTTTTTCTAAAATTATTAGCACATCTTCTTTTAAACTGAAATACATAGTTGTTAACATCGGTTTCTGGAACACCATCAACAGAACTGCAAACAGGTTTATACAAAATGCGAATATTTGTAAGGTTGGGATAAGCTACACACTCAGTACCTCGACATTCGCCTTCATGTAGGAAGGTAGGTACGGGATCATCTGGTTGAATTTAAATAAAATTAGATTAGTAGGCGGTCAAAATTCACTGCGAATTTACCTGGAAAATACTCTTTAATGCATTTTACTCTGTGATTATAATGGCAACGATTTATATCTGTTAACAACTCATCTTCGATAGAACTACAAACTGGGTTCCTTACTCTGGTACAATTAGAATCTGGACATGGATTTGGAGGAGCCATCTCACGAGCTAGAAACTCATCGTCTGATGTGACTGTATACGAATTTGTAATACATAAAATACTAGAAATGGCCACGAACACGAAAGTTAAGGTAAAAGACATTTTCAACTGAATTCAAGAGATTAATAAAACGTTTTGAAAATATTTCAAAGAAGTTCATCAATTTAAGTAGAAAAGTTCATTAAGAACTTGACTTTAGTGATGAGCAAAACGAAGAAGCCGTGATAGTGATTTCTGAATCACTGTGATTCTAAGTAATGACTACAGTCAAAATTTACTTACAACACAAATTAGCTTCTTATTTTTTTCTTTCTTTTTATGGTACAACAGCTCATAGAGAGCCTGAACCGGGCTATTCGCTTCCACTCATGCCGTAAAAGTTATATTTATACAAGAAAATAAGGGACTTATAGTTTTATGCCGAATTCGAGCGACGAAGTGAAAATCACTTCATTAAGGCTTAGTAATAAAAAATTCGTTTTATCATCAGTTGATAAATATTCATGCTTCTGACGTCGAAGATTCTGGATTTGAAACGTCTTTTTGTTCTTCTTGACTGACAGAGAAACCGAAATCACTGTAGAATGAAAAAGACCAAAATTGAGAATAATTATCAACTTCATAAAAATTGCAATCACTGGGAGCCGTTTTTGAAACACGTCAGTGAACAGTGTTGTCTTGATCACCGTAATTAAATCTTCGATAATGAAATAACGACCATCTCTACTTCACTTAGAGACCATAAATTATAAAACAAACTGAACCTCGCATAAATTTTTTGTCCAAATATGTATATAATTATGTACCATTTTATTTTTAAACTTTAAGTATATATTTTTGAAAAATCATCATCAGCTGTGCAAATTTACTTTATTTAATCGAAAAAACTTCAAACGCTTGGGAAAAAGTTTTACGACTTACTTGAAATAATAAAGTCAAATAATCTTTAACCCGTTAATGACTATTGAGTATTTAACCTTTAACTATGGAAGTGAATTTTTTGGACATGGTGGTAAATTTTACCTTTTAATTTTACTCAAGAATTTTAGTAAAAAAAGGTTTTTTGATAATTGTTTGTTCTTTTAAAACAAGCTACTATATTTTTAATTAAAATAAATACAAAATTTTAAACTTATTTTAGTTCAACCAAAGTGGCACTTTATTTCACAAGCCTTTTTTTGAATACAACAAAAACTCCAAAAAATGTAAAGAGAGGCTAAAATTTACCACCACCTCCACAGTTAAAGGTTAAATTTTTAAGAAAATATCTTTTTTGGAAAATTATATCTCAGTATTTATAAGAAAAATCGTGAGGAATTTTCTTTATTTGGAAGAGAAGAGATGGATGAAGCTTTAGGAAACTGCGTTCTTTAGTTGTTAATTTTTATGATTGATAATGAGAAATTTTCCAAAAATATAAATTGGAACAAAATACAATACGGAAAATTGAAAAAAAAAGAGAATCGGGAAACCCGTTTTAAGCTAAAATGGTTTTAAAATTATTTTTAGCACCTCGATAGGCTATTGGACCTCAATAGGCTATTGGATAGTGCACTAGTCTTTCATTTGGGAGGTTCGGGTTCGATTCCCGTCTTCGTCTGGTGGTTAATTTTCATAACTTTCTTATATTCACTATCAATATGAAGTGTATGAGAAGTACACACATTGGTTGGTAATGGCAAAACCACCAAGCCGATAAAAAATTGCCACACCGCCGTTCGGAATCGGCGTTAAACTGTAGGTCCAACAATGTGGTATCACAATGGGCCGTTCAGGCCTAAGTGTGTCTCTCGACAGCCACTCCAACCTAACCTATTTTTAGCACACAAGAAATTTTGCATGAATTTTGCTCCACAAATTCTGCCATATTGTAAAAAGTGCGTTCGGGGAATTACGGACCGCTTTTTCGAGGAATTATGGACCACTCAGTTCTTGACATTTGGCTAGCTACCTTCGTGTATTCGATGCATATTTTTCATGCAAAATTTCAATACAGCAATAGTTTTTCGACAATTTCTAATAGTTTCTTGGTACGAAAATAATTTTTCAAATGTAAGTATACAATGTGGAGGTTACATTCTTTTCTGAAGAAAATTTTGGTTACATTTTCAAAAAGCGAACATATTTATTATTCATATTAATCGGTGTTATCACTTCGCTCTCAATAAAAATACACGCGAGCTCGACGCGATATTTTCCAAAAAACAAATAAGTCCGGGACGCCACAGAAGGAACAACCGTATTCAACCAATTGTGCCGTGGAAGAAAAATATGCAAAAAAAGATGAACCACCAAAACTACATCCATTGCAACGTCTGCGATTGAGCTTTTCACTTGGAATGCAAAAATTTGGATTTTGGATTTGTAAAAATTGCGTTTCGGATTCATTTTCATTGCTATTTTACACTTTATTTTACTTTAATAATCAATCTTCTGTCATTTTGAAACAAAAATAAAGTTTTTACACCACATTTTTCCATTCTTAATCGATTTACAAAGTGGTCCGTATTTCCTCGAGAATTTTCAAAATCGCAAAAACGCAATTTTTGCGCCAACGATATAACTTGTATAATTTAAACAATTTTGACTGCTGCGATCCAAAGAGAGATTATTTCTCGTACTACAAATTCAAGCTTTGAAATTTTCAGACAAACTTATTTTTTTTGCGAGTTTTTAGCCAAAATGAAAATGCAGTCCACAATACCCCATACCCCAATCTCCCCTACATGCATATATAATTCTTTATATTATTTTACTTCTGTTTTTTATTTCAAGCAACAAAAGCAACAAAGTCGATTAATTGACTTTGAGTATCTGATCAGACAGTCAGGCATTGCGATCTATAAAATCTATTATACCAAAGCCCCAAGTTATGAAAGAAAGGAAGGAAGAGAGAAAGAAAGAGACAAGAGTCTGTAACTCTGCCACTAAACCACAGTAGAGATGGTTGGACCTACAGTTTAACGTCAATTCTGAACGGCGGCGCTTTTTTCTTTTTTTTTTATTATTTAATGACATTGCAATTAGTTATTACATTAATTAATTTATTGACGAGCAATTTGGTTCGAATATAACAAATTTATAAATATTTATTACAAATAAGTGAGTTTATGTCAGCTGAGCAGATCTTGTGGTTTTATTCGTTTATGCCTTCGTTTCCACTGGGTTGTGTCTGCAAGAACGGAGGCTTATTTCGAGATCGCGTTCAAGATCTGCGTTTCGTACGTACCAGGGCGCATTGACCGTATACTTCAACACTTTTTTTTTGAGGCGTTGGATGCAATTTATATTCGCTATGCTGGAGCAGCCCTAAAGTTGAGCCCCATATGTCCATATAGGTTTCAGTACTTGTTTGTATAATAGAATTTTATTGTGAGGAGAAAGAGCAGCTCGCCTGCCCATGAACCATGTTTCTGAATTTTATGTCAAGTTCTTCCTTTTTCTTTTTTGCATGCGCTTTCCATTTAAGCTTAGTATATAGCGTCATGCCTAGTTATTTAGCTGTATTTGAGTACGGAATTTGGACCGTTTATGTATAATTGGAAATATCTAATTTTGTTGTATGAGAAGTCGATGTGAACTGATTTGGTGTTGTTCAGTTTAATGCGCCACTTGGTTGTCCATTCTGATATAGCATTTATTACCTGTTGTAGCTGAGCAGCTCCGTTTTGCCCACAGCAAGAATTGCTGTATCATCAGCAAAGGTTGCAGTAGTGCAGTTTTCCGAATTTGTTAGGTCACATGTAAACAGCAGGTACAGGAGCGGTCCTAGCACACTGCCCTGTGGGATTCCTGTTTTAATATATTTTAGATCGGAATACTCGTCTTCTTGTTTGGCCCGAAAGTAGCGATCAGATAAATAGGATTTAAGTATTGTTTTGGCAAGAGCGCATCTATTTTATTAAGTAAGCCAGCATGGCAAACCTTGCCGAATGCTTTCGATACATCAAGGAAGACTGCAGAGTAGACCTTCTTTTCCTCAAACGCGTTTTCAATGGCTCGAGTTATCCTATAGACTTGATCAATAGTAGAGTGATTGGTGCGGAAGCCAAATTGGTGATCCGGAATCAATTGCCGTCGCGTGATTATTTAATTGAGCCGCTTGATTAGTAGTTTTTCGAACAGTTTAGTGATTGCTGGTAAGAGTGAAATAGGACGGTATGACGTTACGTAGTGGGCGGGTTTACCTGGTTTGTTAAACATGATTACTTCTGCCATCTTCCAATATACAGGAACGTGTTTTAGGGTAAAAGGAGCATTGAGTAGCACTGTTAGTTTTGAAATAGTTTTTGAGGGTATTTTCTTCAGTATTTCGGAAGTAACTAGGTCATAGCCGGGAGACTTTTTTGTTTCAATTTTGATATTTCGCTCTTAAGCTCGTCTTCGGTGATTGATGTAATTTCACAATAATTTTCTTGCTGGCGTGGTTCCATGTAAGCTGCGGTTGGCAGAGAGAGAAAGTTTCCGTTAGATAGTCTGCAAAAACTTGTGACTTTTGGATGCTGGTTTTGACCATTCTTTAGGAGATGTTTTGATGAGTGCAGGCTGCAATGTTGGCTTTTTAAGTTTTATAGCGCATTTCCATGGTGAGTAATCTGTATTTTTTCATTTGTTAGTTCTCTCAAATATTTTGTGAAAGATTTATTTTGGAATTCCTTGATTTTGCGACTTAGTTCTTTAGAAATTTTATTTAACTGGTTTTTGTCAGATGGTGATTTTGTTTGGTGCCAGCGTCGTCGCATTTTGTGTTTTTCTAATACGATTTCTTTTATGTCTTTTGTATACTTGTATCCCACACTTGTCTCAATAATTTCGCCCGTTGTATGCTAGTTGTCAAGTTTAAAATTTCGTTATCAAGTTGATTTGTTGAAGTTATCTGAATTTGCAACATTACAGTGAAGTAGTTCCAATCCGTGCGTTTGTTTGTTAGACTATATGGTAGTTCTTTAAATATTACGCTTTCTGTCAATGTCAGGTATACTGGAGAATGATCAGAATTCATATCTAATCCACTTTCTATTCTAATATAGCTCATTGAGACTTTCTTGGTAACAAAGAAATCAATGAGGTCAGGGTGCTTTTGGAGGTCTGTGGGCCAAATCGTGCACTATCCACTAGACTATCGAGGTCAAATGGGTTTAGCAGGAACACCCAATTTTTAAAAACTAATCTCATTTCTTTGTTTTGTTCATCAAAACTTTTTTCATTCTTCGAAATCTTAACTTAAACTTCCAACTTTAAATAGATAAATTTTACGCGCTCTAGGTGCTTTTGGATTGCAATAGTGTAAAAAGAAAAGAAAAAATGTCCTCTATGGTTTTCAAAAACGGAAAGTTTTAAATTTATGGGAGTAATTTTTTTTCTTGGACTCTACGTGAAATTCTCCTCCAAAAATATGTGAAGTATGCATTTAATGTATGTATTTTGTTCCATTTGAAATTTTGTAATAAATTTTGAAGAAATCGAATGTTTCTGGGGAAGTTTAAATAATTGACTTAAATTATAGATATCCATTTAAGTTTTTGGGCATTCCAGTAAAAATTTCAAAGAACAAAGAAAATAGTTTATCATAAAATACAGTGTTACAAATTTAGTCGGCTTAGAATCCCGAAAATCTTCTAATGGAGAAAAGAGTTTTGCGGTCGACATCCGTAGGTGCACCTAGTTTGCACGTGAAAAAAGTGATTTTTCACGTTTTTCATTTGAGAATGAATTGTTTGGGGCAAAAAATATATACGGGGAGACTAACGTTTAGTTGTTTGGATAAAACATGAATATTTTCATATGAATTGAGAGAGGAAAAGGAGTAGAAATAAGAACACAAAGTTAATGTTCAGCGTAAAAGTATAAAATGTCACGGGGAGTGACTTTACTTTTATTTGTTATATTTGGTAGGTAATAAGCAAGGGATGCTCAAGTACTAACTTAGACTTTCTCAAGCAAAGGGATTTTATACCGTATAGCAACTGGTATAATCCCATGGGTTGAGATAATCTATTACAATATATTGGGATATAAAAAAGAATATACATGGATAATACATTGTAAGATAAATACCAGAGTGGTATTTCAGAGGAAATTCAATTTAATACAAAACTAATACAAGAGTGGTATTAAATAAAAATTCAATAATTCATTTACTTATAATAATTCCGTCGCGAGTGATGGGAATGATTAGTGCAGGGAACACTACTCGAGCTCAATGAGGGGCTCCTCCTCATGGTCCTCAACAAAACAGACTAAAAATATATTTTCGTATCTTTAATTTCCACCATGTTTTATCTTCTTTATACAATTTTTGTTAATTTCAATACATTTCTTAAATTAGTAGATCCAACAATCAAAACATTATTTAAACTCGTTTTTGTGAAACTTTTATTTATACCTTTTGGGCTCCATACTGTTCGTGGCGCTACTGTTTGGTTTGCGGATGGTATTAAAAGGCATCAGATCTTCCGTTTACAAATTTTCTAAAGACATTTTGGGCAAAACGAATCGTACTTCTTTTTTATTTAACAAAAAAAAAAAGAAAAAAAAAATATGAGCAAATTTCTTCGTGTATTCCAGATGATTTTCTAATATAGTCATACAATTCAAACCCAAACAATGCAAAATCAAACATACAGTTTTAAAACATCTGTCTGTCAAAACCAAATCATTGAACGTACTGAAAATTCAACCTCACGCTTTAAGATTTGGCTCAATTCGGACTTGGTTGCTGTCAGCGGAGTTGCGACAATATCCAAAATTGACAATAGCACAGTTATTATTCAACCGATATGGATGCGTAGGGTACCATTGGGAAGTTGATAAGATGGGCTCTAAACATTAACTTGTAGGGTGCTTTTGTTTTACTCTACTTTTCTTATAACATTTTAACAATCTTCTACAATAAAATATCAAATCATAATCATATAGATATGTATAATGAAAAATATTAAAAGTTGCGATGTTTCACCTTCTGCTATAAATTAGTATGTACGTATATTGTTACGTAATATTGTATTTATCAAATATTTATATTCACATTTATGTCATATGAAATTGAAAAAAAAAAATTTTGTTTTTTTTAGAAGTTTGTTTCTAATAAACAAATTCTATTATATAATATTAAAATAATGCGCATTTGTGCTTGCCGACATTTTTAAATTTAAAATTATTTTAACTTCAAGTACAACTCACCAGTAGCGTAGCCACGGTTGCATACCCCACAGCTTCCCCTCCTCCTCGCAATATTTTTTATTGCATTTTACTTTAGTGATAATAATAAAAATTAAAACTTTTTCTTTATATTTACTTTATTCATCGGGAACTTTATACCAACAAATTTTTAGAAAATCTTAAAACGCGTTTTCAAACATAATATACGTCACTTAACTCATATTAAACTAGGTAAATTTATTTATTCACAACACATCCTGTCATTATTGTGCACAGTTTATGAGTTATGATTCAAAATTAAAGACTTGTAATTTTTTTTTTATTTTCAGAAATATAAACTAAATGAGGAAGAAACTTTTGCGGAATATTTAAAAAAATCAGTAGGAATATTTTGTTTGATTGTTTGATTTACAATGATTTTAATTTTTTAAAATTTGTCACTTATGACACAAAATTATAAGTATATAAAAATTTTGATTTAAAAATATTCTTAAAATTTTGCATAAAATTTATTTACGAACGTCTCAAACGAAATTTTTCAATCGCTAAATTTTTTACTTCATTGGCTTATGTTTTTTAATTTCAATTGCTTGTGTTTCGTTTAGTTTACAAGAAGTTTCACTTCACTGTGCGCTGAGAGAGTCGACATCGTGATCGGGATTTTTCCACATGAATAAATATTTTGTAAAGTAATCGGGCACACGCAATACAAGCAGAGATGTCTGCTCTTTCTTAGTCCTCTCAAATTAGTAACTTATTTACTTCAAAGGAATTTACTGTTCTTGTTAACTGGCCCATACGCTAACAACTTGGTTTCAAAACAGCAATGTTACTGTTCATGTTACATGTGCGTGGGCCTGTTAACAACCTAGTTACAGTTGATGCAAAGGTTTCAGTAAAATAAAAATCATTTGATATTTTCGCCATTTTGGCAACCAAGTTACAGTGTGTATTGAGATGTTTGCAACTCAGCTGGTAACATCATTTCAATAAAATTTATTAAGTGTTTAGTCACACATTTATGAATTTTTCAAAAAGTAGTTTTTTATTGTTAAATGATTTCTGTCAGAAATAATGAAGGTTCCTCTAAACAGCTATCTATTAGTAATATAGCTAATAAGATTTTTTTTATTCATTGAAAAATGTTATGCAGAAGTAAAAGCAACATAATTTGCAGTAAACACTTCAGAAATATTTAAAGGAAATTATGTTGGCAACTAGGTTACGGTTGATGTTGCAGTTACATCAATGTTAACTTTTCAACGATTTTGTGCTTTTACAAGCGTCAAAGAAAAAAAAGAAAAAATTTCAATTTCTTCCTCGAAATTTTTTTCTGGCTGCGCCACTGCAACTCAAGCCCATTTAAATATTGCAACAAATTTCTAATAGTCTTTAGAATAAAAATAAAATTCATCTAATATAGCTCAATTCTTTTTTCATTTCTGATATAATTTATTAAAAATGAAATTTGCACTGTTTCTTATACTCGTTGCCAATTTTGGTTTCCTAATGTCAATGGCACAAAAAGACACCAGTATACCATTGCATCCACAATGCCCAAGAAAAGTGTGTCCGCGTATGTATAGACCTGTCTGTTCTTCAGTCGATGGACGCTTAGTCACAGAGCCTAATTTTTGTACTTACCAAATACGACGAAATTGTGCTCGAGTATTTCGTCAGAAAGGAAGAAGTAAGTAAAATATTAAAAGCGTTAATTTTACATTATTTTAGCACGAGTAATACTCTGCTTAAGCAGATAATTGAATCTTTGTGCTAGAACAAGTTAGTTTTTAAAAATGTAGTTATTTTGTTAATATTCATTTTATTTGATTCATTGTAGAAGCTCCAGTTGTACGTTTACAATATCGAAGCGCCTGCAAAAGTTCCGGAAATAAAAAAGCTAATACAAAAACAAATAAAAATACAATTACGGAGAGAAAATCAAACAGCAAAAATATTAGAAACCAAATAAATAGAGACGACTATTACGACTATACATATACAAACAGTTATTTTGATGACTAATGCACATAAAATATAATTGTAACTAGCGTAATGATTTTGTAATAAATTATTTAAAAGATATTTCGTGAAAATGAACTTGACTCTGTAGGGATTTTATTGAAAATAAGGTTAGCACTTACTAATGTGATGTATGTAATTGCCAGGGAGCGGATTATAAGGAATTATCCTTTTTTTTCCTGCAAAGTCCTACATGATGACCAATAAACTATATACACAGTACAAAAAAAAGTTGGTGAAAAACCATTTTTTCGTTTCAATTGATGAAGCGACCAATAAAGCAGTAGACCAACAAAGCTGTTGGCCTATTGGTTAAAAATATAAGTAGGTATATTTTGGCTATAGAAATTTTGGAATTTATAAACGCATCTGCATTTTTATTTGACAAATCCCTACGAACAGTATTTGTTTTGCTTTTTATAACTGACACTGAATGTGACTTCGCTTTGCTTTACTCCAACTAATTTTTTTTAATTTAAAAATTCAAACCTTTTTGTAAGCACTTTAATGTCTTACTATATGAACTAAAATTTTCTTTAAATAAGTACTAAGTACTTAAAATATATCTAAATATTTTTAGATATCAAACTTCGTTCTAAAACGCATTTTAATGCATTTTCTTTTCAATAAAAATTGCAACTTACTTTAAGGTAGGACTACAGTTCCTCATGTGAAAAAATCAAAATTTTCAAGAATTTTTTTCTAAAGTTATTTATGCTTTCAAGAATACAAAAACTTTGATTTTTTCAATTTTAATTTTACATTTATATTACTTATTATAGAGAGCACCAAAGTCCAGTTATAAAAAAAAGTAGAATCTTATGGCCGACAGTTAATCCGCGAAACGGTAGATCTGAAACAAAAAGAAAAGTTGCATGTTGTTGATAAAGCTTTCTCCCGCAGGAATCAACCACATTTTTTTAAAAATTGTAAAACAAAAAATCTCCCGACTTTTGAAAAAAAAAGTTAAAAAACACGCCCGTTTTTCGGATAATTTTCCTCTGGGAAATTTTTTTTGTGATTTTTCAGAATAAATTTTGTTGATTGTTGTGTAAAACACATTAATGCTATGTTCCCACTGAGCCAAAATTGCGTAGTTTCGATTATTTTTGGTATTTCGGCTGAAACTGCTTTGAAATGTTCAATTTCGGCAGATAAAAATTTGTCAAACGAAACCACGGATATGAGGTAGTTTCAACGAAACCGCATTCGAAACCGAGCAAAAATCGAATGCAATCCAGAATGTGTCCACCGAAATGAATATTGAAATGAATTTTCTCTGACATTTATATTATGCTTTGCGTACAACTGGTTTAATTTGGAGAAACGAAAATGTAAAAAAATTTGTGAAGTACGCGGGAGAAGAGGAGCTCATAGCCGAGGTATAGGCAGAAAAAGAAGAGGATATGAGCAAATAGCGGCGGAGCTGCGGCAGCAAGGCTGCATAATGGCTGCGGTTGAATTAAAACAAGTTACATAACAATCGATGCTTTCTCCTACCCTCTTTTATTTTGTTGCTAAATATTTCGTATATCATTTTGAGTCTCTTCGTATTAAAATGATTGAGACCGAAATATTTAGCAATAATTATATTATTTTATAACAAGAAATAAACAATGAACTGTCAAGCGAAACCATAATCGAAACCAGCTTCTCAATGTGAAAGATTGTAGTTTCGTTCGAAAACATTTGTCGAAATTGCGCAATTTCGGCTTAGTGGGGACATGGTATAACGAGCATAACGTACCACGCACGTTTTATAAAAATCGGCCCAGTCAATCCGGAGATTAACTCGCCATTCGGCACTTAATTGCTTTTTTTGTCTTTTTTAACGGTGCTATACTACTCCACAAGAATTATAAATTATGTTGGAAGGCCAAGAATATTCATTAATATGCAAATTGAAAATTTCCTTGTGAGATGGATTGTTAGTTCTTCTTGTCGTATTGTACTCTACAATAGCTAAGTCAGTACCCAATGTACATAGAACTGCGGTTGCATGACGGCATGAAACCTATGTTCCAGGGACTTTGCGGATCATGGAATTACTCCTTTGCCCACAGTCACCACGACCTGGATGCAGACGCACGCAAGATTCTTTATCTTTAAAAGAAACATATTTTCTAGAACCAAGTACCGAAATAGGGAGATTTATCACAGATACATATTTTTCATTGATATAAAAAGGCTCATGAATGAATGTGCAATTAGAACATTTTTGGAGACCTAACAGATACGCCTAGATATCAAGTTAAATGTCCGACATACGTGATTATTGGAGTTGGTAGGATTTGGTTAAGTGGGGAATGTGGTTAAGGAGTTATTGTTTATAGGTTTATTTTTAGAGAACTATGGATAAGCGTAGAGATTAAGCTGAATAGGAGGTTATTGGAGTTGATGTACATTGCGTTATGGGGTTAAATGGGTTATACGGCCATCAGGATAAGTTAATGATACGGTTAAGTAAATTATAGGATTTAAGAGCTTGAGTTTTCAATGTCAAACTTCTTGTTTTGGGTTATGTGCTTTTAATAGCTTAAATTATGAGTTTTTTTAAGTTATGGTGAAATCCTGATGTGGGGGGAAGGGGGGGTTGAATAAGCCTCAGATTCGGATCCAGCGACCCCAAAAACATATAGGAAACATGGTCAAACGCCCAGGTCAGAACAAAAAATTTGTTTATGTGGCTGTGTAATGGTTGTGCATTTAGTGAACTGGTTAAGCATTGTAAATCTAGGCTAGATTAACAGAAACAGCTGTAAGATTATTAACAGGTCACTTCTCTTGGGCCAAAATTTTGAATATGATTGGCAAGTGAGCTAGTGCTTTTGGTGCTTTCTGTGGTTCGAAGGAAGAATGTGAAGAGACGACTGACCATTTTCTTAGTGTCTGCCCCGCTTTCCGTCACATCAGATTTAGCATATAGCATATTGCACTGGAGTGTTGAGAGACGAACACCTAAGCTCTTTAACACCGCAGGATCTGATTTGATTTAGTAATAAATCTGGTAGAGTCAAAGAATAGCAAAAGGGAACGCAGGATATAGTACAATAGACGTAAAAGTTGTCTGAGTGCCGTATTCTTGAATACTCCTTTCGCAGTTCCAACAAAAAAAGGGGTTTCTATTCTCACCGAATACAACGACTTCTGCAGAAGCTATAGAAATGTGGATCGATGGTCAAACGTTGACCCCTCGTAATTAGTTTTTCACCAATTTTGGAAGAGACGACAAAAAAGCAATAAATGTACATAAGAATATCCAGCGGCCTATTGCCTCTTCATGACGATCTGCGCTGTTGCTCAGCGCAGCGTAGTTTTTTCGTAATTGTAGTTGCCATGTTGCAGACAGCAGACCAATTCTCATTTGAGTCAAGCATTATTTCCACCAGGTTACTAACCATTAGTGGACTCCCAACCCTTATGCTTAGCTCTTCTCTTTCATTCATAAATCGCGGACAGACAAAGAAAATTTGCAGCTTCAGCTACGAGGAGTGCTATTGGTAGCATTCCAGCGATAACCAGGGTGGCGTCCTCTGAGGGACGAGGGGTCAACGTATGACCATCGATATGTAACTGTCCTATTCTGCATGGATATCCCAGCTAATACCAACAAGCTAACACCAAGGCACTCATGTACCTGGCTAATACATAAAACATCAGGTGTTTCAGTTGGTTTGTGTATCTAATCGATAAATGTTAAAAATATTTTAATAGCGTGACAAATCAATCTGAACCTCTTCATTATATAATAAAAATTGCAATACAATTGATTAGATATAGCTGCAAACGTTTAGTTAAATTTAAGTATAAAAGAATGACTACTTTCATTTTGAAATCATTAAGAATTCAGTTATTAGTCGATTTAAAATGGAAACTGCACTGAAATTTACAGTAAGTAAAACTTGTTTACATTCTCAATACAAAAATATTGAATCTTATATATATCATTTTTAGATTGGAGCCATCATGGCCGTATGCTACTTCATTTATACGGCTAACGCTCAAATAATTAGACATAGGATTCCACCAGTAGGAAAATAAGACTGGAATTTGCATTGAAATGTACTACAATTTTATTATCAAATAAAACTTAATTTTGAATTGCAAAACATAGCAGACTACACTTTAATAAAGTATTTGTTAGAGGATTTAGCACCTTAGCCGTTGTTTTTTCTGAAATTGTTGACGTCGTTCGGGACATCCTCTAGAAATGTGAGGTTACTCAAAAAAAACTATTGAGTATGAAATTTAAATTTAGAGGAGTAAATTTAAGATAGTGTACAAGTACACACATTGGTCGGTAATAGCAAAACCACCAAGCCGATAAAAATTGCCACACCGCCGTTCGGAATCGGCGTGAAACTGTAGACACACTTAGGCCGTGTGTCTTTCGACAGCCACTCCAATCTAACCTAACCTAAATTTAAGATGATACGACTTGAGCCCGAAGTCGGTTTTTTTTTCTAAAAGTAAGATCTTATAATGCAAAGTTCGCAAAAACTCGTTGTAACTGTCAAAGTTATTTTTAATAAAGTGCAGTTGTAACGTTGTAAATCAGTGTACTACAAATTAGAGTCGTCTAAATAAAGTGCTTTTTTATCAATAATAACACTGTACAACGGCCAAAAAAGCTTAAGAGTTTTGAAAGTGGATCTTATATAATTCGAGTACGCTGTACGTTTTTAGTATTTTTCTATATCGTCTAGTTATTTTATAATGTTTTTTTTGGTACATTCCGTTGTGCAGTGTAATTAAATAAAATTCCATAACAATTATAATTATAAAACTTTGCTTTACAAACATTAAAGAATAATATTACTTATTAAAATTAATTATATTAATTATTAAATTTTTTGTATACCATAAGCAACTTTTTCTAACGTGTAAATGGTAAGGCTCATACATTCCTAGGATAATTAAGTTAGGGTCGAAAGGGTTAAAGAGCGCTCATACATTTTTGCTCGTTAAAGATTTCTCACTAGTAAGTTTTTGCAATGATAAACGAAATTCCATTAGGCTGATGTTACACTGTCAATGTTTTCTGTTGTTACTCTCTTCATCGTTTTGTTTGATGCCCTGTTACACTATCAATTTTTTGCTATATGTTTTTTGTACTACTTTTATCTGCAACTATGTTTTCCCAGCTAAAAGTATTTAATTGTATTTTGAAGTGAATAAAAATTCAACATTTTAAAATGGAAAATAATTATAATGACAATATGAGATAATGTTGGTGGAAATAGCAACAAATTATACAAAAAATATTACATTTATGTATGAAAAACGCAGAAAAATACTATTTAAAATTTGTAAGCTATTAAAATAAGCTTCACCAATTTGTTTCTTGGTCATTGAATTATCATGTTTTTATAAAAATTATTAGGCCTTCTGTTACATTAAGCTCATCTCGTGATCTTTTTTTGCTTAATTTGCCAATATTTCCTAAAAAAAACATAATTTTGAGATTTTCCTTTGCGAATTCCTGCCTCGAGGGGAAACCCTCCGAAAAAGTATAAAAAGAAGCTTTTTGTTTTATTAAGTAAGTGGCAATATCAAAACTTACGTTTGTGTACCATGAGGTCATTTAGTGACCATTATCTTTTTATACGTCAAATGTGTAGTTTCCGCCTTTTTTTGTGTTTTTTTTTTTTGCGTAAATAATAAGATAATTATTACTTTTTATAAAATGCAAAGATAACTAGTTTCAGTAAGTATTTTAAATTTGTTATTAGACTTTTTTCGCTTGAGATTCGCGTACTGACTCTATTTTGTCGCAGCGGCTACATTATTTGAAAGAAAGCCAAAAGAAGACAGGGATATTAATGAGTGTAGTGACGTTTGGGTGCGAAAACTATTTAGTGGAAAAGTTTGCGGGCAACGAATCTTCTGACGACTATATAAAGAGTAGTGACGAGGAAAGTTTTGTTGGAGCACTATCGGCAAATGATAGCAGCTTGCCCGTGTACTAATAGAAGGATAAAGATATTTAGTGATCAACGGAGCCGACTGGACCCACTAATGCTAGGGTAGAACACGTAATTCAAGGACGTCCTGGAGTTACTACATATATGCTTCACAGCAAACATGAAAAAAATTTTCATTCAAACAAATTGATGAAATAGAATTGCCTACGTTTTAATCGAAAATTTGGGCTTAGACTTTCTTCAGGAAGTGTTTCGACATAGAATATGTTAGTCAAGAACTCAATTATCGGCACAAATTGTGCGAAATATTCGGGCAGAAACACAAGAGCCTACCACTTTGGCAGGCGCTGTTCTGAAGAAGAGAAAAGCTAATCAAATTGCGCAGTTTACTCAGCTGGATTTGCAATAAAACGTACGAGTACTGCACTATTTGCAAAAAACCTGCGTATCCAGAACCCCTTACGACGATTACAGTTTATACAACCTATTCCCTTGAGCCCACATAGTAAATATATATCTATATATAAGTATGTAAACAGTATTAAACCTATTAATAATCAGTACAACTAATAAATGTTAAAATTTAAATCCCAAATTATGAGTTTTCATACGATATGCATACAAAACACTGGCCAGATCATTCCGTAACCTTAATATCACAAGTGTGATTTTTTCTTAATGTAACAGAAGGGTTAAGTAATTTTTTAAGCATCTGTCTCACAACCAAACAAAAGCCAAACAGCGCAAAGGGTGGCAAAGAAAAAAAATGTATTTATAAGTTAGTGAAACATTAGTATTTTCCAGTAAAATACAACAGTGTATCTTCTGCAACCCCCTTTCATTTGAAGTGATATAGGTTTTTTCCGTCAGCAAAAAATTTGAAGTGAAATGTGTTCAACCTCTCTTTTGCTCAGTGTTCATTTTTCAAAGCAACAACAATTCCATTGTTTGACAGCAAAACATTGATCGTGTAACATCGCCCTAACGGCACTACATATTTATCACTGGTGACGCAACTATTTACTCTTTTATTTCTTCTCTAATCGTTTTCTATTTCATGGGCTTTAACTTCAAATGCCGAAGACAAACATGAACAAAAAAGAAAAAACCATAACCAAAAACTATCAAAAATTAAAATGCCGAAAAAATGTCTTAAATAAAAAAGTCGCATGTAAAGACGTATTTTATTGGAAAAGCGAAAAAAGAAATAAATTTAAATTTAAGGCACGAGTAACTATAGCGATATTTTGTAATGAGCATCAATTTCGTATAACTGCTTATGCACACTGTCAGGATCCACTTGCACATGAACAGGAAATATATAAAATAAATGCAGACTTAAAACTTCGTGCAGAAAAAACTAATGACAAGCCATCACAAATAATTAACTCAGCAATTGTTCAGCATAAAAGTGAATGTAAAGTGTATGTACATACTGAAGAAATAGAATAGTGAGAAATAGTTTGCTGAAGGGGCCTAAAAGTTTAGGTGAAATAAATATTCCAGAAGGTCTTAAAATGTGGAAAGAGAAATGTTTTTGCTATCAGATAAAAGTTTTTAAAAATCAAAAGATTCCAAATTTTTGGTAGAATGGAGACCTTGAAGATTTTGGAAAGAACGAGTGTGTTGCTTATAAATGGTACACTTAAAATTGTACTATTCATACAGCAAGGCAAAGAAATATTACAATGAAGTTTTTTTTATGAAATCTTAAGAGTTGCCTGTGATAAAGGGTGCTTTTTCCATTTCGGACAAATATTGTGTAAATGACGAAAACTTTTCTTTAAAATTAAGAATGTTAAAATGTTTAGCTACATAATTTCAAACCAATATATATATATATATATGATGTACCTGAATATTACAATAAACTTAAAAAAACATGAATAATAATAGTGGGTGAAATTGTGCTTTAGTCACTTTTTTTTAATAAAATAGCTAAAATTATTTTTCTTTCAAAAACGGGTGTATTTTGGTCTTCTGATTACAAAATAGGCGGGGGAGATCGCAAATTTTCATTATTTATTTAAAAAAATGCAATTTAAAAAATTAAAAATTTGGACCTACGCTGATTTTATGTTGTTTTATGAATATTTCCACTAGTTATCACTCCACTATCACTATTAACCCTCTACCGACCAATTTTTTTTTTATAAATAAATGCAAGACATTGTATTTTTGGGGAGCTGAACATGAATCCGAAACCCGTTTTTAAATTTTTTGTCATACAAACCCTCCAGGTATGAACCTGGAGGGTTAGTGCATAAAATATAAAACAAAAGGAAAAATAACTTTCATTATATTTTATTAAATTCATTAATTTATTTTTTTGCTTTTTATTGAAGAATATTATTTGACGTGGAACTCCATTAAACAATTTCCTTTTGGTTGTAAATGAATGTTGCATTTGGTGCACATTCCTTGTGTTTCTAATTTGCAACCGGGTTTTTTGCAAGTTTTTTTCTTTGACCGACCAAGGATTATAGGAAAGTAATTACAGCCATCATATTGAACGTCCACAGGCGGACGATACGATTTCTCACCAACCGAGCTTTGTAAGGCTAAAGGTGGTCTACCAAGGGAGCGTTTTGTTTTACATACATACTTGCATAAAACATCAGCCACTTTTGCACGAAACACAGCAATCTCTAAATACTTGGATTAGCATGTGCTTTTCGATACAATAAATAAGCATTCACAATTGACATATCAATAAAATAATAAAATAGGCGAATATTTGGACTGTTAGTTTTGGAGCGGATGTGGTATCCGCCGAGTAACCCATCCATTAAGTCTATTCCGCCCATGTGACAGTTGTATTCGCTTATGACTTGAGGACACTCAATTTCTCGGTGCTTCATCATCTCGGAAATCATTCATAGATTTCTTTAGTTTTGAAATTATATAAAATTTACCTGAACCAGTGAAACCGCCATTGTCTGGTACTGATTCTGGTCAGGTATCATCGTATTCAGGTAATGGTGACCGTGGGCGTTTTAGTGGTCGTGTCTTTCATGATTTTTTATGCACTTCAGCTTCAGGTCGAGCTATTTGTATATCAACTTCTTTTGGCGCTTAATGTTCAACTGATCTATTAGAAGTCGCGACAGGTGAAGAATTAGGAATCACTCTAATTCCTGGCAGCGCTTGGCGTGGTGATGATGACTTCATAACTTTTTCGAGCTGTGCTTCATCTTTCGAAGGGAGCACGAAAATGGGATCGCACACACTGTCATCATCATCAAAATCATTACTTATTTCTCCTTCGGATTTCTTCATTATTTAATGAAGACATTTTGCAACTCCTATTTTCCATTGCTTAAACAAAAATAAGTAAAAATATACAGATTAAGAGTAAAAATGAATTTTTTAACATACACAATATTTTGCAGTAGTAAAAAAAAATAATACTACGCAACGATAATGCCCGCCTATAGGTGGTGTGCACACGGAGGCTTCTATTTTCACAAGTTTCTTTTGTATTTCAAAACTAATACAAAAACAATAAAATATACACTGCATTTCACTTACTAATATTTTTTTATTCGATTTTACAACGAATTTAAATTTTTTTTTTAATATTGAATTTCACTAATTTTACTTTTTCTTTATTTTGTTCACTTCACACGAAATTTTGAATTCAACTGATAACTTCAAAATGAAAGAAGATAACAATTCCAAATAAAAAGCAATGAATAAGTGCAATATTTGTTAAAAATTTTGTTTAGCGGTTGATACATAATGGTGTTTCACCAGCAATTTATTGCTGTTTTGCTATTGCCCGTCTGTAGGCGGTCTTGGACTGTAGAGGGTTAACTTCACTACGAAAATACGCTTTTGTTGCCATCGAAAAATTACAGTTTCGTTCAGGGCTTTGTAGCAGACAAATTTCGGGGTTGCTCTGCTACAGTTCCGCTCCAACCTCTTAAGTATAGCTCCTGCTCCGCACCTTGCTCCGCTCCAACTACATATAATTCACCTATTAAAAATTTATTTTTTTTTAATTCATATGTATGTATCGCTACCTTAATTTGCCCTAACACCCATTTTTCAAATTTGGAGATGATGATTACTCTTACCATTACTGGCAATGGAAAATTTCAATTACCATTTTCATCACTTCAATGGAAATGACAATAAAGAGTTCAAAAACAATGAATTGTAAACGAACAATAGGTAATTGGAAAAATTATTAATCGGAGCAGATAAATTTTGATTGCTCCAGCTCTAGCTCCAATTATGCTGGCTTACTATATTTTTAATTAAATCATACCCTCCTGGATAAAATTCTAGTTGTTCTGTAGTTCGGAAGAGGTTGTGGTTAGTCTGCATCAAAGATAAACTAGGCTAGTAAATTTATTTAGTAGTTGAATAGTTCTTTGTGAGGAAAACTAGGATGGTGAAGTTTTAGTGACGTTTTAGTTGGAAACTCCCTACCATAAACTAATCAAATAATTAATAAATCGAATCAATCATGAATTATCTTAAGTGATTCCTAATGTTAACGTTTGTGATAGTAAAAGGTAGTCGAGAAACTAACCAAATGGTATTTTACATTCGATTTTCTTTTTTTAATAAATAGTTTTTAACAATTTGTCGTATTTTTGAGGTTTAAAGCTATTATCGGTGCAAATTCACACCATTTTCGATGCGTCTCTGCTGCAAATTTTGAAAACGCAAAGAGGCACACACTATTGCGATTTCTTTACATTGAAATCGCCACAGCAGATTTTCATTTCTTTCTGCCATATAAGATATTTTTATTAGAGATTTTTACCAGTTCAATTAACTATTAAATTAAATATAAATATTAGAATAATTTGTATGTTTTCCTTTTGTTCACTTTTTTTCATTGCACTTCTTCTTTTTTATTTTGTTAATTGTTGGCATGAAAACGCAGCAGTTTGCGTTTTCAGGACGACAAAAGGGGGTGTATATTGTAGGTTTTAACATATAATATGAAGGAAAAGGGAAATTATTCTGTCCGTGCATTACAGAGCTTTCAAATATTTGTTTATTGAAATATCTCCGTGCCTCCCTACAAATCTGTCCACGCTCCCCCTAGGGGGTTCGCCTCACTACTTGAGAACCACTGCTTTACAAGCAAAAAATTGCACTATGTTCTTACTTTTTTTTGTAATAATCTGAAAAATTTGGTAACCTTTATATAATTAGGAGTGGAAAAAAATTATTATTATTATTTTGAAATGGCATCTTTGTAAAAACCGTTTTGATACTGTTTTTTATAAATATAAATAAATAAACTTAATCACAATAGAATACAATAAATTAATTTATTTATACGCCCAACATTTTTAGTAAGATTTTCTTTTTTATTATATATTATTATTTCCTACACGCAGATTCAGTACATATACACAATGGCAAGAAGTAATATTCAGAACAGTTCCGTTTGTTTGGGGTGCGAATCGACTGTTACGACTTTTTGTATTTTAAGCGACAATGAGGAAAGGCATTGGAAGTTTTTGGAAAGCCACGGTTTGGTGTTGGCTATAAAAAAATGCCCAACATGCAAGGAGGAGGCCATTATTTCAATGTGCCATAACTGGAAAAATCGTTGAGATAGATGAAGCTAAATTGGGAAAGCGAAAGTATAATCAAGGACACGTAATTGAAGGACAGTGGATTTTTGGTGGGTTCGAAAGGGGGACAAAAAATGTATTTTTTATCGCGGTACCTGATAGGTCAAAAGAGACCCTAATAGCGGTTATCAAGCAGAATATTGCTCCGAAAACTCACATTTATAGCGACTGCTGGAAGGCGTATGACGCTATTCAAGGCTGTGGAAATGAATATACTCATTTAACAGTTAACCACTCGCAAAATTTCGTCGACCCGATCACAGGTGCACATACACAAAATATTGAGCGCACCTGGAGAGACGTTAGGAGCTCCATTTCCCGTTATGGAAGATCGGAGAGTCACTTTGATGGGCACCTCGTGGAATACATTTTTAAAAGAGTGCATCCAATTAGAAGGGAGCGCTTGCATGCCACTTTTCAGGTTATTTTCAAATTATATAATCTATATACAGAAAATGCAGAGGAAAGAGTTTTTTCCGTGCGAAGCTTAATTTGCTAAAAAATTAATAAATGAATATATTAACGAATTTTATTCATTTGTTTTTCTTTTTGCTATTTGTTTATTTTATTCATTTATACTACAAAGCTTTTGGGAAAAAATGGATAAGGATAATGATGAACAAAGAAACTTTTTTCACAAAACAGGCTTGTAGGAAAGTACAATTATGAAAAAATTGCGCGATTTTTTTTTCATTATTCTTATCATTAGATTCATTCATCCATTTTATTGTGCTATTTTGTTGATCGACACTTTTCAACACACTATTACAAAAAAAAGAAAGTAAGAACTAAAGCACAATTTTACCTCTGAACAGATAAATATAAATATTTCAACAGCACAAAATACAGTAGAAGCTTGGCGCAGGAGAATGCAAATGTAATTGATATATCTCATGTGGGTGTACAAGCAAACTAATAAGTCCTTAGTCCAGCTGAGGGTTACCTTGTGGTGCTCAAATGCTATCAGTGCAGCACGATATTTCTTTAAAATCTCTTATTTTACTATTTTTGTTGTATCCCTGGTTGGATATAGAGTTGGAATTCTAGTAGTGAAATCCTCTTTAAAAGTTATGTAATCCGTGGCCTTATCTAAGACTGTTTTCATCCCCTTTTGATCCCTTAGTTTTATTTCACTCAAAATTGTGGAGTTCCCAAGGTAAGCTGATTTCTACACGTTAGATTCTTTTAGTCTAAGAGCTCCTTTGGCTGTATAGCCTTGAATAAAGTCCGTAGCGGTAGGATATAAAATATCATATTCATACCTTCCTGCGGTGCACTACTTACAGCCACGGTTGCCAACTTTTCGATGTTTGAAAATGGGACAGGACTGGAAGTGGAGGGTTGTTTCACTAAGCATGTTTTTAATAAGTCGCTGAATTCCGAGTAAGACAGTCTACAATACTGGAATACAGTGAGAATATACCACGTGTCCGGGTTCGTATCTCAGCACGCTCAAAAATCAAAAATAGAAAATAAAAATTTTTCTACACGGCATCACCTCTCGGCTGGCAATGGCAAAACTCCAAGAGTAAACAAAAGCCTATGAAAAGCTTTTCATTTCGCCGTTCGGATTCGGCATAAAACTGTAGGTCCCATCTATTGGTGTATAAATATAACTCACACAACATGAATCGATGCGAAAAGCTCGTGCTTATAATTATTCTAATCCTCTTTTAGTCAACTACTCTTAGACTTGTTAAAGGGTCTCCGTGATATCACCTTAAGTTGTCCTTACTCAGCGCTTTGAGTTTATGTAGATAGTGATCTTATTAGTGGACAAGATAACATAAAAGATTTAATTAATATTCCTGTTAGTAGCATGTTTAAGTAAAATAATTAATATTTATGGTGGTTTATAACCTTTTTTTTCCGAGTGACGTCGTATTATAAGTTAAAGTCGTACCATATGTTCTTTAATAAGTATAAGTATAGTTTAAGTTTTAGTATAATGTACATATTTTTCATGAAATAAAGAACCGTTACTACTACTACTATTCCTGTTAGACGTTCTCCGGCCGACCTTGACTTTTGCTGGTGCAATCTTTTGTGGTGGCTGCTATTGAAAATTTAGACCAGTTCGCCCTTACAGTATTTCTAAATGGTCGTGAAGCCTCTACTTCAGAATTAATGGCCAAGAGTATCTGACTGTATACCTGTGTGATACAAACGAAAGGTTAAAACCAATTTTAAATTTTTTTAGTTTTTGGGCCAGTTTCACTTGATCGCCTGACCAATTAAGGCAATATAGGGGATTTGAAGCCGGCCAATTAAGGGGCATGATAGGGTTGTCTATCAGTAATTTTTTGTGTAAGAAAAAAATTACTTGTGTTCTAGACACTCAAGACTTTAAACTATTAATCACATTTAAGTATTATTTAAAGACATAATTACATAGATATTATTGGTTGGTTTTTCGTTATACTTGAACTATTGTTTTTACCGCAGCTTTTATTTATTTATTTATTTTTATAAAATAAAAATAAAATTATTGTAATAAGAGTCTTGTAAGAGTTACTAATTGATTTTAAATTTGAAATTAAAAGCTTACAGTTCAGAAGGTAATGTAACCATTTCCGACTCTGACCTGATACTTTCACTATATTTTCTACTTTCGATAAAAATATTAATAATTTCAGCAATCATCTACAGCACCAAATACAATGAAAAGTAACAAATGCTAAGATGTTTTACCCTCTCCTTTAAATTAGTATGTATATTCTTACGTAATATTGTATTTATCAAATATTTATATTCATATTCATGTCATATGAAATTGAAACAATAAAAAATATTTGTTGTTTTTTTTAGGATTTTGTTTCTAATAAACAAATTCCAACAACTAGGTAATATTAAAATAATGCGGTGGGGTAAGGGATATTTTTTATAATTGTTATTGAAACGAAACACATTTGCACTCCTTTTTTTTATTATTTTTTTGGCTTTGCCAGTTGTTTCTTGCCTATTTATATTTGTATTTTGGTATGTTTATCTAGAACAATGCATTAACCGTTAAAACAAATACACAATTGCGTTTAATAACATTATATTTGTTGAAAAGCAAAAATTGCAGTCATTTAATCAATAATAATTACTTTTTATTAACATTATTGGCACAAGTCAATTCTGTAAATATTTACTTTTCTTATATTTACTTTTCTTACATTTATTGGTGCGTTTTTAGATTTACGCAGCTGCTCTTTATTGCATTTTTTCCAAATTATTTTAACAACTCATCAGCAGCGTAGCCAGGGCTGCAGCCCCCACAGTTTCCCCCGTTCTTCAGTGATAATAACAAAAATTAAAACCTTTTCTTTATATATTACACAAGTCAATACGAAATTCGTCGGGAACCTTCTACATCTTTGCTTTATAAAACTTTTTAAATGTTTTTGAGATCCTTGTAACATATTCGCCCAAAGTCGCAAAAATCTTAAGTGGAAAACTGAGTACGTCAAAAATATCAACGTCCTAGAGTTATTTAACTTTCATGTGAACTCCTATGCCCTGATATATTTCAGATTTTCATGCAAAAAGTGAGCATTTTCACCACTTTTCACATTTTTTGCTCATTTTTCTATTAGCTTTATTTGATCGGATATTGTGTCAGTCTTTCGAACTCTTGAAATTAGTTGTATTTTCTGTTTGGGTTAATAATCTGACATTATAGTATTAATTTCAGTTAGTTATATTATTTGGCATCCTCGAATCTAAATTTAATTATTCCACTTATCATTCATATCGCTCACATGGGTATTTCTACTCCCACTTGTTCAATAGTGTCAACATTCTTCTTAATTAACACTATCAACATCCAATCTTAAAATATAAACATTCATTATATTTCTTGGTATGACTCTTCACATATGCCAATTCAGTAATTCTTTTTTATAGGATATGCCACGACCATTATTCCAAAACCACCCATATTTTTCCTACATAATGCCAATTTTTTTCCAATATGATCCAGATTTTTCTACTGCACGACATTGCGAACCTCATTACCTACTGTACTGTAAATGGCTCCAATGATAAACCCTAAGAGTTGTGTGGGAGGTGCCACGTCCACTTGGAGAAACGAGAGCCAAACACAATAAACAAGTTTGAAATTTAAAGTGAACCGGAAAGCAGAAACGCATTGATATAAACGACCGATTTTCGAAAAACATTGAAGCTGGTTTACTCGTTTGGCGTTTTCCTTAAATATTGGCGCAAAATAAAATTGCAATTTATTTACATTTGTGAAATATAAAAAAATCGCTAATCATACATAGGGTAGCCAGATTTTTGAACCGCGAAATCAGTACATTAGACGTTGGAAAACAGTGAGAATCAGGACAGTTTTTATGCTTTTATTTCCTAGTAATTTCAATGTAATATAGTGATATAAATGTCCTGAAACTTTTTGTCCGATTTTGTGTATTCATTTTAAATTTTTTCTTCGTCGGTAGACAATATTGATTACGTATCAGTTTCCATATTTAGAGAATTGTGAGAGGTGGCGACAGTAATCAAATTCGATTAATAACAAATTCCTACTTATTTAAAAACTTCCGTTAATCGCCTTTCTTCAAGCAAATATTGCTTTTCTGCTCTCGATAGCAGCAATGCGTGAATATTTTATTTTGTGAACAATCAGAAAAAAAAACAAACAGGGTGCGACTGTCTGCAAAAATGATTTTAAGACCATTAAGGTTAAGAATTTGAAAAAATCCAAAAATCAGTACATTTTCGTACTGATTTCGAGATTTCGAATAATCAGTATTTAAAAAAAAAAAATCAGGACATGTACTGGTCAAATCAGTAAGTCTGGCTACCATTATCATACAGCACAAAATAAAAAACCAATTCCAGCTCCCTCCTCGGAATTATTTGATGGCCACGCCACTGCAACTCAAACCCATATAAATATTGCAACGAATTTCAAAAAGTCTACAATAAAAATATAAGTCATCTGCAGTTCAGTTCTTTCTTCATTTCTAACATAATTTATTAAAAATGAAATTTGCACTGATTCTTATATTCGTCGCCAATTTTGGTTTCCTAATGTCAATGGCGCAGAAAGACACCACTATGGCACTGCATCCTGACTGTCCAACAAAAGTGTGTCCACGTATATATAGACCTGTTTGCTGTTCAGTCGATGGAGTCTTAGTCACGGAGCCAAATATTTGTAAATACCAAACCCGAAAAAATTGTGCTCGTATGTTTTGTGAGCAAGGAAGAAGTAAGTAAAATAAAATTTTAAATGTTATTTTGTTTAAATTCATTTTGTTTATTTAATTATTTACAGAATTTCCAGTTGTGTGTTTAGAATATCGCAGCGCTTGTAAACGTCCTCAGCAACAGAAAAACAAAAAGCAAAAAGACAGACAACTCGAAAGGTAATGCGTAAAAATATTATAAACAAAATAAACAGACATATCTATAAAAACCGTTATTATGATGACTAATGTTATATTGTACATAAATTTATATGTACCGAAATGATTTTATAATAAAGGTTAAATAAATAAATTATTTAGAAAATATTGGCTTTCATTTGAAGAGATGTTAGTGAAGATAAGGTTAGTACTTTCTAATGTAATGTTATTACATTTTGCAACAATTTGATCCCTTATAAAATTAAATAGCGAATGGGTAACTCAGGTTTGCTGATTCGGACCCAGTACTCAGCTTTTCTCTAGCACCAAATAAAAAAAAATGTATCTCGAACTCCTCAGCGGACCACCGACTTCTTGGTCTAGTGGTAGCGTGCTAGACTCTTGTCTCTGGAGTTCCGGGTTCGAATCCCGGATAGGGTATGGTTTCTTATTTATATTTCTTGCTTTCATAAACAACACAATGCTTTGCAGTAAAAAAAAGAAAAAGTTTTTTATCATGAGGAGAAACAAGTTAGCCGGACAGCAACACTCCACCATTCCATCTTACCCGTCCTTTGAGCCATTATCCAATATGTGACTTACTGGGTAAACGGGTAAGGTGACCAACTATGCAGCTTTATCAATTGATTGGTTATCGAATAACGCCACTATTCAAAAACCAGTTTCCAGTCACCTACGTGATCAAAAATCGGATTAACCTGATAAACCTGGTTTCGTTTCCCACTCAACTTGAAAAGTTTGTAGAATATTTTTTGTCAAATTTTATATTTCTGAATACAATTCTGGCAAATTCGCAACCAACAAATACTTTAATAGCAAGTAAAATAGCACTGCACTTTTTATGTAAGTATACTTGGTAAGGTGAATCTATAAAACCAAGACTGCACATTTTCGTTCAGAGACTTAAATATCGTTTACCTTTTGCAATATTTTATACTTTGAGTTTTAAAACCTTCCTCTCTTCCTGCTCTTTCTTGATCTCGAAATCGATTTTTAAAAAGCGTGCTATTTGAAAGTATTATATTTTAAAAGAATTTTGTAAAAATTTCAAAGAGAAACTCGGAGTGCTTTCGTAGATATAGACGATTATAACGCCGAGTGTCAGACAAGCTAAAAAGATCGCGCTTTGCTTCGGCTTCTCTTTCGGCCATTCAGAAAGATGTGTCTCCGTCCTCCTTCTCCTGACTGTAATCTGTAAACTTACAAATTACGGTCAGCCCAATTATAAAGAAGTATATTATACATTTGTTAAATACCGATTGTCAAAACTTTAAAACGGTATTTCTCAAAACAAGGTTTTTGCCATTGGTGTGCACTATAATTGAAATTTAAATATGTTCTTTACACAACAATGACCCCAGGACGTACTAGAAAAAATAAGTTTGGTAAATTTCGTAACTTTATTTTTACGAAAAAAGTCAAATTTTTGAGAAAGTCAATTTTGGCGATCCATTATTTTGTGAATTGTTGATCAAGCAAAATAATCGTAGTATGTCTTGGGGCAACACTCATAATTATTCTAAAGGTTTTTTTGTTTAGACGTTCCAGTAAGCCCCATTTGTGCACGCCAATTCATTCCTTTTAAATTAATACACAATTTTTTCTTGTACTTGAAGTCAAAGGAATTTGGGAGTTAAAAAACACATTTTTGTTAATCTAACAAACCTATAAAAAAGTGATAAAATTTACTACCGAGAAAGTGCAAGCCCCCCTTAAAATAAAATTCACCGAGAGTAATTTCAAGCGTACGGAAAGGGCATTTTTCTTTTGTATAAAATGTTTCCATGTAAAGTGCGTATCGCACTGTTATAATATGAAATTATAACGGTGCGGGGATTTGGTCGAAAATCGGGGATTTCTCGAGAGCTATCGGGAGAAAGAAAAAATTAGTTGGCATCCCTGATCATGATAGACATTGAATCTCTATTTATATTGCCGTCTCTATCAGCGATACCAACTTGCGGGGAATTCCCCGATTTGCTGGGAATTTTACTCGGTGTGGGGAATGAACTTTTTTTTGCGGGGAATTTTTAAGTCGTTCAGCTTTTAGTAATTAAAGTCTGTAGAGTATTTTTTGTCAAATTTTATGTAACTTAACTTAAGAAATATTTCATATTTTGGGTCTTAAATTTTTCATCTTTTCTTAAGCATGCTCTGCAATTTATTGGTTTGGAGAAATCGAATTTTAAAAAAGTATTAGAAAGTATTATATTTCGAAAGTGTTTTGTTAAAATTTCAGAGAACGCAGAGTGCTTTCTTAGATATAGACGATTATAGCGCCGAGTGCCAGTCAGACCAAAACAGTCGCGCGGTGCTTCGACTTCCCTTTCGGCCGTTCAGAAAGGCTTAGCTATTCCTTCGTCCAGCACCTCCTGATTAATAACTCTTAATCATTGCTGACTAATCTGTAAACTTACAAATTACGGTCAGCCATCATAAAGAAGATGAAGTATATTTTATATGTTAAAAACCGATAGTCAAAACTTTGAACCCGTTTTTTTCAAAACAAAGTTTTTGCCATTTTTTATTTGAGTCAAAAGAAATCCCATGAAAATTTTGATGACCAAAAGTGGGCTGAAGCTTATATGTTAAGAATTCCGGAGTCAGAAAGTATGTTTTTATTAATCTACCAGTCCCATGAAAATTGGTTAAGTTTTGGGCAGAGAAAGTTCAGGGTAGCCTTAAAATAACACTCACTGAGATCAATTTCGTTTTTGTAAAATGTTTATATGGGAAGTGCGTGTAGAGCTGTTATAATGTGAAATTATACTAATGAGGGGATTTCTATCGAAAATCGGGGAATTTCCCTGGTCTCTATTCCTACAATAAATGGTATTGCTAGTTCTGATAGAGATGATCCAGGACAAAAACCATTTTGAACAAATTTCGAAGTTAATATCAGAGCTGTAAAAGAATGCGATCAATTGAGGATATAAGTCACAAATGAATAATAATTTTTGATTGCAGTTATAGAATAACATATTTGACTCCAGAATAAAAAATGCAGTTGGAAGTCTTTTTTGGAGTCGCCGATTGGTTGTTCATTTAAAGTCTTTGTTAGAGTCAGGTTAGCGAATGCAATTTTTTTTTGAAATCATAAGACTTATGATTCCAAAATCATGTTTGCTTTGAAGTCACTTGGAGTCACTTAAATACCCTTGAACTCAAATGCAGTCATTTGGAGTCAATTGCAATTTGCAGTCAATTGGAGTCACTTGGAGTCTTTTGGAGTCAATTGGGATTTTGAAGTCAATTGGAGTCAGTTGAAGTCATTTGGAGTTAATTGGGAATTTGAAGTGAATTGGAGTCACTTGGAGTCAATCACAAACAAATAAAATGTGAAGTTAATTTTAATATCGATGGTCATACGTTGGCCCCTCGTATGTAGTTTTCCACCACTTTTGGAAGGGACTACAAAAAAGCAATAAATGTACATAAAGAATATGTAAAATTGCTTTTAAATCATTTGAAATAAGAAAAAAAATATTTTTGGATTTATTATTTTTTTATTTTATTGCGTTATTGAATTGTCTTCCAAAAGCGTAGTATGTACATATCGCTCATTTACTAAAAGACTGTCATAAGTCAAAAAACTCGATTTTTGAGTTAATGGTGTAGAATTATTCATTATTTCACGCTTCATATTGTGTAAATTATTATTATATTAATATCTTGTATACTCTGCGCGTAAGAATTATAAGATTTCCTGTTTTTTCTGCAAAGTGGGAGACAATTGAAAACTTTAAACGCGTTTTCTGCAAAATCGCCTTTTTTGAGTTAGGACAGTCTTTTAGTAAATGAGCGATATGTATTTAGAAATCTGTTCATAAATCATAGTATTTTCGTCATTAAAAAACGAAATTATCAAAACTTGAATAACCTTGAGTATTTATATATTAGGGTTATTGCGAATAATAAAAATCGCAATTTGTTTTGATAAAATAAACGAATGGATATATTAAATAACACATATGTTAAAATTGACTTCACATTCCATTTGATTCCAATTGACTTCAAATTCCCAACAGACTCCAAATGACTCCAATTGACTGCAAATTTCAATTGACTCCAAATGACTGCATTTGAGGTCAAGGTTATTTAAGAGACTCCAAGTGACTTCAAAGCAGTCATGATTTTGGAGTCATAAGATTTGCAGTCTCATGATTTTAAAAAAAAATTGCATTCCCTTGACTTTAAAAAAGACTTTTCTAAATGAATAACCAATCGGCGACTCCATTCTGAGGTCAAATATGTTACTTAGAAACTGCAATCATGTCGGTTATTAACTGTGACTTCAAGGTATTTCAATTAAATTGATTGCATTCTTTTACAGCTCTGGTTAATATATAACAGCTGATGCCAGTAAATGAGAACAAAAATATTTGCAAACAGAAATAAATGAAATAAAATAAAACAGTTAAATTTAAAATATATGTAATAAAAAATACATAAATAAAATGGAATCTGTTGGAGTGCCAATTTTATCAATTGAAAAGGAGCATTGTGCTGATGTACTTTCACTTAAATTAGGACGAAAATTTTTGAGGGACTTCAGTAATCCTATGGAAATGGATGATTCAATGTAAGGTTGTTTATTTTAAAGCCAAATAGTGAAATTTGATTAATTTTTAAATTTCAATGGACATTTATCCTAATGTCAGCAAATTATAAATTACTTTTTATTAAAAACGCAATATCTTTTATTTAAATTAATTTAATACTCACATTTTTAATTCTTTTAACCATTAAAACCCATTGACGGAAAGTTAATTTCTTTAATTCCGACAAGCAAAACACAATAGGAAAATTTCTCTATAGTCATCTCTCAAATCTCATCTCGATTGGGACTTGTGATGCCAGATTTTTTATTTTCGAACATAAAAAATCAAGTAAGGAGCCTGCAATGTGAACTATAGAGATTTCCCTATAGTTGCTATTTCAATCGTGATCTGCAATAAGGGTTATATAAAGCGCGGTTCACGCAAAATTGGCACGCAGGAAAGTTGCTGTATCTTTTTAATCAGAACACTCAGAATAACAAATAATGCATTAAATGATAAGTTTAATACTGTGTTTTAATACTATAATATTAAAAGATTTAAATTTCTTTGTTGTGCAAAAAGTTCCGGGTATTCCTTTTAATGGACCCCATAAACCTTTGAACATCCGCTCTGGATACTTTTGCGGCTATTTGGTTCCATTTTAGTAACATTGAATTCACATTTTTGACAATACCTGCATTTCTCTTCAACTTATATTTTGTAATAGTCCAGTATTTTTCGATCGGTCGAAGCTGGGGGCAATTGGGTGGATTCATATATTTGGGCACTACGTCTACTTTATTTGTCTGATACCAATCCATGGTTTTCTTAGAGTAGTGACAACTGGCTAAATCAGACCAAAACTTCACTGGCGAATGGTGGTGACAAACAAATGGCAATAGTCGTTTCGAAAGGCACTCTTTGATGTAAATATCAGACGTCATAGAAGAGGATGTCACAAATGCCCTGGATTTGAGACCACAGCTGCAAATAGCCTGCCACACCATTGCTTTCTTTGCAAATTTATCCATTTTTGTGTACTTGAATTTTGAGGGTACATTACCACGATTCGTTGCCATTTAAAATTTTTGATCTGGAAGCTGTTTAAGATCAAATTTTACGTATGATTCGCTTTCCACAATAATGCATCCATTGAATTTGGTCAAAACATTATTATAAAGAAGAGGAGCACGTTTTTTGGCCAGCAAATTCTCTTTGTCTGTTCTATTTGGATATTTTATAGCATGATAGCACTTTAGCCCAGCTTTTATGCGTATTCGTCTAGCAGTACTTTTGCTGGTATTGAATTTTTTGGCACCATCGCTATCCGATAGTCCGGGATTGCTATTGATGGACCTCAAGATCTTTGCCTTTAATTTAGGTTGGTGGTTCCCGTTTTGTTCACAACTTTTTTAGCTCTTTCAACACTAAGAGCTTGCTTTATATCGTTTTATAAATCTACATACCGTTCTTTTGGAGATATTTAACACTTTCGCAATCTTTGAACCAGACCACAACGGATTTTTAATAAATTTGTTCACAATCAATTTTCTATTTGCAGCTTCCATTGTGCACACAATCACCAACTTGCGATCAATTAATATGAAAAATTTATCAACTAACGGTAACGGTATTGCAAACAAAATCCCAGTAAAAAATTTGTTGTTCTTATGACTAGGGGCGACGTGGTGACCACAACAAAGCGTGCCAATTTGGCGTGAACCGCGCTTTACTAGCTCTGTTCACGTACTTTTTCATCAAAAACTTTCAGGAAGAGAGTAAAAGAAAGATTGAAAAAAAATTGTCATAAAGAGAAACTATCAGAACAAGTACGTGAACAGAAAACTATTAAAAACTTTCAACTAAACAGCTGATTCGTTGTTTTTACAGTTAATTTTCAGTGCGAAAAAATATTATGCAGTTTATAATTTAATTTAATTAATTTAAAGAATAATTTTTGAATTCATTCTGTGTGGCACAACTCACATTCTCTCTCGTTGAAAGTTTTTGAGTACATGAACACTTTTCTAGTGAAAACTATTAACAATTGTTAACAATTTTAATAAAGAGGTCGTAATTAGCTCTGGATGTTGCTTGGATATTTAAATCCAAAAACCAGATATCATCATCAATTTGTTTAAAAAAAATTGTTTTTGTTGTTAATTTTTGAGTAAAAATTTTTTAAATTTGATTTTTAGAAAGACAGTCTAATGTGTGTGAAATTGTTTTTTAAATTTTTCCTTGTCACAGTTTTAAGGGTACCATTACTTGCCATTCTCGGGGTCAAAAATTGATTTTTTTTTATTGCCTTCTTCGAAACCAAGAAAACCAAGCCTATGAAGAGTTTGAAGGAATTTTGTATGGACTAGGCATAGCTGATTGAAGGTGAGTTGGTTTTATACACGAAACATTGCTTCACAAAACTTTAAACGCATTTTTCTCGAAACAGTGTTTTTACGATTGGCGGACTTTGTAACTCAAAAACTATTCAACCAATTGCTTTGCAATGTGGTTTAATACATCAATAGCTATAACTTGGACTATTATCAAGAAGATTGATAAAGATTTTCTATAATTTTCAGCTCAATTTTTAACCAAAAAGCATTGAATTTTAGAAAAAACATTCAAAGGTCCGCCATTTTGTGAATTTTTGTTTGAAATGAATAATAATAGTCTGTGTTATAGAAAAACATGTACTTTATCTTATTCTGTTTGATTTATTGATTTCAGGCATTCCAGTGATTTGCAATCGTTCCCGCCATCAAAAAACAAGTTTTTTTTATTGACGACGAAAATGTTGCTAAAATGTTTGTAAAACAACACTGTAAGAATTTTTTCTTGTTTTTAAAGTTTCGAAATACATATGCGCAGATATCCAAACCTCAAAAATTGATTTTTGTTTATTTACCAGCCTATTGAATATCGCGGAAATTCTAAATCGAGAATGGGAATGGGGGGGGAGGGGGGGCATACCCTTAAAAGAATCAAAAATAATAACAACCTAATTTTTGTGTTTTTGTACTGTAAAACTCGCAAAAATGTATAAAAAAACTAAAATTTTGCATTTCTTCATTGTTCATGTTTCTCTATCAACCCTCTAAATTTGAAGCTTGTCGGAGACATGAGGTGTGAATCGTTGCTGACTTGGCCTGGAACGCCCCATATACATGCACTGGTAATAATATTTTGTTCGCATTAAGTTTCATGAAATTAGAAAAATATATTCAAAAGTACATATGCATATGCAAAATAAAAGAAAAAATGAATCAATATTGATAAAGTCAAAACAAAATGTTTATATATTTGCATATAAAGAATATCAAAATACAAATGTTGAATGTTATATGCCAGAATAAATAGAAAATATTTGTTTTATCAAACACCCCCAACCTATCTATTCATACCTTTTTACCTTTTGTCGGGAGGATCTGTTGCCAACCGTTGCGTTCGAGCCATCGGTAATGCACTTCATATCTGGTTTCTGAATTTAAATATATCAACAACTTCGAGAGCTAATTGCGTCTTTTTACAATCTATACTCCTTGTAGATTACAACTAATTAGCCCTTCCTTGCCCATGCTGCCATATATGGTCCCACCACTTTGGACGGTAATAGTGGCACCATCTTACTTCCAACATCCAAACCACAATATGGGCTTCGTAGATTGCAGCTTTTTGTATCGATGCGCATATATAACAGTATTAGAAAACGTCCGCTGTCAAAATTTTTTGCCATTTTTATGTGAAAAATAAAATAATATAAAAAAATTTTCTAATAAGATTTTCTATATAGCCGAAAGATATTGTTTTTATACATTTCACACTGAATAATTGGTATAAATTTAAATTTTTGGTTATTTTTCTTTATAAAGTGATTAAAAAAAAAAAGTTATGCATTTCTATTTTACTTGATGCTGCCCAACAAACCATATATGGCCCCCTCGGTAATGTCAGAATTTAACTCTTATAATTAAGATATTGAAAAAGTCATAGAACAAAAGTTGTTCGGAATGAAGAATGCTATCCCTTAATATTTTTTTAAACAAAATTTGCGTTGTTGGGCAGGGAAGGGTTAAATAAATAAATTAATGTATGGGAAGGTAATAGGGGAAAGAAACAAGCTTAAGCCTTGGTATAGGAAGTAGAAGGTTTAGGAGGATTTAGAAAAAAAATAAGAATTCATAAGAAGGATAGGATTACATTAACAACTAAATACTGATACATATTTATTTTATTATATATAAAAGCTAAAGAAAGTACTACAAATAAAAAGTTAATCAACATCTTTAATAGTTAATAGTAAACATTTTTATATTGTTCAGAGAAGTGTGTGTGATATTCCAAAATAGTTTTGTGTTTATAACAGAGTTTTAAGTCGGCAGTTTGACTAATGTGGGACAAAGTTATTGCCATAAAGTACGACGCCTATTTTGCGAATCAGGTAATCCTTACGTATTTTTAAATTTTTTGATAATAAGTATCAGTATTTACTGTACAACATTTCAATTTTATTGCTGTTAGTTTTGAACATATTTAATTTTTCGGTCTTTTCTTAATAGTAATTGTATGGAGAAGGGACGTGTTCCTAGCCAGGATTTGATCGAAATTCACAGAGTTACCCATCTAACTTGTTCTAGAATCTAGATGCATCACTGCGAGTCGGTTCGAGAGCTGAGTCAAATATTTTCAAAGGAATAGTTCTTGACATGCCTTGTGAAATTTAATAAAACTCCAGTTATCTACTCTCATATTTTCGATGTTTTTCACAGCTTCTTTCATCTTCGGTTCTGATAAAGTCGCTCTTACTTTCAGGTTGTTTCATTCAGATCACTTAAAAAAAAGATATATTGTTTATATGCTTCTTCATACTTACACAGTGTAAACGGTTATAAAAATGTTATTATTTCAAAATAAGTTTAAGGTCAACTCTAATGCCATTACTTGTAATGACAGAGAAGGGTAATGATATTGAAATACAAGTTTTCTAAACTCAGCCACTGTTGGTGATCGCGTTGTTTGAAAAAAACTAGAGGCGTTAACCCTGAGATTGCATAGAAATATTTCGGTTTTTCTATTTACTTTACAACTTATGCATATTTGTTTACACAGTTGATGACAATTCTAGAATTTCATTAAACTTAAAAAGGTAACAGAACTACTTAAATAACAGACAGCTTTTAAAAATTATATTAAAGAATATAAAATAACATAACTATAAAGACGATTGCTGTCTTATTATAATGAATTCCTTTAACGTATTACTCCTAGTTATCTTAGGCATTTCGAATATTCATTCTAAAAGTGTAAGAAACCAGCTTAAGGATATTAAAGTAACTACTACTACAACTACGGTTAAACCAGTCGTCACTGTGGAAGATAAACTGAAATGTGATGAAGAGGTATGTTCACACATACGTCAACCTGTTTGCAGTTTGGTAAATGATAAACCAATGACCGCGCCCACTCGTTGTGAACTTGATAATAAAATACGATGCTCAAAGGTGTTACGCAAAGTCTTGGGGAGCAGTAAGTATTAGTTGGGAGGAATTATTTAGTGTTTTTGTTTATTGTGTTTTCCCTTTTAATTATTTTATAGAAGTTCCTGTCATTTACTATTTACACGATGGTGAATGTCTTGGTAATGAAAATGGAGATAAGTGGAAGAGTCGATCAGTTCAGAAGAAGAAAACATCAAAGAAGCTGCAAAACAATCGTAAGAATTTCAATAAGACAGCAGAAAAGAAAAGGACTACAAGACGAGGAGCAAGAAGACAGTATTTCAGTTAATTAGGAATTATATCAAAGCTTCGATAAGCGACGTTATAAATTTTGATTGTTTTAAAGTTGCGTTGTGAATATTTCTATTTGCGTTGCTTTTTTTAAAGTTGTTTTATTAAATGTATGCAACTGTTTCTGCCTTTTAATGAATTACAAGTTTTTCGTTGAGATATGCCTTGAGTATTTATGTACTGGGCTTCTGGCCTCAATTAAAAATAATAATTTTTCCGCGCTGTGGCTCATTGTGATCTAAATTTTTATAAGTATGAACTAATACAATTTTTATACAAAGAATATTTTCCATCAAATGTCGATAGTTTTGAATTAGGCAAACGAAAAAATGTAGGTATGGTAATAAGACTTAAAGTATTTTCCAACGGTGAACTTCCCTACGCTTATGCTGCTCCAAAAGCTGCATAAGTTTCAATTTAGCACCAATGCACAGCTCCTCGTTATGCCATTAGTTCTTTTATGTATGAGTTCCAATCTGCTAGTACGTTCAAGCATTTTCTCAATTAGCGTTATATTTCCACGAGGCGTAGATCTCTGCTGCTTTAAAACAATCAATTTTGACACATGGACTGATTCTGGTGCCATTTTTAACCCTTTGGCGACCAAATTTTAATGGAGCTTAATAGAAACCATTTCTTTTGAATTACAATTACAATTCTACAATGATTTGTTTGTCCTTTATTGAAGGTTAAATAAAACATAGCTATGAAGCTGTATACAACCACTGGATAACTCTTTTTCCCCAATTTTTTTATTTTCATATTCTCTTATCTTAAACATATCTGATAAAGCTAATGTCCACTTAGTAATAATTAAGCACATTTTTTTTTTTTAAAAATAGCGCAAAGATTTTACTACAAAATTTTGCACTTAGGTTTTTTGCTGCACTTCAAAGACAAAACATTAAGAAAAAATTACATGAGCAAGAAATTTCAATTGTTCGGCAATCAGCAAACATGTATAATACCTAACAGAACTGAATGCATATATTAGTGAAATTTGTTAAACACCCATTTTATGTCACATTAAAGTGAATGTTGCATATACGCCACATTGGGTATGAAAGAGTTAATGTTTATCGAAATAAAAATGAATTTGAGAAAATATAACTTCAGGTCGAGAAATTAAATGCACTTCAATTAAAGGCGATTGTAAGAACAAAATATCAAATATATTTTCAAAATTAGATTTTTACCAGAGAAATCAAAATTTAAACGTCATTAACAACAATTGTGACAATGCGAAATTTCCAATATAAAATTCAACAGAAAATAAATATACCATAAAAAATTAAATTGTTCGAAGCGGCAATAAATTACCGAGTCAAACGAAATTGCAACTATCTCATTAATACATCAATAAAAATTAGTAATAATGAATGATAATGAAAGGTGTTCCACGTTCGAATAACATTAAGATTTGAATGCGAGCAAAATTATTTCTTAAGCAATTTTTTTTTACTGTGAAATAGCTAAGCTTGACAACAATGATGCATGCAGTCAATAACCAAATACGACGACAAATTCTGCAAGGACAATTAAAATTGACAACAAAGCAAATGTTTATAATGGTTGTATGTTATAACTGTTCAGTTCTTCTTAAACTACTTTATAAAATGGTGGAATATAAATTTTTATGTACATATGGTATATGAATTTTCACAAATAACGGATTCTTATAGCGAATTTGAATAACGCACCAAATAGCAGATTCAAATAACTATGTAACAGACGATTTTCAATCAAGGATTCGATTTACACAAATAAAAGTTTCTACTACTTTTGTTTCACTTTACTAATTTTTAAATGTATGTATGAATATTGGAATAATTGAGCCGTTGCGTGCAAAAGGGGTCAGTTTTTTTATTATTTAGATTTTCACCTTCAGGTGTACATCTAGGTTGAACATGTGTACTATAAAGCAGCCTGTATATCGGGAAAATAAATTTTATAAGAGCTCTATTTTGCACAGCAATTCTACAAAATCAATGTATTTTCAAAAATCTGATTTTGACTTACACCAGTTTTGCACGCAACGGCTCAATTGTAAGTGCGCTGATATGCATGAAATTGTAAACTTTTATACCAGAAGTAAAGTTGTCGCACTTTTCACCTAGTAACCAATTAACTTCGGTTTAGTGTACTCATCTTTATACGGTAGTCTGTCTGCTGTTATTGATCCAAAGTCCGTTTGCTAGTCCTGCAGATTCTGCTTTTTAAAATTTTCCTTTTTTGTCCACTTACACCAATGCCCGCTCATTTCAATTGACGCAACTTGCTAAGCGTCCAATGCCAATTTTTTAATATGTTAATCACATCCCCAGCCAATCAGATGGCGGCAACAAAATTTTTCTTAAAATAAATGTTTTTGTTACGAAAAAAAGAAGAGGCTTTACGTCCAGGCTCGGGCGCCAAAATGTAGGGGTACACGAGTTTTTGCACCTAGTAATTTAACAACGACGAAATATTGAGCGCAATAAATAATGGCTGGAGGTGGTTTATGCGAGAAAGATATTTTATTTTATAAATAATTTGTACATTCGTTCATTCGTTAACCTCTTCTCTGCATAGAGATGCATAATTTAAGTGCACATACTAGTAATCCAATCTTTCGTTAAGTACAAAGTGTACAGTACGAATTCATATAATTCAAATACAGCCAGGTTACACAAACTAAATTTAAATATTAAATGAGTATGTTATTGCAAATAAAAAATTAAAGAAATAAATCTTTGGGCATTGCCCTCATAAAGGCAATAGACCATATCATTGAGAAAGATTGGAGAGAAAGGAGTATTTGTGTATTTAGTGATAGTCAGGCTGCGCTTAAATCCTCTAACTACATTTAAACTGGTTATACATTGCAAATCCAGACTTAATTGGGTTGGAAAATGTAATAGCCTGCTGTTAATATGTGCTCCATGACAATCAGGAATTTTAGCCAGAAAGAGTTCGGAAACTGCTTTCTTGGGCCCAGAATCTGTACTCTCTTTGTCGTCTACATCCATCAAAACCACCATTAATGAGTGGGTCTATTTGACAGATAAAGATCTTGTTACCTATTATCTCGAAGCGTCTTACAGCCTTTCTATTATCACTTAATAGAAAGAGCTGTAGGAAGATGGTGGGATTATATACGGGTCACTTCTCTTGGGCCAAACATTTGAATGTGGTTGAATTGGGTGCTAGTGCCTTCGGTGCTTCCTATGGTTAGAAGGAAGAATGTGAAGAGACGGTTGAGGTCTTTGACACATACTGCTGGTAGATTCAAAGAATAGCAAAAGGGTAAACAGGATGTAGCACAATGGACGTAAAACTTGTCTAAGTACTGTATTCTTGAACATATCTTTGGCAGTTTCAACAAAAAAAAAAAAAAACGTGTTATGGAGTTTGAGATCCAACAAAAAAAAGAAGCGCTTTATGGAGTTTGGGCTCAACAATGTTTATCTGTTCAAAACAGTGATCTCTGTTCAAATGATGGATCAAATACAGGTTCATTTTCATCGCTATCATTAGTGGCTGAATCACACATTATATCCGCTTGCAATTCTACTAAACCTATTTCTGCGCCTTCTATTTCGTCAGCATAATCTTTGCCCTCGAACACATGCTTACACACCTGTCTTGAATGAAAAAAAAGTTGGTTCCCGATTCTGAAAAAAGATCCTTGTATGTTTTGAATCCTTATGGCTCAAATAAACAAAACTTTAAAGCTACAAAATCGTATCCGATCCTCCTGGACTGTTGTTCATGAATGTTGTGTTCATTTAGTGCATTATGATGAAAATTGGGCAAAGAATTAATAACACAGTGCAACACTAAATTTCAAATGACGAATGGATAACTTTCATATATATGACTTCAAGGTGTAATTTCTTAAGGAAAGTTGGACCTACGTGATTTTGACCTTCGGTGATCCCAACTAATTTTTGATTGGAAATATTTTCCTTAAAGACTGTTTGCTGCTTTTTTCAAGGGTATTTTTTTAAAGGCATTATAGCAAAAAAAAAAAGATTTTAGTCTGTTAAAGATTAATTTCTGAGAAAAAGTTGAGCTTAGGGGTTTTTACCTTCAATTTCAGTTTTTTTTTTTGCTGAGAAATATTTTTTCCGAAGAATGTTTATTATTTTTTCCAACAATTAATCCGGTATAATGGGAATAATCCTTTTATAAAAAAAATTAGTTTTTCAAGGGTTAATTTCTTAAAAAAAGTTGGGCCTGGGTAATTTTGACCATCACTGACCCCAACTACTTTTCGATGGAGAACATTTTTCAGCAGAACCCTATGGTACTTACCACTATTGGTAGGCTTAAAATTAAAAGTGCATCAAAAATTTAAGTAGCTATAACTTGTTTGTTTATGTTTATGAATATTTTTTGGGCTAGAATTTAATGATTTTTCAAGGGCTTAAATTTTGTGAAAAATAAAATTGCATTTAGGGGGGTAAAACTTTGAGTAACAGGCTTTACTAGTAAAATATGACTTTGGAGATGAAAAATACCTAAGAAGGAAATATTATACTCGTCAAGACGTTTACAACAATGTATCCTTTATGAATATTAGACATCAAATACTAAAGTTATGATAAAAAATTCATTTTGGCTGTTTTGAGGGTGGTCCAAAAAATTTTTTTTTTGTTTTCGAGATGCTCTCCGCATAAGCTTTCAAATAGGGGTGGACTTTTCAAACTTTTGTTGTGTATGGGGACCGACCGGACTAATGTACAAGGTAAAATAAAAAAAATTGTATATTGGTCCCGCGCTTACCTAAATTTTGGGTTTCGACCCCTATAGCGGGAAACCCAGACGTGATAGAAAAAATCTGAGTAAAGGGTCAAAATCAGTGACACCGAATTACTCTTAAAAAGTTATCCATTCGACATTTAAAATTTACTTTTGCACTGTGTTATTATTCCTTTGCCCATTTCTCATCATATTGTACTAGATGAGCTTGAAATTACCGCTCTTAAAAATTATTAAGTCATCATTAAATTTGTTTTTTCAATTATTTACCGCCAAAAATATTGAGTAATTTATGAGCGATTGGCGTGAAAAGAAAAAGAGGATAGAAATTAAATTTTTTGGATATTCTCTTCAATAAGACAACTCAAACTTATATTTTTGCATTAACATTTAACAATTTTAACATTAACAATTTTTCTGAAAAACGTAAGGGCATAAAAGGTCCATTTGTACTCACCCAGAAAAAAATCCTTTAAGGTTTCACTCCAAAGGTGGTTGTTGCACTGTGTTAGTAATTATGAAAAAAAAATTCAAAGGCTACCAAAATATACCCTTTATTCCTTCCCATATTTTTAATCTATTTTCTGAAGAATAGCTGGTGTAATTGGAGCTGAGAAATACATTTGAAGCTTCCGATTCGTTTGATGGAAACTTATCTTTAACATAATGATTTTTATTAAACAATGACCAAACATAAATATCGAAATATCGGATTCGAATTGATTACAGCTTCCACTGTATTATTAATTGCCCAATCGGTGGCAGTATCGTTACATTTTAATTTGCCTGCTGTATTGTACTGTTTCTATATCGCTATGACCGGGAACTCAGCATAGTTTAATCCTGCGGTGATATTAGTGACTTGAAAAAATAAAACAAATTTAAGATCACCATCTGGTCTAGATTTTTCTAAAAATCGATTTTTTTTTCATATTTCAAAAGTATAGGCTTTTAAAAGTATACTGTAAAATTTTCGTATTAATATTTTCAGTATTTCGACTTCTACACCCTATTTAGCAGGTGAGCGCAGAAACAGGTAAAAGGGCCGACCGAAGTTTAAACTCATTTATCTCGAAACTATATTTTTCTGCACTGCGTGAGACAAAAAAAATACTACTTGACCGATTCGTCTCAAATTTTACTATATTATTGAGTAAACCAGTGCTTATCGCAGGAACTAAATTGAAATCTATGTTGAATACTTCTTACTTTTTACATACCAAAAATAATAAAAAAACGGTCTGTTTTCGTAACGTAAATTTCAACAAATCGCCATTTGCCAAACTTTTTTTTTTCATTTTAGTTCCTGCGATAACTACACACTGATTGTAATTTTTTTTTTGTTACAATTAGTGGAAAATCCAAAACATGACCCACCAGCAAGATCCGTTTTGTTTTTTTGAAGAGGGCAATTGTAACACCAATTTTAGTTTACTTAAAATTATAATTCAAGGGTGCTAGACCAGAAGGTCCCCTTAATAAAAAATTGCTGGTGTTTATTTAATGTTGAATAGCCAATATCCAAAATGCATTTTTAGGTAGTCTGTTAATATTTTCTATCAAAAACACTCAACATACTGTGAGGATATAAAACTATTATAATTTTATTTGCACAACCCTATTCCACTAATACCTGTATACACATACACACATTTAAAATATGTATTTATATTTATGTAAATCATCCCAAGGGGAAAATTGGGAGCGCTACCCAAAAAAAGCTCTTTGATAGCGCTCTCTTTGTGCTCTGGTGGAATAGTAGAAAGCGCTAACATTGAGCTTCCCGAAAGCGCTTTTAAGTATGCGAATGAGTGCTTCCAAAGGCAAGGGAAGCATTCAAACGAATAGAAAAAAATAGTGAATGATTTTTGTACTTTGTAATTCTCATATGGTTAATATGAAAGTAAATATTAGTTGATTCGGTATTGATACATTTTCGTATTTCACTAAACACAATGTTGACGTAAATAATAAATGTATGTAGTAAATGAAGTTAGTAAAAAAATTAAAGAGCGCATAAAAAAATTAATTAAAATTAAAAAACAATTATGTAACTAATTTATATATTCTACGGTAAAATACTACCAACAATTTACATCTACAGAACGGAAACAGAACGGTTGGGTAAGAACTCCTGGGAGAACGGGCTTTAGAGTGATTTATTTGACCAGTATAAGAGTTCCACAGCCTAGTTATGTCAACTCAGGTTAGTTTCAATTTGCAGGTTACACACCAAACAATTCCAATGAATCTAACACTATCGAAGAACTACCATACTCCGATCGATGCGCCAATTATATACAAAATTTTAATTAAAGCACATTGACTGCTGTGGCATATCAATCAGAATGCAGAGATACCCATCACAAAAACACCAAATCGCACTCCCCACTACACACAGACTTCAATCCGAACCCGCAACAAACCTGGTGTAGGTTTGAGTTTAAGTTCGAAAAGAGGTGGATTCGGATTTGGTTAGAAAGCCCTGCACTAACAACATTCTTTCTAATTTATTTTCTTCATTTGTACTAGTTTTTGGTTGAAAAAACATTTATAGAAACTCCGAAACGTCTTTTAAATTGTCTTAATTTTAATATTTTTTTTTTTTTGCATTTTCAAAATTATTTCATGAACCCCGAGCATTCAACAGAACTAGACTAAAAATTACAACATAATCTCACACAAAAATTACACGAATTCTCCACACCTAATTCATAAAAATTGCTCCAACCGCTTATGCAATCGTCGATGCTTCGCCAATGGTGACATATACTTAAAAGTTATTTCACAATGTTCACACTTGAATGGGCGTTCGTCTTGATGAAATGCTTTCGAGTGCCGCCGAAAATCCAGGGTTCCTCCAAAAGTTAAGTCACAATGAGTACAATGAAAACGATTCCTTGAGCGACACTTGAACTTGTGACGTTGGTAATTTGTGATATCATGAAAGACTTGTGGGCATGTTGGACATCGGTGATCATAGAAATGTTTTGACATATGCGGTGATGCTTTCCAATCCGGCTGAACTTCATGACACAGTGGACACTCCTTATCGCGCCGATGAAACCACAATAGATGTTTCTTCAAATCGTCAGCATTTGCATAATTTTCACCGCACGAAGTACAATCGGTTGGTGGATGAGCCTTCAGCAGATGGTGGGCAAAGAACTTCGCTCTCTTAAAACGTTTCATACATTTTGTACAATCGTAATCAATTGCAGTTGAGCTATCCGCATTGAGACGTCCCTTTTCAATGAAGGCCATCAGTTGCCAAATGTGACTACGATACGCATTGGCATTCGGTCTGTTCATGCGTTCATAGTAGCTACGAATGCGTCGTATCAAGTACTTAATTTTTCTTAAACTTATCGATGGTGTACCGCGTGCCTCACAATAAAATTTGTGTAGTAGATCGTAAGAGGCCGACTTACATTTGCGACTTTTATAGGCCTTGCAATTCTGCTGCCAGAGAGCCTCCTGCTGCCGATACAAATTTATGAACTGTTCGAGAAATTCATCATTATATTCACTGAGAAAGTAACTAGAGGGCTGTGGAAAAACGAGAGTTATGCTTTTAAAATATCTTTCTTTCAAATGGTTGAAGGGGGAAAAAAAGATCAGATCTTTGAGAACAGTTGCACTCTTATTTCCTTACTTTTCTTTCTATAACACTAGTGTCTGTTTCTGTGTTTTCACCACTAACACTAAGTGCGCTTTCAGTATCCTGTGATCGTCTTGCCTAAATTGAAAAAAAAAATTAAAGAATTATTTCACATTATATCTGTGGCAATATGGGAGAGTCACTCAGGCCGCCATTGGCGAAAATTATGCTATGCTGCTCTTAATATTGCATTATCTGCATTTTAAAGGAAGTTATATAATTTTTTATAATCCTTTTGCTTCGACGACCAAACATGGTTTCGATTTTCTTTCACATAAGCTACTCTGCTATATTGCCGCAGATATATTTCTGTGATAGGAATCATATGACCAGCTGGAGACGACAGCAAACTGTAAATAATTCAGTGTCTTCGAAAAAGCTATCCGCTTGTCGCTCTGATTCTCTGCTTTCTTTCACTATAGACCTACCCGCTTTGGGCTGCGACTGCCATATTTGGCGCCATGACGCCGTGTTGATTTTTTTTTGCGACGACTTCGACGCAATGGCTTGTGCTCAAATTCAGAACATGATTGATCTGTTTGAAAGTCAGTATCGTTATCGGAAATATTACGTGATTTACTGGGACGTCTGCGACGACGACGTCTCACTGTTGGCACTGCTGTTGAATTCGTAGCATTCAGCGCATTCAATGTAGATTTAACTGACAAGCTCTTATCCTTTAGATCTCTACGTGGGGGTACATGTGCGCTAACCATATGAGTCCATAGAGTTTCGGTGTTGTGAAATCCCATATTGCAGAATGAACAAAGTTTATCGGGTACTAACTGTGAGATGAAGAGTAAATTAAATTGTTAAAAGGCTGAATCTTCTGTTTACTTCATTACCTCCTCAATATCTTTGCAATCCGCTTCGCTTAGAAACATCAACTGCTCAATGAGTGTCTTTGATATTATAGGATCATGCTTATCTAAAGGAATCGTATCCTCAACATCGCCGTGATTATGCTGCATCATCATTCTCAAATCGCTTTTGGTTTTACGTGCTAACTTGAAGTTTTTTATTAATTGCCGTACGATGCTGCGTCCATCACGAAAGGTTGCATCTGGCTGATATTCACGCAGCTTGGCCTGAAGTAGTTTGTAAGCATGAAAGCGTTCGAGACGTGGCACACAGGAACGCGTCGGTTTATGCCAAATGCAGAAGCATTTGTTAAGTAATTGTATTAATTCTACTAAACATGTGCGATTCAATGTCTTCAAATCGTAGGGGCCAAGTGACAACGAAGAGGCATTCGTTGTAGTAGTCGAAATGGTTAAAGTTGCACTGGCACCACTGCGTGTGTTGCTCAAATGTGTAGCCTGCGGCATAGTAGAAAACTATTTAAACTTCTACTCGTTTAGTTTAGTTTAAACTTACGCTCTCTCCTATGCTTGATGGAGCAGAAACTTTGGACTCGTTCCCATTTTCCAGTATAATTGAAAGAGCGCTCTAGCTCCAACGTTAGAAGAATGACATTAGTACTACAATTTTTAACTCAATTATCTTCATTGCTAGAGACTTACCGGTCTTACTATCGGCCCATGCTGTTCTCTGCTATGTTGCATAAAATCATCAAATTTTGTAAATTTTACGCCAGAAGTACAATTTTTACAGACCAAATTGTAGGTACTTGCAAACGATTTTGTTTTGAAAAAGTCAGTGGCACGTTGCGGCGAATTGAAAGGTTGTTCCATGTTCTTTAGTAGTAATGACTGGCTGAATCTAAAAACTGCTTACCAAAAAATATATGTAGATGGAAAGTTTTGTAATTTTCCAAATTTAGAAAAACTTTTGCGTTGTTGAATTTTAAACGTTTAATTTAACTTTTTAGGAAAAAATCGAATGTGAAAAATAAAATTTGTTAGAATTTATAAAAGATAAATTTAAACGACATAAAAGTAAATTGTTATTTGATTGAAAAGGAAAAAATAAATGATGCTACATATTTTTCAAAGGTGTGTATTAAAACTTGAGGTTTTGCCAGTGGAAGGATGCATAAATTGGAGTTCAAAGTTTCAGAAATATATTGCATTTGTTATTTTCTGAATTTATCGAACTTTAAATCAGTTATGCCAATTCTAAATTATTAGCTTTTTAAACTCGTTCACTGAACACTGCATTGCATTCATCCCTGTAGAAAATATTACCTAATAGTATAATAACATAGAGGGCGATGGGGTTTGGACTGCAGCTGTCTGAGATTTGTCCTCCCTACTTAAGTCTGGAATTTTTTATTATAACAAAATAAAATACAGCATTTTTTAGGTTTTTTACGTCCGAAGTGGACACCTAAAAAAAAGGTGTGTGGCTGGCCCACTTGAAGTCATATGAAACATAAAATTTTAAGAGATTACTATTCTGCAGACCTGCCATTCAAGCAGGTAGTAGATTTAAACATTTTTATTAAAAAATAATAAAAGCATGTCACCGGCACTTTCGCTTTTAAATTAAATTTAAAGGAGAAAGACGGAACCTCTGCGTTGCCAGCTATCTCAGTGGAGAAGTGGTCGCAGGTTCAACATAAAATGAGAATAAGAATAAAAAAAAATATTTTTTTGGAAACGCTCGATTTCTGTAGCTCAATACTGAGCTACCGCACAATTTTACAAAAGGTAAAATTAAATTTCACCCGCACAACCTGCTGGGCTCACGAGCACACAAACGGACTTCCACAAATTTTAAAAAGAAAAGAGAGAAACTAAAGTTAGTAGTAGGAGAAGCCTACTCCACAAACAAAATAGTCACTTGCAATTAGCAAAAAAAGATAATAATAAAAAAGAATAATATAACAATAAAATGATACTCCCTGGGTTAATGGGTTTATGAACCCTTCTATATTCGCGCACAAGGATCGCGACCCGAAAATTAATTCCCGAACAAAGTAACCCGGCTAAAATTACTTTACCGCTGTCGCTACAAGTTAGCGACACAACAAAATAAAAATTGATTTTAACTCCGCGCTCACTATTTAATAAAATTAATAAATTACTAAATTAAATTAAATTTAACACTATTGGTCCACCACGACTTGGTGGTACCAATCACAATAATATTAATTTAAAATACTTTGGTTCACCCGACTTGGTGATACCAAAGTACACAAAAATTAATTCACCAAAAAAAAAGACACAAAAGAAAATTTAATAAATCGCACAAGATTCAAAAAAAAACGTATAATTTAAAATAAATCGTGAAATATTCGCACTAAGGAAAATCCTGATCGTCGCTCTCGAAAGCTAGCACAGAACTGAATATAAGTAAGGTGCAAAAATATGTACCACTTATATTCAGCCGCATACATTATATTTTCGTCCGCTATGTCAGCAGGACACAATGCAGTTTCTCCAAGAAACTGGTCTCTAAACGGGAAATCATCATACCCATACATGTGTGGGTGTACATGATTACACCCTGGACAAAGTCCCCGACCCAACCAATTGTATGAGAATTGGCGGCAATGCACCTGTATTAGTGCATAGCGGAGTCATACCGTTGAATTTTCACTAGAAAATCAACCAAACGAGAGAACCAAAGTTTTCCCGTTTTTCCGCAAATTTACAACAAATACACCTCTGCGCTCTCTTACAGAAGTCTCCATATCCCCACTCCCAGTAGTATAATCTAGTACTAAATGGTACTCTTTTACTATTGTGAATGTGGAAATCGGCCAAAAAGAAGAGGAAGAGTGACAGAAGAAAGATAGAGAAAGAAAAGACGAAAAAGGTTAGGAAGTGCAGCACGCGGCTGCGCTTCCTAACAAAATTAAAATTAAATAATTTTAATTTCGCGAGTGACGCGCCGCGGAATTAAATCGCGATAACCCCACCTCTACCTCCGCGAAAGTTGCTTGGACTCACCAAGAGGACAACAACTTTCGACCAGCACACCCTTAGTCCGGCCAGTACTCCTCAGTATGTGGTCTCAGGTCTTGAACATGCCAAGTACCTTTTTCCCTACCGTCTTCATCTTCTAATATATAGGTCCAAGGAGACACCCTCTTTTTAATCCTAAACGGTCCAATAAATTTCGGAGCCAACTTCGCGGCGAAGAAGTTTGCAGCATCCGACAGTACAAAATTTTTCCTCCACACCAACTCGTTTGGTAAATACTGTGTATCCCTACGTCTTAAATTATAAGTCTGCGCCATCTTGGCGCTTGCTGTCTGTAGCTTAATGCGTATGTTTTCCCTCCAGTCTGCCATTTGCTTGGCTCTGTCCTCGATACTTGTCGTAGTCGTTTCGTCAAAGTCATTTTCCCGTCTGTAATCCTTGTCTCCCCGGACTGCCATGTTTCGCCCAAAGTTTGCATAGTACGGAGAAACCCCCAAGACTTCATGTTGTGCTGTGCGTATACAACATGCCACCTTCGACAGGTGGGTATCCCAAGTCTTGTGATTCTCCGACACATATGCCCTCAACGTCGTCTTAATCGTCTGGTTAATGCGCTCCGCTGGGTTTGCCTGAGGGTGATAATGAGCCGTATATCTAATGCGCACCCCATACGACTCACATAGAGCCTTTAGCTCTTTGCTCCTAAATTGGGGGCCATTGTCGCACACAATGGAACCAGGGACACCAAAGAGAAGGAACACATTGTCCTCCAACTCTCTTAAAATGCTCTTGGCTGTTGCCGTCCGCAACGGAAACAAGAGCGGAAACTTAGTGAAGTAGTCGACCACAGTGAGTATATAAGAATACCCCCGGTTTGACCTCACTAAGGGCCCTACCAGATCCACACAGATCATTTCAAAAGGTTCTAAGACCTTGGTCCTACCTATCATACAACCAGCTGGTCTTCTGTTTTCAGGTTTGACACTCTGACAAACCTGACACCCACGAACATACCTACTAACATCCGCCTTCATCTTCGGCCAAAAATATCTCTCTAATACCCTACTAAAGGTTTTCAAAACTCCCATATGGCCCGCTAAAGGGTCATCATGACATTCGACTAATGCCTTTCCCCTATCACCCTTACCTAGGACTCTTTTCCAGTCATATGCCTGGTTATACATATTCTGGGGTCCTGTTTTGACGTGCTTATACAAATTTCCATTCTGGATACGCCACGCCGGATAATTTAATGGGTCTTCCGTTACCCTTTTACACATATTAGTTAGCCACGTATCTCGCGACGACTCCGCGACTTCGTTCACGACCGGAACACTTCCAGATAACATGTCTGGAACGACATGTTCTTTACCTTTACGATGTACGATCATGTAATCGTATTGTTGCAACTTCAACGCCCATCGCGCCAATCTACCGCACGGATCTTTTAAGTTGTTGGGCCATACTAACGAGTAATGATCGGTCACCACTGTGAAACGAACACCTTCGATGTATGGTCTCAACTTCTCAACCGCCCACAAAACCGCCAAACATTCCTTCTCCGTCGTTGAGTAATTTCTTTCACTCCTACTCAGGGACCTACTTAGGTAAGAAATTACTTTTTCCCCCTCGTCAAACTCCTGCGTCAGTACAGCACCCACTCCAAAGTCTGATGCGTCAGTCTGTAGTACAAAGGGTCTATCAAAGTCTGGGCAACTTAGGACAGGAGCTGTTACTAAACACTCCTTGGCTCGCAAGAAACTATCTTCACATTCCTGAGACCAGTGAAACCTCTTATTTTTCTTTGTAAGATCAGTAAGGGGCCTCACTAATTCCGCGAAATGTGACACAAACCTACGGTACCACGAAACAGTTCCCACAAAGGATCGTACTTCCTTAACATTTCGGGGCGCTGGTATCTTAAGCATGGCCTCGACCTTCTCCGGGTCTACATGTAGACCCTGTCGATCGACAACATACCCAAGATACTTAAGCGAAGATAAACAAAAGTTACACTTCTGCCGATTCAAACGTAAACCCGCGTTGCTTATACGGGTCAGGACCTCCTTGAGCACTTCAATGTGTTTCGCGAACGTGTTCGTGACTATGATGATATCATCAAGGTACACGAGCACGTGAGGCTCTAAGTCGGCACCAATGACTCTGTCAATAAATCTCTGCCAAGTGGCAGGCGCATTATGCAGACCGAAAGGCATACGCTTGAATTGGTACAAACCCCTACCAGGGACAGTAAATGCCGTGAAGGTCCTAGAATTCTCCGCCACTGGTATTTGCCAATAGGCGGATTTAATATCTAAGCTAGATAAGTATTTAGCATCTTTCAGCTTGTCTAAAGTAGCTGAAACATACGGTAAAGGGTAGCTATCTTTTTCAGTATTCTTATTAAGGGTCCTATAGTCCACACAAAACCTATACGTATCGTCCTTCTTTTTTATCATTACCACAGGAGAAGCCCATGGACTATGTGATACCTCAACCACCCCCTTCTCTAACATGTCTTCTAGTTCAGTATCAATTCGTTTCTGAATCGCCGGCGACACGGGATAATACCGTTGTTTAATCGGTTCGACGTTCGGTTCGGATCCGATGTTCGACCAAATGAGTACACCCAAGACCATCAGGCATACTTTCGAAAGTATCCACTATCAATCGGCTTAATTCCTCCTCTTCACTCCTGGACAATTGTGTCCTCTCAATTATCGTCGCGACTGACGAGACCTCGACTTGGCCTGAGAAACTCCACTGATCCTTGGATAAATCTGGTACAATACCCGACTTTACCCAAAAGTCAACACCAAGGATCAGCTTCTGCGGAAGATTCGGAATTATTAAACAATTTATGAGGACCGACTTGCCCTCTACCTCGATTGGTAGTGAAACTGTACCCTCGACCGGTACCCGCTCTCCATCCGCCAATGCTACATCGCGAATATTACACGCATTGGGTTTAATACCCCACGATTTTAAAATTTCCCATCCAGGGCGCCCGAGTATGGTGCGCGTTGCACCCGAATCCAATAAAGCCCTAATTAGCACGCCAAAAATTTTAACTCCTAAATATGGCCTACTATCCGATTCATTTTTCGAAAACGCAAAACCTAGACACACAACTTCTCGATCTAAATGAGAAGGCCTAATACCTAACACCAGCTGATTGCTCGCAGGCAATCTACCTAACTCCGACGAGTCTCCTGCCCTGCTGCCACAGGAGCTCGCACCACATTTCCCGAATTATTTGGGATACGATTATCCCCTCTAGGGCCTGTCCGACCCATGGCAGAAGCACTGCCTCCATTATTCCGATTATTTGGAATATCTGTAATGGCCCGTTGGCCCGCCGTACACCGAGGACAATCCCGCTTCATTACGCCCGCTCTTCCGCAACCGTAACATTTTATTCCGTTGGGACAGTTCGCCGACACATGTCCAAATCGCTTACAGTTGAAGCACCGGAACGACGCAAGCTTCGACTGTGTTGGTGCCTTTATCCGACGCTCCAATCGTTGATCGCGAAGTGGCGCATTAAGTTCCGCGACATCTGGTCCAATCGATACGTACGCGAGATCCGGTTCCAGTAGGTTCTTCGACCGACTACTGGGTGGTGGAACAAATGATTCCACGTTTGTCCGAACTGCTTCCAGCCGACGTCCGAGGGAAACCAATTCGGGCAACGATTTCGGCTCAGCCAAGCCCAGCTGAGTTTGGTAGAAAGGCGAAAGATTCGCCATAATTAATCCTAATATCCGACGCTCGGATAATGGTTCGGAAAGCCTGCCGAACATCCCTTTCATCGCCGCAACATAAACTCCAATGGACTCCGTACCTCCTTGAGTCCGACGTCTGATCTCGTCCAGTAAAATTTCGTCGTAGTTGGGTGGTAAAAACTCCAACTTTAGCTCCACTACTAGCTCTTGCCAGCTAGACACCATTTTGCGCACCGCGCGGAACCATATAAGCGCCTTTCCTGAAAATAAATCAACCGCACCACGAAGAAGTTGAGTCTCACTGACTCCACGAGCTTCACACAGCTCGTCCACACGCTCCAGGAAGGCATTGAGAGACAAACCAGTCTTCTCGCCATTGAACTTTACTTCCCACTTGGCCAAATTTTCAAATTTTTCTACGGCTACGGCACCTCCAGCCGAAGGTGCAGTCCTAACCCCAGGGGTATCTAACCCCACTTCTACTGCAGCCTCCTTCTGCAGAGTTCCCCTCTGAATATTCCCTAACATTGGCCTTGGTACCGCCATTGGTGCAGCCTCTTCCTCATCCCCACCTACCAGCTCATCAAGCTCAGCTAGAAGCATAACTAGCTTACTTTTGAGCTCCATTTGTTCTGACGCTCCTACACCATCAGTGGGCTTCGCCCGAGAAATCCGCCCAAGCGCCCACTCAATCTTCACGAGTATCTTTTGGTACTCGGAAGACTTCGTATCCTTGGGTGGCGACAACATTAAATTCACAATCTCAGAAATTTTTTCGACAACCGCATCTTTATCCTCTCCAAAGAGAAACGGATAATCGGCGAAAACGTCAACGGATCCGCGCCGTTCGACAACCCTGGAAGCCCTCAACGACTTCCTCATGACATCCACTGTGTCAATTTTTAAACCCCGAGACTCCATCTCGTAGGTCAACTCTTCTTGGTTTAAACGATTTATTTCCATAATTGAGATTAAGAAGAAAAAAAAATTGAAATAAAAGAAAAGAGAGGAAAAAAAAACAAAATCGCAGAATTTCCCAAAAGAAAATTTCCCACTAGTATACACTAGTCACAGATAAAAAAATAAAACACGAAAATAATATAGTAAAAAAATTAAATAATAATTGTTTGCAAAAAAAATAAATAATAATAATAAAAAAAAATAATTAAAATATCGCAAAATTAAAAAAAAATTAAAACTTTAATAACGCAAGAAATCGACAAAATTTATCTTTAATTAAACTTTAACTTTAATTTATACCGAGAAAAAAAAATTCAATTAAAAGAAAATTAAAAAAATTAATTTAAAAAAAATGTATAACAACTAGAACTTAGTGAAATCAAATAATAATTAGGATAAAATTAAAAAAAAATTTAATAAAAAATTTAAATGAAATTTTTTTTTTAATAAAACGAGGAACCGAAAAAAAAAAAAAATGAACTTTAAATTAACTTTAAGTTATACCAAACAAAATCAAATTAAAGAAAATTTAAAAAAAATAAAAAAAATTTAATTAAACCGAATAGAATAAAATTAAAATTAAAAAAAAAATTTAATAAAAAATTAAAAAAACTGTAACCAAACATTCAATAAAACCGATTGAAAAAAAAATAGTAATAAAACGGAACGGACTCACCGAACGCAAAACCAAAACCACCAACCAAGTTTTCCGGACAAAGTTGGGTACACAATTTTTACTCTTCCGACTGCTGATGTTCACCGCTGGAACTCAAAGTAATTTTCTTCTGGAAGGAAAAAAAATTATTAGTGACACAATTCACTAAATTATATAAAAAAAAAATAAAAAATAAAAAAAAATACAAAAATACAAGTTCGTGAGAATTCCGATTCTCAATTTAAATTTCTTAATAAATGAATGCCCCACGTTGGGCGCCAATTTGTCACCGGCACTTTCGCTTTTAAATTAAATTTAAAGGAGAAAGACGGAACCTCTGCGTTGCCAGCTATCTCAGTGGAGAAGTGGTCGCAGGTTCAACATAAAATGAGAATAAGAATAAAAAAAAATATTTTTTTGGAAACGCTCGATTTCTGTAGCTCAATACTGAGCTACCGCACAATTTTACAAAAGGTAAAATTAAATTTCACCCGCACAACCTGCTGGGCTCACGAGCACACAAACGGACTTCCACAAATTTTAAAAAGAAAAGAGAGAAACTAAAGTTAGTAGTAGGAGAAGCCTACTCCACAAACAAAATAGTCACTTGCAATTAGCAAAAAAAGATAATAATAAAAAAGAATAATATAACAATAAAATGATACTCCCTGGGTTAATGGGTTTATGAACCCTTCTATATTCGCGCACAAGGATCGCGACCCGAAAATTAATTCCCGAACAAAGTAACCCGGCTAAAATTACTTTACCGCTGTCGCTACAAGTTAGCGACACAACAAAATAAAAATTGATTTTAACTCCGCGCTCACTATTTAATAAAATTAATAAATTACTAAATTAAATTAAATTTAACACTATTGGTCCACCACGACTTGGTGGTACCAATCACAATAATATTAATTTAAAATACTTTGGTTCACCCGACTTGGTGATACCAAAGTACACAAAAATTAATTCAAGAAAGAAAAGACGAAAAAGGTTAGGAAGTGCAGCACGCGGCTGCGCTTCCTAACAAAATTAAAATTAAATAATTTTAATTTCGCGAGTGACGCGCCGCGGAATTAAATCGCGATAAGCACGTTGTCTTTCGTAGAAAATCGTGGTAAAAAATAGGAGATAATGATTAAAAATAAACAATTCTACTACCTGCAAGAGCCAGGTAGAATAACGAATTAAAATTTTAGCCTAATCAGTTTAGTAGAATTCTTTCAAATCCCCGGGCCAATCAAAAAAACCTTGTTTCGAGAAAAACACTTTTAAACAATATACAATAGCAAATATGAGGAGCTCTCGAACATATACTATAACTTCGTTAATATTTTGAAATTTTTACAGTATACTCTCAATGTATTGTACTTTCGAAATAAATTTAAAAAAATGTCGATTTCTGGAAACTCAAACACCAGACTACATCCCTAAGTTGCTGTTCATAGTTTTTTGAGCAAAAAAAAGTTGCGATGCTGGCCAAAATCACTATTTTTGCACTTTTAGATTAGGATATCTCGAAAACCAGAGCCAATTGAGAGATTTGGACCTCTGATGCGGGTCCAGCAAATCAAAAACCTTCTGGTTTCTGGCCGAATTTTGTCGGCCTGTGCAATTCGAATAATTTCTTGGTTTTGGTTCCTCTCTGATTCTGTAGATTCTTAACAACTTAGTATTTTTCTATAAGAAGCTATAATAACTACAATTTAATCGAAAAAAGTGAATTTTTCATCGCCTTTGGGTCTTGGTCCACAAGGGGTTATTTTTAAGAAAAATAAAAAGAACATTGAGAACAATTCGAAAAATAATTTTAAAAACATTTTGGAACGTTTTTCGAAGAGTTTTTCCTATTTTCTGTCATAGAACCAACTTTGCGATTGACACAAACACGCTTTATATTTTAGTCCCTGTATGAATCGACACTCGGACACCAAAATTCGTAATAAGTAGTTAATGAGCAGCTTCAAGAGATAACGTTTTTTTTTTTTTTAAATCATGCAAATATTTTCAAACCTACTAAAATTCACAATAACAAATTATTAGCACAATCTGTATGGGTTTATCAATCTGTATGAGGTTATAAATCTCTATGGAACTAGGAGAAATTATTTTATACTTTTGAGTCCATTTTAAAAACGTAGTACATTAAAAAACTTTTTTATTTAAATTATTATTTTCTGCTTGTCTTGTGTGTATGTACACTAGTGTCCGACCGAATATTCGGCTTCGGTTCTTCGGTTATTCGGCCGAAAAACGCATCTTTGACCACGGCTTCGGCTTCGGCAAAAAATGGATCAAGTTTTGGTAGCAGTATTTTTTATATATTATATATTATTATAAAATTATTAATTTTATAATAATTTTTACCACAGATTGGCAAAGGAAATCTCCTATTTAGAATTATTTATACGTCGAAATAAATAAATTTGAAGTGGTTATATAAAACATGTATGTATAACGCTTGTATCTTTTTTCCGACCAATAACCGTATATTTCTTACAAAATCTTTCAAAAAACTGTAAATCGATTTCAAAAAAACTGTGTATTTCGCGGTATCAATTTTTTCAATGAAAATTAACAAGGAAAGCAATTTATCTATCATCGTTCTTCATTTTCATATCTCCTTCTGTTGTTGTATTGAGTTTGTGCTTTGAAGAAATTTGACGAAGCTATTCCGGCTTTGCTATGAGATATTTATAGAAATCAACGCATGGATATTTCAAGTTACATTTGACGACAAGAATCGCCTTCAATGTTTCCACTTCTTTCAAAAGTATATTCGCAACGAGTTGCCATTGTTCTTTCAGACGTTTTGCATTGCGATTGATAAATTTGAATTTCCTAGCGTTCAAAAATTTAATATTTTTTTCTTAGTATAGACGCGGTTTTTTGGTAAAAAAAGGCGGTATGCGGTTTTGGAGTTCAAAAAACTGTATACTACCGCGAAAAACTGTATAGATACGAGCGTTATGTATGTACATTGCAGTTTCTGTGTTCTATTTTTTCCGTTTACTTTTTTCATTTTACGTTTGAAGTAGTCCACAGATTTACAGCCTAATTTTCAGAGGAGGCTACATTTTCCATTACTGGCGCTCCACTTCTTTTTTTTTTAAATGGGTCTCTGGGGTGATAGGTCAAAAAAAACAAAAGTGTTTTTTATTAGATTGCTTCAATAACGCCTCTAGAATATGTGTGTAAGTGATTTTTTAAATTCATACTCTATTGCAAAGGTGTAGAACTTTGCAGGAGGTAGAAAAGTGATCATGCATGCTTGGACTTTCAAACACATTTTTCTTAAAGCTTTATTTCTTAAAATTACTGTCACAATGTCTCCAAAACTAATGAACCGATTGAGCTCAAATTTTCACGACATCTTTAGTACATTTATAGTTCTAGCCAGGGATGCCAACTCATTATTTCTTTCTCCCCGATAGCCCTCAAGAAATTCCCCGATTTTCGATCAAATTCCCCGCATCGATATAATTTCATATTATAACAGCGCGACACGAACTTTCTATGTAAACATTTAACAGAAAGGAAAAATTACCTAAAATTGACATCAATGAGTGTTATATTAAGGCGACCATGAATTTCCGCGGTCCAAAGCTCAACCAATTTTTACGAGATTGGTAGATTAATAGAAATGTACTTTCTGACTCCGAAATTCTTTTGGCACATGGGAGATTTCACTTCAAGGGAACCCACTCTCAAAATCGTTCCGGCTCAAGCTTGCACAAAGTTTAATCCTATTGGATTAAATGGGATGGAGTGTTTCGAAGTACTAGACGTTCAACCCACTTTTGGATATCATAGTTGTCAATGAAGAAGACATGGGTTCTCTTTTGACTCAAATAAAAGCGGCAAGAATCTTGTTGTGAGAAAAACGGTTCAAAGTTTAGACTATCGGTTTTTAACATATAAAATATATTTCATCTTTTTTATGATGGCTGATCGTAATTTGTAAGCTTACAGATTAGTCAGCAAGGATTAATAGTTATTAATTAGGAGGTGCTGGACTAAGGCATAGCTTTCTGAACGGTCGAAAAGGAAGTCGAAGCGCCGCGCTTTTGTTTTGGCGTTACTAACACTCGACGCTATAATCGTCTACATCTACGAAAGCACTCCACGTCTCTCTCTGAAATTTTTACAAAATACGTTCGAAATATAATACTTTCAAATAGCACTCTTTTCTAAAAACCCAATAAATCGCAGGGCCCACTTCAAAAAAACACGAAGGTTTTAAGACCCAAATATGAAATATTGCGTAAGTTAAACGTTTTACATTACATAAAATTTGACAAAAAATATTCTACAGACTTTTATAACTAAAAGCTGAACAACTTCAAATTCCCCGCAAAAACAGCACATTCCCCGATTCCCCGCACCCAGTAAAATTCCCCGCAAATCGGGGAATTCCCCGCAAATCGGGGAATTCCCCGCAAGTTGGCATCACTGATTCTAGCAGCAAATGTTTTTAAATTTGAGATTGTAAAAAAAATGACGAAAATCAAATATTTATTTTCAAAACTCTGCCAAAAACTAAATTTTTAATATTTTGACTTCATTCTAGTACGATGTTTCAATTTAGATTTTTACCTCTATTCTTCATTCAAGTATCTCCACTTTGGCTGGAATTAAGTTTTTTTTTGCTTACATTGTAAAAAATCACCTAAGAATCCAGATAGAAATAAGCTCTCAGCGAGTTCGTATGAAAAAATATATAGAGCTAGTTTTTCAACCTCTTGTTTTTATAAAGAATAATTTCAAACAGCTGTCATATCAGACGACTCCCTTAAAACAAATTGTAGAAAAATATTTATTAGCTCTTCCGACTAGTATAGCGAGTGACCAATTATTTAGTGCTGCTGGTCAGCTTTATATTTGGAGTACCTAATATTTATGTTTTCCTCTTTATGCTTGCAAATAGGTAGGAAAAATTTATTTCAGAATTTTATTCTTTTATATTTTAAAAATCCATCGGCCTTCGGCTTCGGCCGAAGGTTAGGGGAATGGTCGAAGGTCGGATTTGGCTACGGCCAAAAAATCACCTTCGGTTGGACACTAATGTACACACATATACATATCACTCATTTACTAAAAGACTGTCATAAGTCAAAAAACTCGATTTTTGAGTTAATGGTGTAGAATTATTCATTATGTCACGCTTCATATTATGTAAAACTTTCATATTAATATCTTGTATACTCTGCGCGTGAGAACTATATGATTTCTTCTTTTTTCTGCAAAGTGGGAGTCAATTGAAAACTTTAAACTTTGAGTTATAACAGTCTTTTAGTAAATGAGAGATATATTCTACTCCCGCTAAAGCAATGATTTTTACAACGATGAATGCAATACTTTGCATCCTCGACACTAACCATACATGACTGCTATGTCATCTGTTAGTTGAAGCCACACTTCATATTTATGCATCTACTACAGAACTAGAGTGGCTGTCAAACTACAAATATTTTAAATGGAGTGAAGTAATGACTGTCAAACTTTCATATCAGCCTGAAAGTATGCTATACTATAATTATGTATTTTATATGTAAACAAATGAACGCTTATATTTTATATTATATTTGTATATATTTTAGATATTTTATATTGCATTGTCATCCGGTTCCGAACAGGCAGACAGGTTTGAAAGCAAGTTGATATAAACGTAGTAAAATATAATTAATCGTATAGTGTGGTGGATGAATGGTCGGAATGTTGTAAATAAAATATGTTGATGAGTCAATTCGCGCAGTCCTGAATGCAACACCTTTGACATTTTTATTCCTGGATTAGATAAAAAAAAAACGAAAACACATGCTTTTTAAATTATTTTGTACATTATTTAATGTTTCAATTGCTTCAATAAATATTTTAAACTCGGTTTTTCTCAATTTAGAAACTCGACAAAAAATCCGAAATTCAATTTCGGGAAAAGTCGAATAATTGACCACGGTTTTTACCAAATAGTTCCAGGGCTTCAATACTTTTTGTTTATACACTTGATTAGTAATATTTTTTATCAAACTAATAGTTTTGGCGCAAGATTCCTTTTTCTGATTTTTTAAAATTCGGTTTCATTTTAATGCAATACATTTTCCACTCATCTATTCAAATGATTTGGTATGATTGAGGCTCCTTTCCATATATAAATATTAAAACACTTTTAACTATTTTTTTCACATTTTTCGCATTTATTTCAAATATTTTCAAGGTTTGTTTTTATTATTTCTTTATTTTGTTTTTGGAGGGTAGTTTTCACTGTAGGATAATTTGAAAATTTACATTTATATAACAATATTAGAAAGATGATGAGTAGGAGAAGGATGTTTTAAAAGTATAGAATTTGATTTTGAAATATTTGTTTGTTGTCTTTGTATTTGGTTTTGGAACTTATTTTTCGCTATTGGTAATACATTAAAAAAAGAGGAGTTACATTTTAGATTTTATTAAAAATACTATATCTTGTATGTACTGTGTAGGTATTGAATGGTAATAAATAAAAAAAGAAATACGTTATTAGTTTGTTTTTTTTTTATATATTTATATGTATATTAATAAATACTGTTTTTAGAATTTTATTTTCATATGTAGATTTTTAGTGTTTAAATAATTTTAAAATTTTAGTTTGTTGTTGTCATATATGTATGTATGTATTTGTCCATTGGTGGGCTACATTTATTAATAATGCATATGTATATGTTTGTTTTATATGAACAATTACTTGTTTGTATTATGAACTTCAGTTAGTGATTTTAACCATTTAATTCATATGTGGTTTTTGTTTTTATTTCTTTAAAAAAAAGCACAAACATTTTGATGAGCTATTTTTGGTTGTTTTTTTTTTTCTTGAAAATTGTATGTGTATTTATTTACTTTAACTGGGTTAAATATAACAATGCTGGGCAAAACCTTATGAAGCTTGTCTTGAGACTTTGTAAAAAGAATGGTGGAGAGATAAAAAGAATTATCATCCGCTGGACTTGAAAATTGTTTGCCTGCCAGTATTTCAAGAGAATTTGAAGGATATCTGAAAAAGTCAAAAGTTCGATTTATTGGTTGAAGGAATACAAAAAAAAAATTTAATTTCTTAGCTTTAGCTTATCTTCTCTACATGATTTCCTGCATAAATGTTAAATGCTTCTAATAAGCCGTTACGAGAGAGGTGGAATTGAACTAAAAAGGAATCATTCCAACTAAATTGGAATTTAATTCCAAGAAACTAATTGATTACTCTTAAATATTAAATCCCCTTCTATTCAATTACATTTTCAATTCCTTAAAGGAATTGATATATTTTTAATAACAAAATACAATTCCCTGTTATGGAATCGAAATTTTTTTCAATTCCATTACCTAGGAATTGAAAAACTGTAATTACCAATTATAATTCCTTGTAATGGAGTTAAAATTTTTATCAATTTCTCCATTACTAAGGAATTGAAAACAAAAAAGTACTAATTACTATTCCTTGTAATTGGAAAGGAGATGGAATTTAGTTCTTAATGGTATCATTACTACCCAACTCTGGTTACCAGAGAGTGTTTTAAACAAGTAAACGGATACGTAGATATAAGTCACTCTGGGTACTTAGACACAAATCAAAAGTATCATTCACTGTCTTCTTTATAAAAGGGGAACTAAGAAGAAACTAGAGGTGCAGCAGGTTAGTTTAGCGGGTAGAAAACTAAACATGGAAACTTCGAACAGAAAAGGCTTTTCAATGTATAACCATGGGAACAAACTTTAAGCACCTAGTTATTAATCTAAGAATATATCCCATAATTTGAGGATATAGTCAGATAGCACCAGCTGTTTTAGTACTAATGTGAATAAAATAGTATAGCGTATTACTTTGCATTGCAAAGCGCCTGTTCAGTTGAACACAATTCATTTTAAATTTTGAAGGGAGTTGATTCAAAAAAGAAAAAAGAAAAAGGGGTTAAAATAAATCAATGTGGTGGCAGTACCTCCATCCGAAAAGCATAGGAGAAACCATTTAATGCATATTTTTTGGTTGAGTTTAGTGCATAATTGATAAAGTGCTCTCCAATTCAATGAGGCCTTTTGAACGACTTAGCTAGCTTCGTTTCAAATACCAGCAGCAATTTCAAAAACTGGGAGTATTGAAGATTATCTGCAACAAACCAAAAATTACTTCCGCAAGAGGCATAAAGCAACATATTTTTCTAAGGCCAATGCAAATAGATGAAGGTGGTCAATTCAACTAACAATGTAGTTAACCATTCACTAATGGATTCGGTTTTCCTCTCAACTTAAATTAAATATTTTTAAGCATTAAACTGAGACAATTCCAATCCAATGTTTAGAAGGCACCACCATCATAACAAGAAAGATGTAGATGCACGTGAATCGCTGACGTTACATGCTGAGGATACGATGAGCTTTGCAAAAGAACTGAAGACGGAGCCCGAAAGCGAAAATGGCGGTGGATGTGCAATACTATCGCCATAACGCTCACTCTTAAAATATTATGAAAAACAATATTACAAATTTTGGTAACGAACTTAAAGGTTCTTTATTAGATTTTAATTTTCACTTTTCGCCATCAAAATTTTATTTTTGTTAAAGAAGGATTTAAATGAAATCTCCAAGGATTATGCAGAGTTGGAAAATCAGCAACAATCTGGAGGTCAAAGCATCGGCAGAAGCAAAGACACAGCGTAAGTTATGGCTTTAGCTAAAACAGCTAGATGCCAAGTTAAGTATGTACCATAAGGTATGAGAGAACATTGGGAAGAAGAATTATTACATTTAACCCTTGTGACAAGTTTCCACTTTGGTTTTTTAACAATTCAAAAAGTTTTCATTTTAATTTTTAATTTTTCTGTTGTACAAACTGATTTTGAATTTTGTGTTTTTTATCTCTTTTGTTTTTAGCAATTTTCCTAAACAGTATCAAAACTTTTTTATATTTATTTATGTAATATTTCAGAATTTTTTGCTAATTTTTTTAAATTATTTCTTATTACTCGTACATAGTATATATGTATGTATAAGTTTTTAAGTTAGCGTTTTTTTATGTTTTGTATATAAATAACTATATATATATATATATATATATTATACTTTTATATTATATATACATTCATGTATACATATATATAATTTAAATTCTTCACATTTTACAAATATTTTTTGAAATTTTTCTTTAACAACTTTTTTATTCTTTAACTTTAAATTTAGTTTAAACAAATATACACATTCATTCGCATATACTTAAGTATATACAATTTAATACATTTGTAGTTTAACACATTTGTATGTAAAAAGAAGCAATCGGCAATTTTATATAATTTTGTATAATTTATTTAGTTTATATATATTTTTTTATAGTTTAGAACATTTTACATATAATTTGTTATTAAGTTTTAGTATTTCTGCTTGTTTATTTTTCAAATATATCCACAATTAATTACACAAAAATGCAGTTGGTAAACAGTTAGAGTTTGTTAAATTTACAATGTTTAGTTGTTATTAAGTTAAGCCTAAAATGTTTCAGTATTTTTTATTAATGTATTTTATTTTCTTTTGTTTTTAATTATTTTGTTTTTTTTTTTTAAAAGTGGTTGAATTTAGTCTTTGTTTTCAGTAAGCGTTTTAGGTTTTGTTTTCTCAACATTCTTTTCAATTTTATTATTTATTTCATGTCGCACACAATACAAAACAATTGTCAATTTTGACAATTCTTCTACAATACTTTTCTTAATTGTTGTTAGCAATCGTTAGAGTTTTTTCTTTTTTATTCAAATTTCTTCTTGGGGTGAATGCGAAAGTTAAAAATATGTTAGTTTCGATTTCGACACAAGTATTAAAGCATACTTTTAGGTGGTACCAAAGGAAGTTCGTTTTCATTACATAGTTGTTTTTGTATTTTATACGGTTTGTAGGTTTTAAGCAAGCGGTAGTAGTTGGCAGCTACATAGAAGGTGAGTCACATATTTAATTAAGTAAACAGAAAAAATATTGGAAGTGCAAATAAACAAGCACGTAACAGATGGAACTGCAATATGAAGGAAGCATATGGAAACGGTATTTGAAATATGCCTACATTTGATGATGTTAGTCTTAAAATATTTTTTCAGTGGATTTTCAAAGTTTTTACTAAACTAATGAGTATTTCCTTTTGCTTTTATCAATAGATATTGATGTTTTTGTGTGAAAGTGAATAAATATGGAATGACATTGAATTCAAAGACAAATCGACTAGACTAGACAAATCGGTCCCAAATCGTCACCAGAAAACAGTTCCCAAAAAATGAAGGAAATTTATGGTGTTTCTAATGTTTTGGCGGTATACTGTACTTAAGGTGGATATAATATAAGTAGACATATCATAAAAATTAACACAATGAATGGAATTGAAACTTAACTGAGACCAATCAAACTTTAAATATTTCAAATATTTAAAAACATAATAAATTTAAAAAAAAATGTAAATGAAAACACAATTGAAATATGAACATGTTCTATGGAAATTAATGAAGATTTGAACATTTTTGTTTCGGAGAATCGAGATATTTAAGTAAACTAAAATACAAAAATGAAGCCTAATAGGATATCATACTCGTACAATAAATAAAATTGAACTAAAACATAGTTGAAACACAAGGAAATGTTTTTTGACTTAAGTTCTTATTTCATGATCACTTTTTAATTATGTTCTATCAATTTGGTTTTAAATAAGTTGCTTGGTTTAAGAATAAATAAAGAAATATTTTTTACGACAAATTGTAACAAATTTTTAAAAATAAACAATAATTAGAATTGAAACACTGTGGAATCACATGGAATTGGAATGAATAATATGCACACTTATATTTTAGGACAATTTTCTAATGATCATTTAAAAATTGTAGTTTTAGCTTGTGCGTGTTTCATCGGTTCTTCAAGTATTTTGAAATTGAATGAAATTGTTTTGAAAAGAAATGATTTTATATGTATGAGAGAGTAAACTGAAACATAATGGCAGACATTGAAACGAAAATGTTTTTGTGTTTTTTAATTTTCCCTGAGTTTGTGTAAAACACATATCTTCCACTGTATAAATCATCACCAGTAAACTCACTACTTTCCAAACTGCCATTCTTGTCTTAATATCTACGACTACTACTGCCGCTACTGCTTCCGGCGGCACCGCCGCCACTACCACTTACACTACCACTGCCTCCACCACCTCCATCACTACTACCCGATGCACCATCGCCTGCCCAACGTTTGCGACGCGCTTCCTTTTCAGCTTGCATTTGTGCAGCCACACGGCTAGTGCTCGGTGCGGTTTCGAAGCTAGCATACATTTCCACTTCCACATCAACAGCGTCGTAAATCTCAGCAGCACCACTAGCACCGCCGACACCAACACTAACTCCGACACCCCCACCACGATCAAAATCGAAGCTAACATTCTTACTGTCTCATCCACCCCGATGTACTTGTACCGTTTCTTCCGCAGATTCTTGACTACGCAATTGTTGCCTATATTCGTCCAGTTCCTGCATGCGATATGTGCCCAGGTTTACTTGCATCATTAGCGTTTCCATAATGCGTTCATTCTTCAATGACTTGGAAGGCAACACCACAGAGAGTAACTCACTTGGAGATATGCGACAAAGATTCAGATCGCGAGTCAATCGTTCCATAACGCGTTCAAATTCCATTTCTGATTCATAATTCGGGTGGTTTTTCATTCTCGATTGTTTGCATTGTGCCCATGCCAGCATTGCTTCGAATTTTCGTATTTCGGGTGTTTGTAGCTCACGAATCATAATCATTTGCACCATCGATTCGGAAAGATTGACAAAATCTGGACATTTGAAGAGAGCATGCGCTTTACTCTCAACAAATGAGAGTATCATGTTAACCAGCTCGGACGCAGATGTATAACGCCAATAATAGTTCTCCAGCGAAATTAACATGTTACAGACAACTTCGATGCGTAGAAACTGTTTGCAGTGATGGAAACACGCTTGCAATAGTTCGGGCAGATCAAAGTGTTCAGCAGCGCAGAGCAAACCTGTGGGAGAAGGAAGAGAATGAATGAATTGCTATAGTTTTTAAGTTTTTAAGTATAAGAGGCCGGACATAACCAAGACGAACAAATTTCTCATACAAAATATAATTTTTAGAGCTTTCTTCAACAGCTTATCGGTTAAGACGAAATAGTTTGAAAATCTCTATAAAAAATCAAGCTTAATTTTTCGCGTGGCATCTTAACAGTGTACAGTGACTTACAAAACTGTTAATAAAGCTACAAATTTTCGGCAAACGTCGAATAGCCAATAATGTTGGCAAATCAAAAAGTAAGTAACAGTTTAATTAAGATTCTACTTATTCAAATGAACAGAAATGAAACAAAATTTTTGCAATCAGAAAATATCTTCAGATTCCAAGAGTATTCAAAGTCCCGAAATTTTGACCATAAATTAAGAGGTTCATTTTTTCATTCGCTTAATTGCTTAGGGGGGAAAAACGTCTGAATTTTGAAATAAAAACCATTTTTTTTCTTTTTTCTTGCCAAGTATGTTTTTAATTAAAATTAAATTAATGAAAAGCTTTGGAAAAATATATTATAGAAAATATGTATTTTAGGGTCTAAAAATATTCGTTTCAATAAAAAACTAAGAAATATAAAGTTTAATGCCGATCGTAGAAAAATTTGAGGTTCCTCACGAGCCCTAAAGTTGAAGAAAAGTGTTTTTCAGCATTTTTCTCATTATAAAGCGATAAAAATAATTTAAATCACGCTAAAAATCCAAAATAGCTAAGTTACTATAAAACTGTAATTTCTAAAATGCTATTGCTAATAAAAGGCAATTATCTATCTTTAAAGGTGAAAAAAAATGTAATTTTTATTTTTCATGTAACACTGTGTGACAGTAAAAATATACTTTCCTCGAAACGTAGCTCAAATTGTAGGTTTAGTCAAGCAGAAAAAACTGAATACTCAGAATTTTGAATTGAACTAAAAAAAAATCGATTTCTTCAAACCAAGAAAGTACAGGGCTCACTTAAGAAAAGATGAAGATTTTAAGACCTAAAATATGAAATATTGAAAAAGTTAAACGATTTCCATTACATAAAATTTGACAAAAAATACTCTACTGACTTTAATAACTAAAAACTGAACGGTTTCGAGTTCCCCGCAAAAAACAGCTCATTCCGCGTTTCCCCATACTATGTAAATTTACTGGCAAATCGAGGAATTCCCCGCAAGTTGGCATCGCTAATGCAGATAATTCTGAGAGATGCTGTTACTCATATTTTCTCTCTCTCATTTTTTATTTACTCCCACTTAAGCAATGATTTTTACAACGATGAATGCAATGCTTTGTTCAATGAACGAATTTTAAAAAAATATTACGCCTCATTTTGAAAAGGTAACTCAGTTATTTTAGATTTTAAGAGTGATTTAAATTGTTTTTATCGCTTTATAATGAGAAAAATGCTGAAAAACACTTTTTTTCAACTTTAGGGCTCGTGAGGGACCTATAAATTTTCTGCGATCGGCATGAAACTTTATATTTCTTAGTTTTTTATTGAATCGAATATTTTTAGACCGTGAGACCGAGAATACATGTTCAAAATTCTTTTCCCATACATTAAATGGCCACCCTAATGTATATACAAATATTCATAATAAGGGTGAATAATACAATTAAAATCGGGTATACTGCTTGTTCCTCGAAAGCACATATTGAATAATCTTTAATAATAAACGTTATTCAAATAAAAATAAACTGATGTCTCATATTGTTGTTGTCGTTATGATGAATATTATAAATCGAATAACTTAATTTTTTAAAATTTTTTTTTGGGTTTGGGTTAATATATTGTATATAAATACTTACTCTACTACCACATTAGAGTCTGAGTCCTCTTTCTTGTGTGTGGATCAAACTGATATTTAAGAAAGCTTTATATACACATATAAAAAAATCGATTTTCAAATTTTTGTGTTTTCTTGAAGCTTGAGGTCTTATGAATGTCTAGTGAAATTTCAAAGAAAAAATTCGAAGCGGCAGAATCAGGCATGTAGAAGAAGTCGTCGCTCAACTTTAAAACGCATTTTTCTCGAAACAATGTTTTATAAATCGGTGACCAAAATAAATCGATTGAAATTTTGGCCTAAAAGCCGCTACGTTAAGTTCCAACGTATGCCATTTTGTCAAATAAACAAATTTTCGAAATCGAATACTCTGCCAATATTGAAGATTTTTTAATAAAAAAAAATTGTACATATTTTCAAAGTGAGTGCAATCATTTGGAAAAAAATCAATCCAAAATTCGTGTAGGCTTCCTTAAAAAATTTACTAATTGCCTTTTTCGCGCTTCTAGGTGTATATTCCCCCTTAAATCAAATGCAGTCGGTGTTGACGATATTTATCCCATATTTATGAAATCTTTACTTATAAAATGATTACCTAATATTACTCATATTTAAAATACAATGGGTTAAATTACACATACAGTCGCATTTACTGCATCTCTGTTTTCTTTATAGAATCTCAAATTCGGGTAGGGATCTTAGTTTTAACAAGTCTGATTCCATCTCTGATACGATTGCTTCTTTTTTGAAAACATATCCGTGCATTGAAGTCGTTGTTGCTAGCGACTTTAATGTCCACAATGCAAATGCTTATATGTGAAATTAATTGCCGAGTCGAATAATTTGACACAATTAGTGACTGAACCAACGCATATTCCGTGCGTTGCATGCAAGCGCGTAATACCCATGACCTGTTTCTCACTGCTCATCATGAGAAATATGAGGTTAGTGTCCACGTACCTCTTGGAAATTCGGGACACTGTGCTATATTAGCATCCTTTCCGTATTCTAGTGTTCACAACGCTTTGCAATTAGCTCCAAAGCGATCAATATGGCTTTACGGAAAGACAGATTGGGATGGTCTCAATAATTTTTTTGATCATTTCAATTGGAAATTGTGTTTCCTGGATATAAACTAAGAAGCCAGTGCTAAAATAGTTCAAGAAATCATTTGGTTAGGAATGCGGTCTTTCATTTCTAATAAAATGGTTAGCATTAAACCAAAAGATAATACATGGTTTAACGAGATTTGCAGATTAGCAGTCAGGTCCAAAAAAGTTGAACCAGACGTCTTTGTCAACTACAAATTTCTTTACAGGTGATCGCCTCGTCACTAACTCGGTTGATAAAGCGAACCTGTTCGCTAAAATCTCGCAGAGAATTCTTCCCTGTCAGCTAGCAATCAACCACTACCTGTTATCGGTCTTGTATCTTGTGCTATGCCTGACAAGGCCGTATTTAGGGGGAGGTTTTGGGGGTTCTGACCCCCCCCGAAATGTGGAAACTTTCTTCTAATTTTTTATATTAATTTCCAGTGGATGGGAAAAAAGTAGAAAATACAATCTATTGGAAGAGTTTTGAATATTTTTTACTTCTATCGGTTTTTTCTAAAAAGTCAAGTAAATTTGAAATCTTAGTTACACTATGCGACCAAATCTGATTTATTTGCTTTGACATGAGGCTTGATTTCGGATTCAAAAAGAGAAGGTGATGCTGGGCAATTCTGCATTCATAGTTTTTCTATGTCAGTAACTGTTTTTGATTTAAAGCTTCGTCGTGAAACATTTTGAAAATTTTAAAAATTAATAAAAAATAGAAAAAAATGTCGGATCCTTGAGAAAAGTAATACAAAGCAATATTTTATTATGCTAAACTTGTCCGCCATATTTGATTCGGAATTTTGAATTTTTAAAATCTGACTGCAGATTTGTAACCAGCGCCCCTTAAAACACTGCGGATCACTGCACTTTTCATTATGTCTGGCTGTGGGTGTGAGTAAGATAAAATCCGTTCTTTGTAAATTTTTTCCTGCACCCATAGACATAAATACATCCCCTGCTTTAAGGTGACGTAATGCGAAATTTCTGACCTCAGATATATTTTCAGCATGAAAAATTAATGCTAGGAACCATATTATTCGCCAAACCCATGCAGGGCAGTGTTATTGGATCAGCTTCAAAGTTTTTGGAGACAATCTTAAAATGTAATTAATTCTTTAACCCATTATTGCTCGGAGCACCCCGATTCGGAAGATCCCTTTTAATGCTGTGTCTGCATTTTTTTTAGGTTAAGATTAAAAAAACTCGGAAAGAACAATTCCTAAAGCTTCAAGTCATTTATCCACTCTTGTCCCTTGACTGATAGGGTCCATCAAATGCAACATGGTATCTAATTTATTTATTTAAACATCAGTTTCATAAAAATTATTTATGAATATTTTCTTCGAATGAAAACACCCTCCCCGAAAAAAAACCTGGCTACAGCCCTGATGCCTGAGATACACTTTCGAACACGTGTAGTCAAAAGGGTTCTTGCAAATTTAGACATTAATAAGGCTTCGGGGCCCGATGGCATTCCACCCTGTGTATTGAGGGTATGCGCGTCAACGCTGGCGCCACCGTTACGCAATCTTTTCAACATTTCATACGCTATTGGTGTGTTCCCGGCTTGTTGGAAAGTTGTTAACGTTCAACCGGTTCATAAGAAGGGCAGGACTACGGACCCTGCGAATTACCGCCCCATCGCAATCTGTTCTACACTGCCCAAGGTCATGAAAAGTGTAGTTAACTAGCGCAATGAGTTGCTTAATGACTGCCAATACGGATTCTACCGTAATCGATCAACGTGCGATCTAATGACCATCCTCACCAAGAACTGGAACTATAGCGTCCATGGCTTCGGTGACAGCAAAGCGGTTGCTTTGGATATTTCCAAGGCGCTTGACCGAGTGTGGCTTAAAGAACTGGTGTCAAAAAAAAATTGCTCATGGGATCGGTGATAACTTCAGTCGATGGATTACGAGTTTTCTTAGTGACCGTTCTATTCGTGTTGTAATAGACGGTATTGCTTCGGAAAGTCGTTCCATTAACGCAGGGGTTGGTCCTCTCCCCACTACTTTTCCTTGTCTTCATCAATGACCTTCTGTCATTGACAAATAACCCTATTTAGTCGTTTGCGGATGGCAGCACCATTTGTCATTCATACACCTGTATAAACTGCTCTAACTCTTTGGAGATTTAGAGAAAAAGACATGCTATGAATGACTCACTCAATAATGATCTCCAATCAATCTCCGAGTGGGGTCTTATGAACAAAGTTGAATTCAACGCGCGTAAGACCCAATGTTGCATGTTATCTCACAAACGAGTTTTCCAAACCCCTGTTAACCCCCTTGTTATGGATGGGGTAGTTATTGCGGAGTCAGTGCCTCTTAATGTTCTGGGCATGTCGATACATTGTGACGTTCGTTGGAATAATCATATTTTTGATGTGGCGAAAAAAGCAGCCAAGTGCCTCGCATTTCGAAAGCACTGTCAGAAATACTTCACTCCAACTGATCTCCGCATGACCTACACCATCTATATCCATCAAAAAGTGGAGAATAATTAGCCTGGATAGATTTTATAGGAGAAATACGTGCAGGTCTTGACGCCAATAAAATGACGTTTTTAACCCTCCTTGACCATTCCTAGGCTTTCGATACATTGACCATAATAAATTAGTAATTAAGTTGACAAACATTTATTGTTTCTCTTCTACAGCCACCAAGCTAATAACTTCATACCTTAGTGACAGATCGCAGGCTATTTGTCATGAGGGGATGACCTCTGAGTTCATTAGTTTTACCAGAGGTGTGCTGCGCGGATCTGTGCTAGGCCCACTTCTATTTTTAGTAAACGCAAATGATCTTCCTAAGGTGCTGGATAGTTGTTACATCCATATGCTCCCATCCATCCATAATGATGACCGATTGTATACTTCATGTAGTATGGATGACCTTGGAACTTGTATTGATAAAACAAGCAGTTGGTAGACGGTATATGGTACGGTGTGCTTCGCATGCTCTGGTCTACACAATATTTCACAACACTAAAGACCAGAATGTTACTTGCAAAAACCTATATCGTTCCTACTCTGTTAAATGGATGCGAAATTTACTCGAATTGTGATTCTATTAGCAAACATAAGTTAAATATCTTTTGAAAAATAAATAATAAGGGTTAAAACGATTCGAACATGATCACAGAACTTACAACACATATAAATCCCTGATTTTATTTCACAAAATATTAATTACTAAATAACCCTTGAATTTGTATAGGAGGCTAACGTTTTCTCGGTAAAATCGTGGTACTTAATAAAATAATACAGTTGAGGAAGTCATCGTTCATTTCAGAGCGTCAGTTTTATGTGTGTGTAATACGTGTTTGGAACTCGTTACCAAGCAGTCTACATTCAGTTAGCAACGCATTGCAATTTAAGAATGAGCTTCTAACATATTTTTCTTTGATGTAGTTATAGGTATTCTCATGGCAGAAGAATTAAGAAGGTAGATGCATTTTGACAAGTAAGAGGAACTTCGACAATTGGGAAAACATTTGTTTTGATACTTTCCTTCTTTTTGCAACATAGTTCAATTTTTAAGTGAGAATTTATAAGAAAATAATTTGCATAGTTCTGCATGTACATAGGGAGAATTAGTTTCTGCTTTTTATATTATTTTTTAACTCTTAACATATTCAAGGTGTTTGCTTATAAATAAAACAAATTTAAATAACATTATTTACTATTACTATTAAACTTTTTTATAACAAATAAAATTTATAATTTAGTACTATGTAATAGAAGTAGTATTAATAATCTACTACTAACTCTCTCTTTTGTACCCATTTCAAAAAATGCATCTCTAAAAAGTTCCTCTTACTTGTCAAAAGTTCAAAATGGCTACTTTTAGAAAAAATACATCTACCTCTAAATACTTCTACCATGGGTATTCTGATGTTTTTCATTTTTATTTTTCTTAATATTTTTTAATTGTATTTTTTTTTTGGTTTTTTATTATATTTATTTCTTTTTTAGTCTTTATTGTTTTTATATAGTATTTGTATAACTATTTACTTTTAATTACTTTATAAATAGTACTGTGATCAGACTATTTATACGAGTAATTATCATCTTGCTGTACTGTAATGTGAAATAAACAAATAAAATAAAAAAAGACGTTAAGAAGGTTATTGATAGAATTGTTATGAAAACTGGCAACACTGCTTGTCGCATATGTAGGATAATCATCGCAATGATAAAAGAAACGCGCATCCCTGTTAGATTAAGCACTTGATAATGCTGTAAAAATATGTCACTAAGAAGATTTCAAATGATGAGAATGTGAGAAAGCATTAATGAAACGTATGTATGTATGAAATTTTAGTTTGTTATCGCTTTAATTTTGCATGGAGTTTTACGGTAATTTGAATTGAGATTTGCCGTCATATCGCATTTTATTGAAAATCTCTATAATTGAAAGAAATTTCCCATTAACTACCAAATTGTCTTACCTGGAATTGTAATACACGTCAGCGGGCAAGTTCCCGTATGCAAATAATCCAGCAACACACGGAATGTATCCGGATCGAATTCAATAATATTGAATTCAGATTGTGCCAATTTCGCACGATCCACCTTCTGCGCGTCCGCACACACGGAGAGACGTGGCACAGCCAATTGGTTATTGGCTTTATCCTTGTCTTTATCCTTGCTGTCCCTGTCTAAAGGTTTTTGAGCGTACGAAAAAAATACGAAGGGAAAAATGAAAGAAAAGAAAAAAGGACGCAACAAAGCAGCAAATGAAACATAAGAAATTATGGAACGATATGAAGATGAGACATAAACGCAAATGAAGAGAGAATAAAGAAAGAAGTAGAATTTAAAAAAATTATAGAAATGCAAAGTTTTAGTTTTTCAGTAGTATGGTGAAGAATGATGTAAAATTTACGCACAAATTACAACATGAAGAAGTGTGGTGTGGATGTGGTGAGATTAACGAAAATATTGAATTAACGTGAGATTGAAAAAAAACGTAAATTTTGCAGTAAAGTATTTGTTAATAAAATTCGATTTTAGATCGTGTTGAGAATTATTTTGACATTGGTGATTATCGTACAGAAAATTAAAAAATGAAAAAGTTAACAAATTTGGTGTATTTCATGTACGCAGTGATAATTGTCATATAAATAATACAACAAATATTATTGTGATAATAATTACGTGATTAATTTTGGGAAAAGGAATTTGCAAATAATTGAAAATATTTCATATACATTGGTGAATTTTAGATAAACAAATATTTGTAAAAATTATACAAAATATGAGATGCATAATGCAGTGGTGAGTTTGAAACATAGTTTGGGATAATTTCGAGACGAATGTTTGGAATAATTTCGAGGCGAATGTGATATGGTGGTGAAAGAATTTGATTTAAATGTTTAAAATAAAAGTATGTTGAAAATAAAATTCAAATTAATTTTATTGATATTTAAAATAAATTATGGTGAAAAGAATTTTGGTAAAAATTATAAGGTGTATGTTTTCATATACATATATGTAGAGGTATATATATAAAGCAAGCCAATTTATAAAAGAAATCCATGACAAAACGATGCACAAAAAGAGAATTAAAAAATATTTGTATTTTCATTTACACCACAAGTGTGGTGAAAATAAAACAAGCATGTGAAAGCATAAAGAATTTCCAAGGGTATTTGAGCCATCATCACAAAGAAAAAACAAAATATACAAAAACAACGTTCAAGGTGTATTTTACACACGGCAAAGACACGAAGGCACGTTTTTATATTTTCAACATACGCACACAGCAAAAGAGAGAGAGTATGGATATACAAAGAGAAAGAAAAGAAAAAAACACACATCGATATATTTGCATTTATGTGGATTGAAACTCTTACTGGAACAATCCGTTGATGATATCCATTTCTTTTTATCATCCGGATTCAGTTGATTTGTATTTTTATTACGAATCGAGCGGCCCCATCCAGCAGTAATTGTCCCAAGACGAGAGAATGCACGCTTCACCATCGGCGACGAGGGGACACTTTTCGGTCGTATCGAATCGGAATCGGGAACCGTCAGATAATTATTACTTTTAGGCTTTTGATTTTGTGGTGAAACCAGTGAAGGCGCTGGACGCGCAAAAATTTCAGCAACTGGTATTTGTGGTGATCCGAAACCGGTTTGTATGCCATAGAGCATTTCCTAGAAATAGCGAATGGATGAAGAGACTGAAACACGACTGAGAACGGTAGAGAACTTACCTGAAAGACCCGAGATCTTACACCCAATATCGCTCGGACACCTACGAATCGCTGTTTCTGTTTCGAATGTTGTCCAACATTGAATGCCACATCGAATAGATGCGCATTATTTAGGCACGATGGTTCTTCGTTTAGGAATACACGCGTAAAATCTTTAGCTAATTGATCATAATCTTCAAACTGATCACGTACTGAGTCCAGCAGAGGCGATGAAGGCCGCATATGCCCTGAGAGAATTAGATTAGGAAAGATAAAGTAAGGAGAAACGTTATTCATTTTTTGTTGACATATTTTATTAGAAAAGTTCGTTTCAACTGAGCTGATGTTTCCACAGCAGAAATTGAAGATATCTCGTGTGATATTCTCTCTGCGTGTACAATCAAATATAAGCTTTTTTGAAACGAACTATATCTGTATACGCATAAACATTTAAAATAACTAAAAAATTATGGATTTATGGTCTATTCCAATTTTTAACATTATACAAACACTGGATTTACGAGTATCATGCTTTTAGAATAAACAGACATAGTTGCATAAAAATTGTTTGGGATTGGATTGGACGGAGACAAAAATTCTAGTCTTAAGTGATTCTTGAGTGCTTTCGATTAAAAATAGTTTGATTCTCAATTTTGTATGCAAAATTAGAGATTTGGTAAAGAAGATATATTTTCAGTGAATGGAAAAGTTAAGTTTGCTTTGTCTTGAGATTGGGACTTTAGCTCTTTCGGAAAAATAACGTTAATTATAAACTGAGGTGAGCAGAAGACACGCTCACTGTGCGCGTAGCTGTGAGTTTATGATCAGCACGACTGTTGGCATTTGGACGCCATTTTTTTCATCATATTTTTTTTCTGTTCTCTTTGGCCAATATGTTGCGTCAAAACTTTGACAGCTCACAGAACAGAACAGTTTACTTTGACTTCACGACAGTTTGGTGAATTTAAGACGATTTTTAGACGGATAGCCACTCTGGTTTCGGCGGCTGTTAAAAATACTCAAACTACTAGGGTTAAACTGTTATTAACTAACCCTATTATAATCAAATTTATATTTCTGATAATATTGACTTCATATTTTTTACTGTGCCATTTATTTGTAGAGCAGGTACGGCTTGGCTGATATATTATGGTCGACAGTAAGTAAAAATGGCGGCGGCGCCAGTTGACTGTGAGCCGCATGGCACAGGTTTTTGGCTTTACCAGATGATGTATTATGCCGAAGACGCAACATTTTTATTTACAAACAGTTGTAAATTTTGTGTGTTTTCTGAACGCGACCATTGTTAAGAACAATGCAAAACTTTTCACAATTTGATTACTTATTTGATATATGTAAATAAATTTACAAAGTAGAGAGGAATGGAAGAAAATCTACGCTATTTTATAACAATTGAAACTACCAAAAACAAAGAAACAGAAATGTAATAAATATAGTTCTTGGAATATTTACATATAGAAATAGCAAAAGTTTAAGCAATTTAGTTAAGACCTTCAGTTGAAGAGATTCAAGAGATAGTCGGTAAATAAATATTTAGTGCTAATATTTCGGCAAGGAAGGCAAGTAAGAGAAACACTCAAGTTATTTTACGTTTACACAGAGAAAGTTAATTTCTTCTATGCATTAGAGAAAAAACTGAAACTAGTAAAATTTGTGCAAGCATGGCATGTAAAGAATTTCGAAAAATTTTTATTTTTTTTTCATTTTACTATGAACCCATTTTAAAAGTACAAATTCTCTCTATTTTACATAAAAATAGTGATAATTTTAACTATGAAATTTAAAATTTTGATTATTCATTATTCAATAAATAATGAGAAAATATTGCTTAAAATTAGTGTGTATACAGAAAACTTATTTTTAGGTGAATTCAAACATTTTTGCTTAAATTTACTTTATAAACACAAATTATGTGCATACATTCACAAGGTACATAATTTTTTGGGCCACGATTGCTGACCAAAAATGTTGGCAAATTGAAAAATAATAACTAGTTCTGAAAAATTGCTGGTCATCCAGATGAGCACAGAAGGAGATAATTGTGGAAAATTTAATAAAATCGCTGAAAAATTGAATAAACTTTCAAGAATCCTGCGTGACCTGAAGATATTATTCGATTTCGAAAAAATATTTTTCCGATAAATAACAAAGTTTTTGTTGATTTACAAACATTTATGGTAAGTTATCGTGTTTCAAAAGTTTTGTACCTAGTGAACAGTTTTGTGACTCACTATGAGCAGTCATGCGTTGATGCGAAAATAATGGGGCTTTTTTGAACTAATGTGTGAGCGTTCAAAGCAAATATTATAAATGCAAAAAATTTAACTCTTAAAATATTATTGAAAATATTTCGAGATTTTCTTACGAATTTAACCTTTGGCACAGGTGTCAATCAGCTGTTTATCAATTCACAATCACACTCCATCGCATTACGCTTTGATTCGAAGTAGTACGTAATTTGAGGAGTAGTACGGATTTTTTTTGGCGATGTGTTTATTGTTGGAAAGGTGTTAAATTTTCGAAATCCGCATTTTAGCAACGTCGTAAGAGCACTTCACATCAACACGTGAATACCCATATTGTATATCGAAAAAAATCCTTTTTAAGTTTGCCTGAATTTCCAAAATCCCCAGTTTTATAAAAATAATTATATTTTTTGTTAATTTTTGGAATCTTGCTCTAAATCTCCTAATTGAGCCTCATATTTTTAGTATATTTTTATCCGGCAACAAATCGATGACTTTATGAATGAAAAGAAAAACTACTCGGAACTCTAGCCACTACAAAAAGTATCGACATGCATAGGTATTTAAATACATATACCTCTTTGCGTTTTATAAGTTCATATCACTAAATATTCATATCACGTAAATTAAAATATTTTAATGTTTTTTATAGACTATGGAAAATTAAATCTAGTTGTTAATTTTCAAAGTCTTGACTACTGTTCCATGTATGTGCTTCATTAAATAATGTGTTGCAGGCTAAAGGAACTATATGTGTAGTCATCACAACAACAGTGTATACAGAAACGGGCAAATCAGACGGCCGTTTCGGAATCCGCCACGATTCCTCATCAGTGATCTTAGTGATAGTTCTTAATCTACTAATATTTGAAATCATATCCAAGAATTCCAGATTTGATTCCAAATATCTTCACTGAATAGAGATATTGAAAGAAAACTATCACTATCGTTCTGTATACTTATTTGGCATGATTCAACATACATACACTCATGTACTAGACTTTGAAATAACGAACTGTTATGCGGACTAGTAGTAAGGAGACAAACACAACAACAAATAAGTATACAGAACGGTAGTGGTAGTTTTCTTTCAATATTTGAAGATATTGGAATCAAATCTGGAATTCTTGGTTATGATTTCAAATATTTGTAGCTTATATAGGATATTGAAAGATTAAGAACTATCACTTTAAATTGAAACAACTGAGTCTGTTATATTTGCTTTCGGGATGTTACTGGAGAAGCAGAAACTGGAGATAGATTAGCAGAAATTTTGATTCTGAAACAGAATTGAAATAATCTAAGGTAAATTTGATTATTCTGAAGAACAGATTCAAACATTTTGAACAATTTTACCAGAATTACATACACTGATTTTTTAAATAAATTTCACATGGTATTATTTAAGCGAGATTTCTTTCCATCATCAGTTTCCATCATTGTTTACACGTAAACTCATATATATTCATGGATATATGTACATAAAGCATATAAGTATTTAAAGTAGTGATGATACGGATGTCAGGTTAGCGAATGCGGATATATTTTTTTTTTGTAAACCCATACATATTTTATTAAAATTAATATGATACAAACAGAAGTTGTCAATTTCAAAATGTGCTAAACATTATTAACAACACTATAAATGGAAATGTGGATATTTCGCTATTGCGAATGCATACATCCGTCACATCTCTAATGTGTACAATGCATATGACTCGTCATTCATTCATCCATACAATATGGAAAAAAGTTATAAAACCGTAAATCCTGTTGCGTTTAAATAACGCATTAAAAAAGAATTTCCATAATTCTCTTAAAGATATATTCGTGTATGTGTGATAATTGTAAGCATTGTTAAAATGTATTCATTGGTAAAAGTATGAAAATGTATTCAAAAATTACCCAGTAGCAAATATTTGCAAGAGTTGTATAGATTTGATTATTGACATTTGTACCTCTACACTGTGAAATAAGCAAAAATCAGTTGGGAATTCAAATATTTTAGATTATTTTTGAGTTGCTGATCAGGAATTCGAGGATGGTTTTTTCGTTGCCTTGGAATTTTAAAAATTCTATTAGTTAAAGTTGAATCAATCGGAGGAAGATAATAGACATATTTAAAATAATTTTTATTTTTTTTATTTTTTGAAGTGAAACTTCTTTCTCTTGTCCTAGAGTAAAACCAACCGGATGTGACGTCCGCGCGTAAGTTTGCAATGCGAAATAATTTTGTCGAGCAATGTGCATGAGGGGCTAAATATCAATATTCCGTAACTGAATTCACGAGAAAACTATGTAAAAACGATTCATAGATAGTTTTAATTCAATAAAACATATAAATTACACACACACGCCTATGGCAGAAAGAATAATGTGTAGCGTCGCCATCTTAAAGTTTATGGCAGTTATACATTTCACATACAGATGTCGCAAATGTCCAAGGAATCACATGAAGATGTCGCACACAAAAAGAGTTGTCATCGAAGTTACCGGTACAGAGTTGCAATTTTTGCTCTAGCATTAATCCCAAAAAAAAATTGGTTGTGTATTAACGGTCACAAGGCAGAAGTGAAACTTCTTGTGAACTAAATGAAACACAAGCAAATGAAATTAAAAAACACAAGTCAATGTAGTAAAAAATTTAGCGATTGAAAAATTTAATTTGATTGTTATTTGCTTGTGTTTCGTTTAGTTCGTTAATTTGGGTAATCCAAACTAAAAACACAAAATGATTTTTATTATTTTTAGATTTTTAAATTTTAGATTTTTATTCCCCACCATTCTCATCCGCAGTTTTTACCCCACAGAACAAACAGTTGAGAAAAGTAACCAAAGTTTTTGTTAAAAATATTTTTTATAAAAAACTTGATAGAGTTCTCAAATAACAGAACTGTTCCCGCGCAAAGCCCATCTCCACCGTTTAGAGGTCGAAAAGTTAAAATCCCTTGTTAAATAAACTTTAACTAATATAATATATTAAAAGAAAATTTGTGAGATTATTCCAATTCGTTTTATTTGAAAAAAAATAAAATTTCTTGAATTCCCATTTGAGCGAACAAACAAATTTTTATTCAAAAGTTTTAATGTAGGGAATTTTCCCTTATTACTCAAAAGGATGTTTTTTTTCAATTTAAGAAATTGATCAGTGTAATTTTTTGATCTACCTTCTACTACTGTAGCTAAGTTTTAGATTTAAATGCATTAGTTAAAACTGTTTTTTCGAACAGTTTGTTGTATAATTTATCCAAAACATCTAATGCGAAATAGAGCCATACCCATTTTGTCTAATTTCTAAGCTTCTTCTATGTTTTGAGGTATATAGATTTTATAGAAATTATAAAACATATTGCTAGAGGGCACTATACATACAACTGAAACACTCAAGGCGCTACGAAGTTCCAAATCATAGGTTTTGAAAATTTGTCTCCATTAGAGACTTTATTTCTTGCTAATCTAAGAAATAATATACGAGCTTTAAAATCGGCTAATAGAGAGCCATACGAAATGGAGGACGATCAGTATATTTGCAAGAGACTTTCAATAATACTGCCCAACACTTTATGAAGAAGGAAGTTCAAGTATAAGTATATAGGGGATCTCATCTCAAGTGAACCCACTCTAAAGCCGATCTACCTCAAACTTGCACAAAGTTTAGTCCTATCAGTTCCATGACGCTAGCTCTCGAATATTGTAGTGTATGTTTCTGTTCTCATAATTCCCACTCGAAGAGATGGTATCTTTGCACCGATGATAGAAAAAATGTAGTTACAAATGTGGTGAATGTCCCAGTAACCGTGCCAGTCGCAGTGATCGTTATTGCTATTTGTAAAAATTTTTATTATTTTTTTTATTAACCAGAGCAGTTAAAAATATGAACGAAATACTTTTTTATCTGTAGTAAGTATTGATTCTTTTGATTCTTATATTTTATATTTTTAGGTGTTTTTATGACAGCTAACATACTCTGAGAAAGATAGAAGAAGAAGATGGTTGTGCTTGGAACGGCATGTGTCTTTTTTTCGTTTTCTTTCCTATGTATAGTAAACACGGACTGAAATTATAAAATTTAAATTTTAAATTAGAAAATCAAAGTTTATTAAGTCATGAGGGGTTCGAGTTATTTCGATCGATTTCAAAAGTGGGTTCACTTTAGATAAAATCCCCCATATATATATGTTATTAATACGAGTAAATATAAAAATTCTTAAATGACATAATTTTCGACTGGGTATTTGTTTCTAAATAACTATATGTGTGCATGTATGAAATTTGTTGCAATTTCTATATACATAAATATATATACAAGGTGACGTAAAAGTCTTCACTTGATTTTATAAGACTTAATTTGCAAAAATCTATGAAAATTAAATCTAGACGTTATTTTTCAAAGTCATGACTTAATTTAATGTTAAATTCGTTATTTGAAGTTATATATAAACAGGCTTAATGAACAAATGTAGTCATCACAACAACAATGTATATAGAGACGGGCAATTTATACAATTCCTCATCACTGATCTTAGTGATAGTTTTTAATTTTTCAATGTCCTATATAAGCTACTAATATTTGATATCATAATCCAGAATTACAGATTTGATTCCAAATATCTTCACTAAATAAAGATATTGAAAGAAACTACCACTATCGTTCTATTTACTTATTTGTTGTTGTTTTTTCCCCATTGTAGCTAGTCTACATAACAGTTCGTTATTTGTAAGTCTAGTATATGAGAGATTCAAGGTGTTATTTTTTCTGAACGGACCCCATTCTATCAGTTCATGATAGTTTGGTTGTTTGTTGATTATGATTATTTAGGAGTTTTCGGCTTCGCTTCACAGCATTTTCCATGAGTGTTCTCAAAATGTTTGGCAATTATTTCTCCACTTTATTTCTTTTTCGATATTTTTCTTTAGAGCCATCTGGGTCTAACAATTATTCATATAGAACTGTGACTTTGAAAACCCTCAAACGAAAACGAAGAACGGTAAAACCGGATTATCTTGGAGGTCAGTGTGCATTATTAGAACGAGAGATTAAGTGGCCGGGGAAACGCTTGCTTTAGAATGTCTACAGTCGCTTATGATGTGTGTGATGTTCGTCAAACTAATTTGCGGCATCAAGAAGTCGTTGATCGTGGCGCTGTAGCTTTCACAGTCCGGGACCGTCCGCGTTCTAAACCATACACCATAAAACTCATCCTTATCGCGGTCGAGATTTAAGAAAGACTGACTGTAATTTACACTCGATTGGCGGAATGCAGGTATAGCGGGGAATCTTTAAGTCTTTAATCAAAAGGCGATGAAAAGACTGTCCATTATGCCTAATTGAGTGACCCGTTGTCTGGTAGATAATTGAGAATCCTCTGAGATTTCTGCAGATACTGCAGCAAAGTTTTCGACCAAATGAATACATCTAACACAGTACCGTTTTAAAGCAGACGCCTCGAAGCGAGCGGCTAAACGCTGTAATGTTTGTCTAGATGGTGCTACACGACCGGGGAATCGACACCAAAATTCATATTAAGCCAAAATCCCCGACGGATTATTTGTTAAAAACAACAATACTATTATTCTTGAGGAGTATAGCGATACGCCATTTATACAAATGAGAGCCTCTTCTGATATTGTCATGACTTTTGTGCCACCTAGTATATGGTATGCATGAGTGTTTGTGTAAAAACACATTGATAGATGGTGTTGCAGATAAATTAAGTAGAAACTTATGCTGCATTGAAATATATGGCAAATTCGATGGCAAAATATTGAATGGAACTGTTGGAAATCTTGAGACTATCATGGAAAATCAAATAAATATGAATCTGCGCTATAAAGTGCACTTTGAGATTAAAGATAAAACTACATACATACACACATACAAATATACAAGACTTTTGTGTATGTATTATAGAGACACACTTACATAACTACTTCATATTAAATTGGTTGTTATTTATATTTATGTATCAAAATTGTGGCTACAAAATAAAGTACAAAGGTGAATCTTGTACAACAAATACAATATGCTTCATCTTTATTTATTATAGTAAGTATATAGTATAGAGATTTTGTTGGGCACACCATCAGCCAACCAGCACTATCGTATATTACACCATCGTTCACCATTGTCATTGCCCCATTACCATCATTTGTCTCGCATTTTTGGTTTAAGTAACAATGACTAAAAAATTTTTGTGTTTTCACTTGAATTACTTCGACTATGAACCCACGCATGTAAGTTTGTGCGTATGCATGTATGTATGTGAAAATCTTATGTTTCTGTTATTTGATACTGTTGCTGGTGATGCCTATTGTTATCCTATTTCCTGCATGATTGATAGCATTTCAACACGCAAAATATTTTCAAATATATCATCTGCTGCTTATTTATACCCTCTTGATATTTTATGTTTTTATGTTTGTAAGCATGTATGTGTGGCTTTAGAAAATCACAGCCAGCCCGCTCGAAAAGGAAGGAAGTGTTTGAATATACATAAGTATGTACATATATGTGCGCATTCATATTTATATAGTTTTATGTATTACACTAAAATTTATTGCAAAATAGTGATATATTTGAATTTTAAGAATTCAAGAGTTATCACATAGAATTTATATGAGGGGAATGTACGCGTAAGTGGGCTACAAAGTTTTTTCTTTATGCGACATTTATAAGCCGTTTAAAAGCTAGAGCAATAAGTTAACTTTTGGTTATTATAATTTATATTTTAAGCGATTTTCCGTAGTAATTGTTTTTGGTAATATGAAAAAATATATCCATGAATAGAACACCGTCTAAAACCGGTGGAAAGGTCAGATAATTAAGTAGACGCCCCAGAATTTCAACGGTTATGAAATATTCATTTATTTCATTGACTTTTGTAGTGAAAATGAAACAAAATTATCAATAAGGTTTTATTTCAATATCGTATTTAAAGTGTCTATCCCGAGTTATATTCAAGTAGGTTTTCAATTTTTTTTTGAACTTTTTTTTAGTCATTTTCGTGTCACTCTTTAATCATTCTCATTGTTTTACCTAATCCATTTCGAGACATTTTTAGTACTTACTTTTTCTAGTCAATTTCGAGCAATTTCTTAGTCTAATATGTATCAATCGTACCATTTAGTTTTTATCCTATTGTGTGTTTTTTGTCATTTTTATCAATAAAACGAAAACTTTAATTTATGAGAATTATACAAATATTTATAATTAAAAAAGCAATATCTTTCACATTCATTATCTTCACTTTCACTATCAGCAGAATTGGTATCCTTATCAAAAGAACTCATATCACTTATACTTGAATCAGTATAATGAAAACTATTATTACTGTTGTGGATTGATTTTATCTCTTCCTGCAAATTTTCTTGAGAACTTGATTTATGTATAACTTTTTGGCGACATTAATTTTCCAGCTTCTTTTTAGCCAATCTATTCAAATGTTTGACTGAAATTGCTGTTTGTTTTTGTTGTAAATTTTTGTTTATAATTTTCAGTACTGACAGTAATGAATAAGAATGCGAAAAACTAAATGTTTTTTTTTAAATTTGTTTTAACCAAGAATCCTTTTTTAATCGTTAAATAGAGTAAAAATTGTTCTTTGTATTTTTGTATTTTTTTACATTCAATTTAAGCATAAGGATAAGTCATATCCGAGTGTATTTTTCATCGCGCAAAAGATTAATCACTTTTTGAACATAAAGAGGAGTCGAAAAAGACTCTATAAGGTGATTTTCAATAAACTAGTCTTCTAAATGCTGGATCTAGTGGTACTTCTTTTTTAGGTGTGATTGTACTCGATTTTTTTGTTGCTACTTTCTTCACTGATTTTGATGTTGCTTGCCTTTAGCGTTTCCTTTTCAGTGGTGCAGTGTTCTTAAATTTAAATTTTATGAAAAATTTCATCCAAAACTCCTAAATTGCATAATTCGTGTAGAAAATGGAGATTTACGAATATACACGAAACCAAAAATTTTTAGAAATTCCTGCTCAGAAATTGTACCACAACTTATACACTGTTTTAAAATCTAATTTTGTTGTACAGCGTTATGTTTGGCTTATTTTGGGCTGCTGATTAACAAAGGATATGAGAAAAGAAATTAAAATTTCGACTTTTATAGTTGTTAACCTCAAAATGGTTTCCCTATTGTTTAGGCACCAAAGCTAACTTTTTGTAATGAACATTTTTCCGCAGAACATTTGTTACTTTTCTCAACCGTTTGTTAAGTTCGATCCTGCACAAAAAAATATAATAAAAAAAATTACAAATAGGAGGGAGAGTCGATGGTGTATAAGTAAAAATTTTCAGAATTTCACAACGAATAACTTTCTCTCACAATAAAAAAACTGCTTAAAATTTGGGATCAATCAAGTTTCAAACACTTCCTGAGTCCCCATCTGGTTTTTACCTGTTGCACAGTGTACTTGGTCAATACGAGATGAAGCTATTAGAAAAAGGCAAATTCTCCAGCTTCAAATGATGGGCAAAGATAATAAGAATAGAGAATTATATACATGTATTTATTTTCTAATGAATGCTTTGACACAACGATCTGTAAGAGCTTGAATTACAGAATTGATTTGCCAGACTTGTTTCAAATAAAATTATGTTAAATTTATCTTAAATTTTATATATACAGTTGCAAAGCTTTGTATACATTTGCTTGAAGCGTAAATTCTATATACATTCATTATTCCCATAAATAAATCGAATGAATACTTGAATTAGTGTTAAGATGGTATAAACACATACATACATACATTTGTGTGATCAGTGTGAGTGAGTGTATATTTACTTAATTTAATGCATACTTAATATATAAGTAAATATATAAACTACTCAAGTCAGAATGCATGCTCGTATGTATATTAAGATGCCTCAAATCTTATACAAAAAAAAAAAATTTATTTGCTTTTTTAAAAATGAATCTTGGTTTATTTTATAATGATTCCCAAAATATTTCGGCTCAAGTGATAAGCTGTTGTGGGCTGTTTTGCTTTGAAAAAACTCTGAAAACTGTTTTTTGTATTGGGATATTTTTCGTTAGGCTACTTCAATCAAAATAAATGTATTTTACGATTTTTTGCCCGTTATGTTATTATTATTGGAAGGGTTTCCACTATTAATTTTGATAACTAATTGAGTGAGGACTACATAAAATTAGTCAGTTTATTGACGATCATTATTTTTCTTCTTCTTTTTTGACATAACTTTCTATGTAGGTCCTAGACAAGCTTATGGCATCCATTCTAACCACTACGGTACGGTGACCACGATGATTGACTATCATTACCATCACGGAAAAAAAAATTCAAATGGTTTGATGCAAAACCTAGTATTTTTTGAATTTCAATTAAAGTGACTGAATGAAAAATGTTTCAATACAAAATACAAAAAAAATGAAAGCTTATGCCTAGAGTAAAAATATTTTGAGAATCATCATGAAATGAACCAAGATTAATTTTTAGGAGTGGGTAGAAAAACTTTCTTTTGTAAGGCACCTTAATGTACATACATACACAAATCCAAACAAATCACAACAAGATGTGTGATAATAATTTTTGTTGCTGTTTCCTTTTTGGCTAAGTTAATACCAAAGGAAAACCTTCTAACTAACTCCTACTAACACAATTTAAGAATGCATTTATCAGTGTGCGTATGTAGTAAGTGTGTGTGTGTGTTTGCATATGTTTTAGTCTATCTACAAACACACATACACATACAAAAGGCAAAGATTTGCTGTAATTGATAAGCGTCGCATACATTTGTTAATACAAATAGATAAAATACGGCAGGGCTTATGCGCCTAAATTTATACTACATACAATATACGAGCATAAACATAAGGCTGCATGATTTTCAACGTTAAATGCTACATTGTTATAGAGCATAGTTTAAGGCAGTTTTGTTTTCTGTATGCGCTTGTTGCTTAAATGCTGTGAAAAATCTATAGGGCGCTTCCTATATCTCTTTCCCTTTGATTTTTCTGCATAGAAAAGCTATAAATCATTTGGTCAATCAATTGATTGAAGATTTATTTTAATATTTATAGTAAGTATTTGTCAAACAATGAATGGAGATTAAGTGTGAAAAGTGTGTGCTGGGGAGAACAAAAAGGGTAGACAATAAAAAAAGCAATCATATATAAATTGTAGTAGAAGAAATTTGTGGAGAATGTCTTTAATTGTTAAAATGGTCGTGCTCAATGGACTAGAAACATTACAGATTAAGGTTTGTGTCTTGAGTAGAAATTCATGGCATTTTTGTTGGGGCTCGAGAGGTTAAGTAATTTGAGTACTTGAAGGCATAAATTCAAAGAAAAGGAGTTTTGCAGAAGTCCAAAAAATTACCTTAGGTATTAATTAGTTACACAAATGCTTAAAAGAACAAACAAGTTGCTTTTTGTGTTAAATAAATTTTAAAATACTTAAATAAAATTTGTCTGGTATAAAAAAAGTTGGCAAAAAAAAAATAAAACATTTAAATTTTGGTGATAATTGTAAAACAAGTTTAAGGGTTTTCAAATAAAACTCAGCTCGAACCAAGGTGAGTTTAATTTTTTTTAATGAAATAGAATTAAAACTGGTCTAATAAATTTCGCCAATTTATGAGTTTGGGAAAGAAATAATTAAAAATGCTGCTCTGCCAATTTTGAAGTAAAAAAAAGGCACAAATATTATTACTAATTTTCATTTTTAGTGCTGGGCATAACAAAGTGCATGAAAGTAATTTAATTTAATAATATTCTCTTCGAACTGGTCCAAAAAGTATTTGCCAATTTCTGAAGTGAAAATTTGAATTTTGATTTGACATTTTCGTACTAAGTAAATATCACTTTCGATGTATGCACATATCCAAACAAAAGAAATATACAATGATATTTGGATTTGAATCTAGAAATTTGAAGTTGTTTCTTTGGGTTCATAGGTTCAGTACTCTCTTTTCTCTTTCTACTACATACTATGCTTCACAAAAAGATTAACACAGCACACATCAATGTTCATCATCGTTGTGTTTTGCTGCGGTGTATCCGGCACGTTTGGTAATACTCTTGCATGCAACATTTTGAAATATTCATCCTCACCGATGGGTCGCCATGAGCCCCTACGGTATGGTTTTGGTATTTGACCAGTCTCAGCATGATTTGATAAATTCATCACTAAATCTTCTAACATTTGTGAGCGTGTACGCTCTTGCATGCGAGCAAATTTGGGTGCTGAATATGAGGCACGTTCACCATTAACAATTTTCGTTAGTAGCCATTCACTGCAAATGGAAAGGAAAAATATGAAATAATCAAATTAAACCATAATAAAATGTTTAGTTATTATTGTAACTTACCGAAACATTGGACCCTTTTCGAATACCGATTGTTCCCACAGATATGGTTTATAGGCGCCCACTTCATCACGTGTCACCACAGAGACTTCATAGCGTGTTGGTTTGTGCTTGATACGCGCTGAGACTCGCACCTATATGGGAAGTAGTTAGAAATTAAGTTGGTGTTTTAGAATGCATTAATGCATTAGATGGATTCAACATGCAAGCATTTTGGAAGAATGAAACTAAGGCTGTTCTCCTACTGGAGCCAACGCAACAGCGATCCGACACAATGCCTTTGAAAGTGAAAATCGTTGCGATTACTTGAGAGCGATAAGCATTGCCAATCGCTGCTTTGTGTCGGATCGCATAGCATTGCATTGCTTTCAGTGGGAGAACGGCTTAAAACTTGATAAGAACAAAAACCTCAACAAAAGTTTTGGTTTCTTTTTTTTAAACTTCATTCTAAATAGATCTATTTACCTTAAAATTTCATTGAAATAACTAAAAAATTTCGTTTAATTCATAGGAAAATTCTTTGAATTGTTTATTTTATTTAATTTACCGTATTATTTAAAGTTATAATCCAATTCTTTAAAGGATTTGTTAAATTCTTGTTTGAGTGAAATACTTTGAAAAACTTTTGATTTCCAGCTGATTTTTTTTTGTGAATACAAAAAAACTGCATTATTTCCAACAGCTACCTACTGAACTCAATAAACTAAACTCCAATCAAGACCAAAATAAGGGATAGGAAGAGCAGCTTCATGGGTCATACATTCCGTAGGATTCCAGTTTTGTGGAACTTACAAGAAAAACGTTATCAAGAGAGACCGTTATCCGAATCGTTAAAATGATTACTAAAGACCGAAAAATTTACAAATCTCTTCCTGAAGGAGTTCCAAACCCACTGAAGAAGAAAGACATTGACATTCAATCAATATACCTAACAAACAAAATTACGGAATCCAGAGACGACGGATCCGTTTACGGTACAGTAAAAACGGTATCCGTTTCAAGCTATACAGAAACGGAACGTTTACGTACAGTAGAAGTTGTACCTTTATTCAATTTTCCGTTTTTAATCAATATTTACTCCGTCAAAACGTTTTCCGTAAATTCTCCGTCAAAAAGGACCCATTAACGTGCCGTAAATACTCCGTTCTAAACGTATCCGTTTTTCTCCGTAAATTCACCGTCAAGCCTGTATCCGTTTGTATTCCGTAAAACCGTATTTATATGTTAGATTTTTTTCAAAAATATTTTGTTTTTGAAAATTTTCGATAGAAATTTACAATTTCCAGTGTCAATAGAAACTTTCGATTCCAGACTGGAAAATTACCAATTTCGCATTTTTTATGTGAGTAGATATTACACAAAAAATTATTCTCTTTTTAATAGTATCTTTCTCATCCTAATAGGAGCAATTCCGAATAATCATGGGAAAAATACAAGCTGAAAATTTCTTCAAGACATCAATACTGTTGAAGTGGAGGACTACTGAAATTATTAATCAACAATGCACATCTTTGCCTATCTATACTATGATGTATAGAAGCAGGAAGAATAAGTGTAGTGTGTTGTGCTATTTCACGTTTACATTGCTAAATCATATTTATATGTATAGTATACATTGGCAGCTCTCAGTTTTTAGTAGGAATATACTGTCCGGAAACGATACCTCATATCGTATTTTTGACGGGACAGTCTCCGTTTTTTATAAGAATATACAATCCGTAAACTGTACGTCTTGTCGAACTTTCAACGGAAAAGTGTCCGTTTTGTATGTTCCTTTTTATCCGTTTGCTGTATCGTTTCCGGGTCCAGAAACTGATTTATTTCTGGATACAAATCCGGCATTTCTGTATCGTTTCTGGAACGGAAACGGTACGTTTTGTTTGTTGGGTATCTTTATACATTTCAAAATAGGTTTTCTGTTAAATGTGAATCAATTTGCATTACATATTTTAATAACACTTCTGATTCTTTATAAATTTATGCATTAGTGTAGTGTAGTTAGTTAAAATACTTACCAATATAAACGTATGCAAGAAATGACTTTTTATACATGCTGGACTAAATCGTGTATTATCCGCTTCTAAGAATACAACACATACAATATCATTACCTATGTGCCGCTTACGTTGCAGCTTTTGTGGGTCATGTCTCTCATAGGGTAAAAGAGTTGATACATGAAACATTATCTCTATATTACGCCAGTGTGTATAAACTGAAAAGAGACCTACAAAGACAAATTGAAGGAATTTAATTTATGATTTAAGGTTTTGTTTAGTTTTGCCAGTTCGAACCTACCCGTTAAATCATGCACCGTATCAAGGCCACCTTTATATTTATCGAAACCGCGTAATCGCATTCGATCACCTAATAGTGTCAGAAATTCATCAAAGAGCGCTGAATTTTCATTATTGTCTAAGATTTGCTCTTCAGTGTATTGTTCTTCTTTGACATATATAACACCAACTTTTAGTTCGGATTTTATAAAAACCTGTAGTGAAAAATTTTATTACAATTGATTTATTAGAAAATTTTCTAATAGATTATTTCATTACAGACTTGCATTCAGTAATATTCAAAAACTTATAAATGCTAACTTATTCACTTTAAAGTGTAATTCGGGTTGCTAATTTTGATGTTTTCAGATATTCTCTATCACGTTTAGTATTTTTACCATGCCATGAAGTTTATTTTATTTTATCCTTTACATATTTTATGACTAAGGAAAAATTAGTTACATAAATACTTATTAAGGCATTTTAATTTTTTTTTCCTGTTTGAATATTTCGTTGTTGTTATGAAAAATAAATACACCTTAACCCTATTCATCCCACATTATTTTATAACGTAAAACCCCACGTAGTGACTTAAAGTCACTATATTGAATTACCTCAGCTAATCACATTTCATTTAACTTTTTTTCTGAAATTTTTCAAAATGTGATTGATAAACATCAAGATTAATATAATTCAGAAAAATATATAATCTGTATTTATTTTGAAAGCAAGTAGGGGAGCGAAAACTTGTTATTGCAGTTTTTACCGAATCGCTTGTGTCTTGTTTTTAGTTTCTCCATCATTGTTGCCTGAATTACATATAATAGCTTTATTTTACTTTGGTACATAGGTTATTAATTAAATGGAAAAATGCTGCCCTTAACTTCTCTATTCTTGTTAGGAAGAAAATTAATTCAAATGCCCCTTTTATTTTTCGCTTCGTACTAGCACAAGGTAATTGTTTTGACAACAGGCGGCTTTACGAGAGTTCTAAACTTGTGCAGTATTTTCGAAAGTCGTTCATATGGCTCACAAAGCTGTTCTACTACACGATGTGCCAAGCTTTAACTCTTAGCTCTGCCTTCTTTCCTTAGATCCACATCGCAAGTCCACCAAATCTTCATACCATATTTGTGTAGCCGTCTTCATTTATCAAGTTCCAAAGATTTCTAATCGAAGTAAATTTATAATGTAACCTAAATGCGATCGGTGGTCCTGTCATCAAATGGCAAATAACGCGATAAGTCGGCAAATCTGTGTTTTGACATACAAAGAGGCACCAGCAAATTGCCGTATAAAGGATCGTAAAACTCTTATAAACGACAATGTCATGTTTTCTTGCTTCTGCGTCTATCAATAAACTCACACACATCGTACCCTGCTATTATTCAGGGTTTGTTTTGTGGTACACTACGTATTCCACTATACCTATGTATATAGTGACTCACAGTCACTACGTGGGACTTTACGCAGTTTTTTGTTTATTTAATGATTTTGGGATGAATAGGGTTAAAAATGTTTGTTGGTTTTTATGAAAAACCACGAGTTTTTTGGGGAGATTTATTTTGAAAAGTTGGTATGTCATTGAATGAATCATTTGTGCTTTAATATGTAAAAAGCGTTTCTGAACCAATAGTATTTTTCCATGAAAAACATTTTCATCGAATGCACTATACCGGTATTTCCACTTTTCCACGTGATTTCTACGCTTGAAGCGAAATCCGAAGTCTTCGGCTCAAATTTGGTTCCGAACGGATAGTGAAATACTGTTGGCCGGAAAACTTCAAAGGAAAATATCCAGAAAATTAGACGTGATAGGGAAAAACAACTGATGCAATCTTACTTGGCATACCCAAATTATGTAGAGTAGTTGGGTTTTACATTTCCTGAGTTATAGTTGAATTTTGTTTAAGTTTTTCTATACAGTTTTGTGTAGATAAAACTTCTGTGTTTTCTGCAAAGTAGAAGTATATTTTGTTGAAGTAGAAGTATATTTTGTTAGTGATAAATCAGCAGTCATGATCAAAAACTGACTTTATATGACCTAGCATCTACACCAGACATTTTAGATAGCAATTCCAAATTAAAAATTCCAATTGCTATTTAAATTTGACAGGTTTCAAATTGTCACACTTTGTAATTTTTATTGAGATTTGGATTCAAAGGAACTATAATCCGGAGCTGAAATTGTAATTGCTCAGCAATTTAGTTCTAATTAAAAAGAAACCTAATTTTGAGAGCTTAAAAAATTATTTTAAATTTTTTCTGTGTACTTAAACTTAGTCTGCGATCACATTCAAAATTTCATTTAACTTAAAGATTTTTTTACCTGATCTAATTTTAATAATTCTTCCGGCGTATCTGGTAACTGACCTAATGTTAATGGTGGATTTAAATTAACTTCTTTACCTAACGATCTAACTACTTCTTCGCGATTATATCTGAAAAGAATCCAAAAGTAATTAAATTCGGTTCCATTAAAGCAATCTTTGGCGGGCTGACTCACCTATCGGCGAATACACATGACGCCGGTATCAGTCCATGCACTGTGTAGGAACCAGCGCGCACCAATATACGGAATTGATCGCGCCCATTTAAAGTCTCCTGTTTAATTGATAATATGACTGGACCTAAATCTTCATCGCTGGTAAAATAATTCCAATGTTCAGTGCCATAGAAATATTTCTCATATGTCTCCTGTTCGACGGAGATGAGCTCGAATGCGCCCTGTTGATCCCATTGTTCCTCGATCGTAGTCTTTTTCCTAGGACTTAAACATTCGTATAAAATTGTTCAACGAATGTGTGCGTGTGTGCAGTGTGTATAATTATGTGTGTGAAATAGTATATATATGCGTGTGGATATGTATGTGTGTGTTTTTGTGAAAATGAGTTGAATGAAATTGTTGGAAGTTAATGGATATTGCTTAAAAAAATTTTGAAATCATAAGTTTTTCTTCTTTTTTTTTTGCCAATATTTAAAATAAAAAACTAAAAATGACATGAGCGTTATTTTTTTTATTCTCATTTTTTCTTTTATCGGTTTCATTCACTCTTTGTTGCGGGCACACATACCTTGGTGTTGCTTCTGAATCTTCATCGTCCTCATACAAGTCACTGCATTCACGCTCCAAGTATGCATCATTGGCACTGCCGGCACGTATATCTTCATGCTCCGAATCACTCTCATCCCAAATGGTATGCTGTGCGGGTAGCGATATTTTCTGTCGTGAACATTCAATCCAATAGCCTGGAGTTGGCATTAAATTGTGCGGATACTCTTCACAGAATTCATCTGGAAAGTGGAAATAACATATAGATAGATATTTATTTATTTTTAATAGCATTACGCAAAAATAGCGTTGCTGTCATTGCTATAATCGGTGTAGTCGAATATAAAGTTTACAAACATATTTCATTGCATAGCATAAGGTGCTCACAAAAATGTGCATTTCATATATTAAAAAAAAAGAAGAAGTCATTAAGGGAGAAGGCCACTGTGACGGCTGGAAAAATGAATGATTTTTGGGAATAAGGAATAAAGGAATATGGGGATCGTTTTATATTCATTTTATTAAGTGCATTTCCAACAATATTTCCACAAATTTTTATTAAAAAATATTGAATAGTTTTCAAAATATGGGCGTTGCCGTGGAGCCCGAAAAAAATTTCGCCCTCCATGGTCGCGTCGATTTTTCAAGAATGGATTTTCCGAAAAAAAATTTTTTTAGTTTTTAATAATCTATATGAGAATAATTTTCGTGGTACGTAGCGTTCTTTTCATGCTTCGACTCTTTTTTTTTTTTCAAAAGAGCTTAAAAATGATGCCCGGACATAACGCCCAAAATCATTTTAGGCGCTATGACCGCCCCGAAAACGTTTTTTGGGCGTTATGTCCGGGCACCGACGCGACCAGTTCGAAAAAAGTCGTTTCGAGAAAACGCGTTTAAAGTTTTCGGTCCATTAAGTTTTCAGTCAACTTACTATCACTAAAATGGCTGCAACTCAAACAATTTTTAGAATTTTGACTTGAAATTTTGTACACATATTTTTGAATATATAAACTTTAATTTAAGATAAAACAAATTGTTTGACCCGTCACAGTCGCCTTCACCCTTAATGAAATTGGACTGTTAAATATTAAGGGTAATATACATAAATAAATGTTACGCAGGGTAACCAAACGCTATAAAAATGTATAAACTGATTTAAATATGCTATGAACAGAGCTGTAACTGATTGATTTTGTAATTTAGATACATATAGTAATAAAAAGCTAAAGAAGTGTGCTGCTAAAAATATATAAATCCACCAAAAAAAGAGATTTAACTTTTTTGTTTGAACTTCTATGGGTTATTACTGAAAATTGTTCTAACTTAGTTCCGAGTTCATCTATTTTAAGGCACAGACTCAGCTCTATAAATTGAACACAATAAATTACAACAAAATTTACCATTTAGGGGTCGTCTCAGAAGAGCATTTTTCATAATTTGATTGCGATAACATTTTATTGACTTTTAAGCTACAACGAAAAATGTTTCTAATGACAAAATATTGTGAAACTGTGCCCACTGTACCCAGGTGAAAAGAGGCTTCCAAAAATAAATGGGTTATCGGCACCCACGATATCTCAAATTCCGCTCATCTGAAATAGAATTATGCTTAACCGTATTACTTTGTAGGATCGCCCAGAACTCAATAGATATTTTTATCTTGAAAATTAAAAAAATTAACATTTTACCGTATTTTTCGGAATTTTGTAATACTTAAAGAATATAAAATGAGCTATGAACCAGGGATCGGATTTTGTTGACTTGCCTTTTTTTTTTTTTTTTAGTTTAACGAGGAAAGCTCTACGCTGCAAACAGTGAATGAAGTGTTGTACCGGGATGAGGAAATCTTTAACACTTGCCAATTGTTTGTAGAATCTATGCCAAAACGACTTCAGATAATGCTGGGAGCCAAGGGTGGACACCCTAAACATTAGTTCTTCCGATTTGTTACTGATTTTTTTTGAATGAATTAAAACCATTTTCAAAGAAAATTTTTCTTCTCCACATTAATTTGCACAAGGGTGTAAAATAAGTTTATGAGCTTTTTTTTTTATTTTCAGGGGATATGTTGGGCAATTTTATACAAATATATTAATTTTTTTTTTCGCATTTTGAAAGCGTATGTCTACTTTGAAAATATAACAATAACATAAATTTTGAATATTCCACGATTAAAAATATGGCATTACCTTTATGTAGTAGAAATATTTTAAATTGATTTTCTTTTCATTCCCACATTCAATTTCATTTGTACGCTCTTGTGTAACAAACAAATTCAAGTGTAGCTTAAAAAAATTTTTTCTAAGTTAAAAAGATGACGAATAAATATTTAAAAATAAATGCTTAAAATATATTTCAATATCACTAGAAATCAATCAGTTGTTTTATTTTAATGATTTTTTTTGCTATAAATAAGAAAAATTGCAGTCGATACTATGAAATTCACCTTGCGCCTAAATTGACGGGGCGCGCTCTCGTGTAATTATTCAGAGCGCGCCTTCTGAAGGGTTAATGTATTTTCCTAGCTTTTTGTACGTCTACATCGATATTTTATCACAATATAAATAAAAACAATTGTTGATATGTTCCACTCTTCCATTAATATATAATGATTATAGAAATTATGTGTTGCATATCTTTGGGCTTATAAACAAACGCATCCTATGAAACCTCACACGACACCGACGTGACATTTGATTTTAATTTCTATCAATTCACTCCACTATAAATTTTCCTTCACATAAAAAATTCAAGATGCTGCAGTTTGAAACAATTGTTGCATAAACAAAACGTTGGCTTTAAAAATTTTTATTCGATTGCAAAAGTTCTTTCTGGACAAAATTGTTTTGCGTCACAATTGGGTGTAGACTTAAATTCCAGTGATATAACTTTATTTAAATTTGCCCCGCTTGTCTGTATCAATGTAGAGCGAATTTTCTCGTAGTACAAAAAAGTTAGGGCTGAGGATCGCCTATCATTTACATTTGATAATTTACGAATATATAGTATATGATAATTTATTACAATGCAATGAAATAAAAATGGTATATAAACATTTTTTAATAGTTTTTAGGGCCAAAATATTTCGAGCCCTGATGATTCAGTTAGTGAGTTGGACTGCTATGCAGAGATGTCCGGTTTCATACGGGGCACGCTCAAAAAATCAAAAATAAAAATTGTTCTACACGGCACCACCTCTTGGCTGACAATGGCAAACCTCCAAGAATAAAAAAAAATGCCTATGAAAAGCTTTTCACTTCGCCGTTCAGATTCGGCATAAAACTGTAGGTCCCTTCCATTCGTGTATAATTATAACTCACACAACACGAATGGATGCCAAAGGCTCGGCCTTAGCCCTCCAGGGGCTGTTGTGCCATAATACTTGTAGTAGTAGTGATTATAGTTGAGGTCTAGGTGATACCGGCTACAATGGCACACATTTGAACAAAATGTGGTCTTAATCCATTTGGTCAGTCATGAGAAATAGTGGGCACCGTTCAAAAAAACGTGGTTTTGAGAAAAACGCGTTTAGGGTTTTATGTAAGAATTTTTTTAAATAAAAGATATTTACGAGTAATCAGCGACGCCAGGGCCACATTAAACAACTTCCTAAACTATCGAAAAATGCAACAAAAAAATCGATTATTTGAAACTGTCACACCAGAAGATCCACTTAAATCACTCAAAGAAAACTAGTGTTACTAAAAAAATTTGTAAAGCCAAAAAGTTTATGTATAAGTGGAACAATCAAGTGCAAAGTAAAAAGAAGACACAAAGGAAGCCAAATGGCAGCAAAATTTTCCTTTTTTTACATTTTTCTCCATGGATGCAGCTTTAAACATGCATGAGATTTGCGCTGTCTTAAGTGCCACAACTGCAAACAAATGAGTTTTAGAGGATGTGAACAACATGAGGGAAAGGTTTTCAAAATGAGGGCGAAGTACAGTGGAAATATTTCATGCAAAAGGTGGAAAAAACTATAAAGAGTTTTTCAATTTAGTAAATTGAATGGTCGTCATAAAGGCAGGTAACTTGAAAAAGTAAAAAAAGAAAAAAATAATCATTTCAGTAAGAAAGTGGGCTTGTTCATGTAAAGCATTATTAAATAACTGTAACTTTGAACTCTTGACAGACAGGATTAACAGTAGATAGATTGCCGATAAATCTGTAATTAAATTTCATCAGCTAAGTGATAAAAGTTTGGGAACTATGATATCTAATTTATGGTTTTCCTTTTAACTAAAAACCATCTGTAAAAAAATATAATACAAATTGGTTAACATAAAATATTTTTGGGTTATTGTATTTGAAATGATGTTGTGAGTATTTTTTGTAGTGGTTTCATTACATTGTTTTGGGAAACGATTTTATCAGCAAACATGAAATAGTATGTTAAGCTATACGTTTTAAAATGACTGAACATGAGATTTCTTCAAAGTTTTATGAAAGTAGAGGTTCCATTGTAGGTTTTGTGTTGAGGAAGACGAATCATCAGAACATATTTTAGCTCAATGTGGAGCACTGATCCACAAAAGAAGGAAATGTCTGGGCATGCACCAAGTGCCCAGTACCGAACTGGCATCCATAGATCCGGGCGCAATACTCAAATTCTCGAGGGAGACTGGACTGGATGAGGTACTCTAGGCAGATTAGACTAAATAGAAAAGAGGGACGTACAATAGATCTTATAGGTCGCGGTACAACGACAGAAACCTCTATAATACAATACAGAGGTTCCATTACATTTGCCATTCATTAAATATCAACAGAATTTTTTTTGTACTTTTGGCATTGAGAAACTTAGTATGCCTCTAATTTTTGTTAACGTCAAATAAATTTGAAATAATTTTAATAAATAAGAAGTTTTTCCCGATCTGAACCTTTGTTCGCCGCTGAGTGGTAAGATTTCATAAAAGAAGTGGAAAAAATAGAAATAGAATAGTCGTTGGACCATGTATTCTGTAACACATTCTTTATACGTCGGTATAATAAGTGAAAAGATCCGCCAATAACCACGCCCATTTCGTATATAAATCGAAAATATTAAAAGAAATATTTTTCTTCTTGAAATTGCCGAGGCTTTAATTTTATATCCGCTATTATTATAGTTCCTCCAGGACCACGCCTACCTTTCATACGAAATCGGCCATGCCACAATCTCCATAATTTTAATTTAATTTTAATCTTATTATTCTACAAAAGTATAGCTAATGAAATAAGTAGGGAATTTTAAAAATATTGATTTTTGTGTAAGTGGGTAGATACTTATTTACTAATAAAAAATATAAAAATCAATTTAACAAAAATGTCGCATGAATTTCTCTTTGGAATATTATTTTATAGCTATCAAAATTTGAAGTAAAAACAATGAAAATAGTTAAAGTTATGCTGGGTGCCGTTCTAAAAAGTTGCGTTTTGAGAAAAACGCGTTTTAAAATTTGATTCTCACACGCTCAGGAAAAAGCTCAAAAATTTAAAGCAAATATTTTTTTATAAGTATAAAAACTTGTCTGTTCTAGACAGTTTAAAGCATGTTTCATGCCAGTAATAAAAATTGATTTTTTAAAAATTCTGATTTGATACGCGATAGTAACCACGGGTCGATGCCATTGAAAATATATACCTACCTACTTTGTGAAACTTGTTTGGCCAAAAAAAAACATAACTTTTTTATAGAAACTTTGTATTATTTGAGTATATTTTTGGATTAATCTTCTACGTCTATGATCACTGATTCCATAAGAATGCTAGTCGTATCTGTTTCCGTATCTGTATCTATTCAGGCGATAAAAAGTAATACAAAGTCATAAAGCATTTTCAAAGACTTTGTTAAGAGGAAGAAGGACCTATTCAAGTGACATAACATACACATATCTCCAAAATATTTTTGAAGCATTCTGTTCAGGCGTATGTTTGTACAAATTAACAAAAATATCAAAAATTAGAACTCATGAGTACAAAAATTTTTTGGCACCCCTCAACCACTGTGCATCGGCAAAAAATGTGTTGTTGAAATATAAATGTGTTGCAGTTAAGCTGACAAGTGCAGCTGCTTTGCAAATGACGTGCAGATAGATGGTGGTTAGATGGTGAATGCGATGTGAATGAAGTATAGTGAAGTTTATGATGATGCCACAAAAGAATGAGAATAAATAAAACGGCTGTAAGTAGCCGAAAAATATGGCATAGTTTTTGGCACACAATCAAACAACCAAAGGTGCCAGAATGAAGCATATAAAGTATTACTGCACATTTCGGAGCAATTAGCTATAATTTTTTTTGGAACGATGGTATACAAATTCGCTTATATCTTTAGCGATTTTTACTGGTATTAAAGGAAAAACATGTGGGTGAGTGCCATGAAATGAATGTGGGTTGCTCTCCATTTATGATCGCTCAATTGACTTTTTTTTATCGTAAAAACACTTGTTTAATCGTTAAAATCTATTGGCGCCGCATCTGATAAACATCTCGCAGCTTTCAATTATTCAATGTTACATTTTGTTCGGTTTTTTTGTCAATTGTTTGAAATCTATAAATATCGTGCATACGAAACGAGTAATGATTATCAAAGTGCAAAAATGAGAGACTATTAAAGAGTGACGCAAGAAAAATATGTGCTTATTGGAAATATTGACGGTAAAGATTTTTTAATAAGCGATTTTTTTCAACCAAAAAAAAAACCAACAGAGGATAAATAAGTGTCGCCTCCGTAACCTACGAGTTTTTATTCGTATGCTTTAGATTTTTTTCTCATTTCGCCTTTTCGAGTCCGTTTGCGTGTATAGAACAGCATATGTGCGAACAACAAGTTTGCTCCCATTTTCGACACAAACGAAGCTTCTTTCATTAAAATGTTGTTTCCATAACCAAACATATGTTTTTTCATCTTTTCATATTAAATTTTCCATATGTAGGTAATGAAAATACAATGCTGAATTTCTATATACGAAAACACGTTGTTGAAAAAGTGAAGGCAGAGGACTTAAGGTTTTTTAGTTGGTAGAGCAGCGCAACGGTACTGCTAATATAAGTTTTTCAAAAATTAAATTTAATAAAAAGTTTTTTGATTTTAATAAAGCTTTTACCAATGATTAGAAAAACTCCTATTTCATGACTATCACCCATTTGTGTAAATTTTAAATAATTTCAAAGAAAACACTCTTGACGTTAGAAGCTTTGGAACTAGAAAAGTAGGTAACAGTTTTCGAAAATCTATTTAGCAAAAAAAAAAAAAAAAAAAAATTTTAATAAAAATATATAGAAGCCAAGTTATCACGTTAAAATTATATGATAATCATATATTTTCAAAATGCTCGTTAGTGGGAAACTGTGACATAATTATATTTATATAAACATTTTCTTTAAAGCCCGAGAGGATTAAAACGAAAAAATATATTGCATATTTATAGGCATATGCTTATAACAATCTTTTATATTTCCGCTTTTATTTTTTATTTTCGTAAAAGTTTCGAATTTAATTATGCTTTTTGGTAACTAAACTATGCAACCTTAAACCTCATCAAAGAATATATGTACCCAACCATATGTTACCATAAATAACTGTATGTAGGTGTAGCATCATCAAGTATGCAGCACAAAAACATGTTTAAAAGTAAATAATAATAAATAAACCAAAGAATATATCGTACTCTTTCACTCAATGAAATGTATTCACAAGTTGAATTACTACACAAATTTTATTATAATTTTTGTTTTCTAACAGAAAACTTTAGAATTTTTGGCGCAAAATTTCTTGAAACATTTATAATATGTACATATGTATGAGTATTTGCACATAGGAGCCTTTACATATTTGTATATTTATTTATGTATGTATATGAATATATATAAATCACTTAAGTATATTTGCGCGTTTAATTAAATAATATTTGTGCTGTGCGCGCACGTTTACCTAAAAGTATGCCGCATAATATTCTCTTTGAAAATAAGTTCTGCCACAATTTTGGGAACATCATCGTCATCACTATAATCGACATCATCGTCGTGTTATTTGCTAAAGTGTTTCCTTTTCATTGTGTTCAAGCAAATGTGCGTGTATTCGTGTATATATATGTATTCATGTGCATGTAGGTAGTTTATTGTGTATGCTTTGAACTGTATATCATCAATACGTGTAGATTGAAACATTTCAAAGTGGTACATACTTAGTAGGCACAAACTTATACTCTTCTCATATTTGCATACCTTTTAAGCGGAAAACACTTGAGTGTTTTGCTATTTTTGGCTTGTATTTGTGAGGTTTATTAATTTGTTGAATTATAATTTCGAACCTAATAGGTGTAGAAGCGTTTTTTATCAAATTTAATTAATCAGAGTTCTTGGGTCACGTCTGAAAGGTTTGAAGCTTTAATAGGAAACGGTTCAAATTCATTACGTTTTTGAACTATCATATTAAGTTTTTGGTGTAAGAAGTTCGTGAATAATATTGGTCTTTTTGAGCTCCCATTATAAACTGTAACGAAAATTTAAATTAAATGCATAAATTAAATTGTCCCAAAATTCTTTGAAAATCTGGTTGCGAATCTTCTTTTAATGTATGAGTTCAAAATACAAACATTTCTGGATTAGAATATATTATACTAAATCACTCTACTGCAAAAGATCATAGGCAGATAAGTCTCTCATCGTTTATTTTAAAAACTCTTGAGAGGATAATTGACATGTATATTAGAGGGGCTATCTGCATTCACACAATTATTATTATTATTTAAAGGAAGGACGACTCGAAAGTCAGGCACTGCGACCTATAAGATTTATTGTTCCAAAACCACAGAAAGAAAGATGGATGAGAAATATACCCAAGCCGAGAATCGAACTCGGGTCTCCAGAGACAAGAGTCTGGCACTCTGCTACTAGACCACAGTGGCGATGGTTGGACCTACAGTTTAACGCCGAACGGCTGTGCGGCAATTTTTTAACAGCTAGGTGGTTTTGCCATTACCAACCAAGGTGTGTACTTGTACACTTTCTTAAAACTCTCATTCACTTCATATCAATAGTGAATATAAGAAGTTTATGAGAATTAACCACCAGACCAAGACGGGAATCGAACCCGCAACCTTCTTGGTGAAAGTCTTCCACTAGACCAGGGGTGATCAGCCAGAAGCTCAATCGGCTCTTTTGGCTCTTTTTCAAATTGTGTTTGTTGTAATGGCTCTTTTGGCTCATTTAAAATCCCTGCGCTTGTTGAATTTTAATGTTTCACAGCAAACACAAAAATTGTTGTATTTCGAGCACACATAAATTTTTGTTTGTGTTTTTTTCCTCGATCACATTTGTCGTTGTTGCCTCGTTACCGAAATCATTGCATTGCTATGAATATTTGTTTTTGCGGTCGCGCGCTAAGAATATTTTTTGAGCCTCGTTGCCGAAATCATTTCATTGCTATGAATGTTTCAAAGAAGAAGCTTCTTTTTAGACAAAAAACTTAGCTGGAAGCATAATACCCGATATCGGGTAGATAAAGCAATAACAGCGCTTTACTCGTGCAAACGAGCAATAGGAAACAAATGGGGTATGTAGCCGTACGTGGTTCACTGGCTATATATTTCGGTAGTCAGGCCCATCTTGATGTATGGTGTTGCGGTCTGGTGGACGGCTTTGGACAAGGCAATTCATATGAACATGCTTTTGAAAGTACAAAGAACTGCTTCACTCTGTATCACTGGTGCACGGACAACAAGCCCTTGGATATCATACTTCACCTCCTTCCTCTTGACATTTATGGCAAGCAATGTGCAGCCAGCACTACCCTAAGACTAAATTCTATCTCGGAATGGTCAACAGGCAGATCAGGACACTCCGATTCTAAATCATTTTAGTTTCGTACCTAAGGCAATTGATTATACCCTTGCGAAACCAATCTTCAACGACAAGTTCGACACTCTTATTCCTGATAGACAGAAATGGGAGAATGGAGAGCGGTTTCAAAAGGATTCAATCCACTTCTATACTGATGGCTCTAAACTGGATGGCAGAGTTGGAGCTGGCACCTTTGTGAAGAGCTGGATGTAAATATATCCTTTAGGCTGCCTGATCACTGCTGTGTATTTCAGGCAGACGTCACGGCAATCAAGGAAGTCACGTACTGGCTAATGTATAACGTGATATCCAAGAGGGATATATGTATTTTTACCGATAGTCAGGCAGCTATAAAATCTCTTGAATCTGTCTACCTTACTTCTAAAGTAGCTCTTAACCGTAGAGCGTCTCTTAATGAGATGTCCGATCAGTTCAATCTGCACTTAATTTGGGTGCCGGGGCATATAGGTATACCGGGGAGGGGAATGAAACTGCTGACATGGTAGCTAGAAAAGGAAAACTGTTGCAAATCACTCCTGACAAGGAGCATATAGGCGTCCCTATGGCAACTAAGGCTATCCACGAATGCAGAAAAACATTCTAACGAAAGGTGGTCACTGGAAACCACCTGCAAAACAACGAGACTCATTTGGCCTAAGCCAGATAGTCGCCGGACAAATGACACATACCAACAGGCACTTTATCAGTACTGTGACTTGGCTGATTACTGGGCACTGCCCCATTGGAAAACATGCAGAAAGACTGGGTCTTCCATATAGAAATCACTGCAGGAGCTGTGGCAACGAGGTAGAACAGGAAACAGTATCTCATCTTTTATGCGAATGCCCAGCTTTGATTCACGTACGAAAGAAACATCTGGACAATTTTGTCTTCGATGACTTTAAAGACTTGACTAACATCCAAATCAGACACCTACTTAACTTCCTGAAAGGTACTCAATGGTTCAAATGGCCTGAATTAGAGGGATAGGGATTCAGCTCTTTTTACATGGTATCACAATGGGCCTTGTTTGGCCTAAGTGTGCTGGCGCTCGCTGGCAGCCATTTTAACCTAACCTAACCTAGGAATGTTTGTTGTTGCGATCGCGTTTTCGTTTTTCTACAGCTTTTGCTTTCAATATGCAAAAACAAATATTCTTATCACATTTGGTTGTGTTGTTGGTGTCGTCTTGTGCCAGTAGCTCAATTGGCACTTTACAATAAACACAAAAATGGTTGTTGATGATTTTATTTCGCACCGCCCGATCAGATCAGGGATTGTTGGTTGTGTGTTTTATTTTTTTTAGCACATTTCTTAAATTCGTTGTTGTTGTTGTTGTTGCTTGACTCCTAAAATATTTTTGGTGGTCACCCCTGCACTAGGCTATCGAGGTCGTCATTCATTCACTCTTCAAGGAGTTGTTGGTACCATTGAGAAGTCATTCGATTTTAAAGAGTACACTTTAGAAGGTTTCCTTGACATTGAAGGAGCCTTCAATAATGTAAACACGGAAGCCGTCTGTAAGGCTTTGACAGATCACGGAGTTAAGTATTTCATAGTGGCATGGATTGGAATGATGTTGAGAGACAGAGTCATTAACGCTGCTACGGGTACGAGCTCCGTGGGTAAGAGGACTACAAGTGAAATGCCACAAGGAGGGGTGTTGTCACCCCTAAGAGACTAAGAAAATCCAACATGTGGAGATCAGCAAACTATGGATACTCTACAATTTTGAGTGAATTCAATTCATAATCAAAGCTGACTTTCCACGGATTATATAACTTCAAATTTAGATTTTAATGTTAGAACTGACAGTCAGGCCGAAATGATGGCAATATAATCAAAAATAGTTAATCAGAGATTGTAAAGAAATGTCGTGTTTCACTGATGGCCATTGAGCACCACAACGTCACTATCTGCTGGGTTCCTCTTAGGGCACAACAAATCTGCAGTACGTCTGCTCACAGGAGTCATAAATGGACATTGTGCTATTGCATCCATGCTCCAACGGTGGCGTATTCCAACGAGCGGACTGAGCCAAAGTTGTCATGATGAAGAAGGACAGAATCGATTCTTCACTTTCTATGCCAATGTCCAAGGCTGCAGATGAGTAGACTCCAATGGTTGGGGTCGCGCCTTTTTCAACAAAAGTAGAACTCTCGGATCCCTTTACCTTCATTCGGAGAACCAAATGGTTCAATAGAGACATTACCTGGGTCGGAACCGTAGTTAGAGACGTGCCTCCTCCGGGCAAATAAATGAGGACAATCACAATGGACAATTAAGTTCCGAGTGGAAGTGAGGGTATATATATATATATATATATTTGCACACGACTTCCCAACCTAACCTAACCTAAGAAATAATAGGTGATAAGCTCGTTTAGGGGCCAGATTTTATTTTAAGGGCTCATTTCTTAAACTTTTCTTTAAAAAGAAAAACCTTCTCAAATTTTTTCGACTACTCGGTTTGCATATGCAGACTAAACTTTATAGTTTGCTATTAAACTATATTTCACGGTATTCTCTCTCCCCCTGTCTCTTCCTCCCGACACAAAATTTTCAATTTGTCTTGGAAAGTTGAAAATTTGAAGATTTTTTTAAAATAGTTTAGGATCCCGTTGCGACGCATTAATTTCACCTATGAATTAAGAAAAAGTCTGTCGAAAAATATTTCAATCAGCCTGCAACTGACGCACATTAACGGTTCAATTGAATACTTATCTTGTCTCGAGTATTGTCGTCGTATGTACATAAGTATATGAATTTAATGTATGTTTCAAATTCATGTATACATACTTCTTATATAAATTCAATAGCGTAGCCAAAACTTTGTAACTTATATGATATGTATGTGCTCACGTTTGTTTATTTTTTCAATAAAAAAGAATACACATATTTTTCCAATACTTCACACAAAAGTTTCTGTTTGTGTTGTTTTCAAGAAAACAATCACAATATAAGGCAAGGAGGGGAGAGAATAAGCAAACATCTTTCACTTGTAGCTGCTGCAAGAAAAATAAAAAATAATAACAATAAAAGCTATAAAAAACTAAGATTGAAATGAAAAGTTCTCAAGTATATTGGAAGTATGTAGTCATAGTTTTTTTGTTTTTTTGGATAAGTTTCATATTATGCTCATGAACCTCCTCCTGAGCGAGTGAGTACAGAGCTTTCTGCGTTTTCTGTGTTTTCTGGATTACGCATTAAGAACACCAACTAAAAAGTTACATCATTTTCTCAATGCACTACATAAACAATATCATGTGATGCTACTTTAATACTTTCTGTTTTACTTTTCTTACTTTTTGTTTTACTGCTTGTGTTTCGCCTAACATTCTTCTTTATTTGTTATGAAATTTAGTGCAAAGAAAGTACTTGCTTTTGTGAGATAACTGTGCTGCATAGTTTAGAGATGAGCGTAGAAGCATAAAAAGCATATGGGCAACTCCATGTGTGAGATTGATTTACAGCCCATATAAAGATATCCAAGATATATTTGATAAACCAAAATAGTTTGTGGAAACTGAAATTTTGAATTTTAAGCAGCGTTGGATAGTTACACTTTTTGGATACAAAAGTTCATTTAAAAATAGTACCACTTTTTAAGTACCTTTAAGAAGAATTGTTGACTAAAAGTATAAGTTTTGAGTGGCAAATTGGCTCAACCAGCTACATCCACTAGCGGCAAAGGTTTATATGCCAGTTTGTCTGAAGATTTCTTGGATAAAATCAAAACGTTAGTGCATTTGTTAGAACCAGTTGTTAAATTGATAAACTAGTGTCAAAAAGATGACTTCAACAACGCCGATGCTGTTGAAGAATGGATATCTTTAACGCATTAAGAACGGACGGTTGTGAAAACGGAACATATTAGGGATTTTGGCTGTGCTAAGTCACTGATGGAAAATATTGACATAATAATGAATAGAATTAGATTAAAATTGATCATTCTAGATTATTTTTGTTTTTTTTTTCGCATAATTATTATTATTATCTTATAAACTAACAAGTAATTTTTTTCAATAATATATTTAACTGTAGTTTCACCTCATAAGGCAAATTTTTGTTTTTTTTTAAAGATCACAGAGCTTCAATTGTCTTAGCCTGCGTTGCAGTATAGCTGTGTTTAAAAGTTTCGATGCCTCTTTATTTACATGGCTTCTTAGCCTAACAGCGTGAGCTTCAGCAAATCGTATGGTTTTATAGTTGACTGTTTGTATTTCCAACACATTTTCATTTTATGTCGATTTTTCAATCTTGATATAAAAAATTGTTAGAAACTTAAAAGCAAACAATATGAAGGTGACCGCCATCTACGCAGCGGAAGCGGTAGAAATTCGTCCGGCGGCAGCGGAAAAAGATGGAACAATCAATGTGATAAAAGATAAAAGAAAAATTGAAAAATAACGCTGGGAATCTAGGACACACAAAGGTGTGCCTGCGAGGTAATGATTTTGTTGCGGCGGTGCATCCTATTTAGCTCATATGTGCAGATACAAAGAAATAAACTGCAGTTTCTGCAAAACAAAGGGGTATTTGTAGTGGGTGTGTTTAAAAGAGAGGACACGGTGGCGAAGCCAGTGAAGATTCAGTGGAAGATTAGCTAGTTATCGTCTATCTTAGGGCCGCAAATGGCTTAGGACCATCAAATTGTATTGATACGTCTTTGCGGGTACAATAAAATAACCCTGAATCCAACTTCACAGATTGGTGAACACCCACTGTCATCCATTGATAAATTGTACATTGCCATGGCGGGAGGGCAGAAGTTAACAAAAATTGATCTGTCGAAAGTATACGTGCAGCTTTAAATTCATGCAGGTGACCACCATCTAATAACATTGAACACTCGTAAAGGACTCTATCAACCAACCCGAACGATGTTCAACATTCCAAGTGCGCCTATTATATGGCAACGCTTTATGGAAAAATTTCTAAGTCGTATACCAGGAGTTACAGTTTTTCTTAATGTTATTAAAAAAACGGCTGAATGGGATGCAGGACATTTTGAAATAACGATATGTAACAAAACTAGAAAAAATTTCTGTAAAGCAGTTTCCGTTTTTATTTTCGTATGCAAATTGGTCTGCTGAACCAGAAAATCACATTTAAAATTTTTTTATGGAAGCGTTTTTGAGTTATAGGCTTTGAAATTTTTTTTAACCTTTCCAGAGGTAACTCCACGTTTTTAAATATATCTCAAGTTTAAATTATCAGATCGTATTAAATAAGCCACCAAATTAACAGAAACTAAATTGTCTATTGTATATATAGTATATCTTTCAATTAACTTAGTAATTCGGGTGCAGTCAATGGAATTATGTGAAAAATATGTGTTTTTAGCCAAAATTAAAGCTGAAATTCACTAAATCACCTGGGGAACATAGAAATCATAAAAATATGCCCAGTTTCTTAATTTGTGCATAAAGCCTTCACTTTTATGAAAGAAAGGAGGTATGTAGGAAGAAAATCTATGGGTAAATACTAATTTTATACGCGAATGTGTGGAAGTGCCAAAATTCAACCAAATCCACTTTTTTCTCAATTTAAGTTTTTTCGATTGCAATGAATGCATTAGAAATAACTCTGGCTCCGTGTATGTCGCTTTTAGATTTGATTCTCGTATAAGGAACCAAATGTAGTCGCCCATCATTGCCTCATCCCAAACGCCTTGATAGCGCCGTTCCATACTCTTCATCTACAGATGGAATTTTTCGCCATGCTCGTTACTTACATCGCCAAGATTCTCCGAGAAAAATGCAAATGTAAAGGTAAAAAATTAGTAATTTTATCACAAAAAAAAAAAAACACCTAAATAGCAGTAAAAAAAATGATGTAAAAAAAGTATTATAAAAGTCATTGAACAAAATTTCAGCACTGGACTATACATATATGGTTTCAGAGATATACCGTACTGCAAATAATTCTTGAGATATCTCGTCATGAATATTCAGCCTGTATGGGAGGCCAACTGGACATTAAGAAGTCACACTTCACTATAACCCGGTATAAATAATACCGATAATCTCCGTATAAAATTCCCGAGATATCTCATAATGAATATTGAGGTCATATGGGATATGCCACACCCCCCTTTCCAATCCCACTCAAATTTTCTGTAGTATGGCGTTGTCAAACAACGTCGTTGTACGAAATTTCAGTACTATATTGTGTATGGTTCGAGAGATATACTCAAACAAACATATGATTTGTATGGGAGGTTCCACGCCCACTTTTTCAAGCCCACCCTAATTTTTCCCACAGAATGCCGTGCGATATACGGTTCCTGAGATTATGAATGTTGTGTAAGTTTCAGCTCAATCGGATGGTTAGTTTTTGCGTTTATCGCTCTCAAACGAACAATATTTTTGACGCCTACTTGACATAAAAATCAAATGAGTTTAAGAAAAAACAAAATAACGCTATAAAACTGAAAATTTTACTGTACTTGAGAAAAAGGTGAATTTTGGTACTTCCACACAGTCGCTGATAACATTAGTATTTATCCACAGATTTTCTTCCTACATACCTCGTTCCTTTCATAAAAGTGCAAACTTTATACACAAGTTAAGAAACTGGGCACCTTACCACTCAGCTACAAACGGGTTGCCAGAGCGGTTTGTGCAGGTCATAAAAAAATTAAAGCAGCTAATTGTCAACCAACTGACATGAAACAAAAATCTTATTAACGTACCGTAGAGCCACTCACGTATCCATCGGGCAGTCATCGTCTCTGCTTATGTTTGGGCGTTAGATACTATCAAGGTTGGACTTAATCGTTCCGAAGGTAAAAACTACAAAAGAGCGGCCGAATGTCACACGAAAATTACAAATTTCATTTCAAAATTTTCATTGGATTATGGGTACGTGAAGGGTTAATGGGGTTCGTTGGGTTGTTGCAATATGTTTGTATGTATGTAATAAATTCCACTCCAAATATTTTTCATAACTATTATTGAATTATTAGTAGAATATTTAATAGAGTGCACTTTACAATAATTAGCGTACAAATGAAAATTTATTGAATTTTTTAGTGTTTGTTAGGCTTTCAAAACGGTGGAGATACTGTTCATATACTTCAGAATGTTACAACAACCTCAGTTGAAAAAAATTCCGTTGCGATTACGGGAGTTGCCCATATGCATATATATACAAATAGGCGTAAAAGAATGAAACTACATATATTATAACAAAAACAAAAATATCTACTCTCTCACCAAAAAAAATGTAACATTTTGCCAACAAAAAGTGAGTGCAGGCGCGTTTACAACATTTCGCAAATAGCTTCAGCGTCAAAAAATAGATAATATTAATAGTAGATACACCCTACGGGATCAGTCATATGACAGGTTCTTTTATTTGTAAACCAGTCCCTGTTTTTACACTGGTAACTGTTCAATGTGTAGCTCAAGTAAATAACGAGGGTATACTCAAGTATATGAATCGAGGAGTTCAAACTCACAAGCTAAATTAGTTATTTGTTATTTTTTTATTTCGGCAATTTTATTTATTTTGATTAGAAAAATTGGGTTAATCATTAAAAACCATTTATCGCATTTCTATTCTTGTAAGGTTGATGAAAGAATTGAAAATGTATATAGAAACAAATGTACGGACAACAAAACCGAATTGATTGCCTCTTTATCACTTTTGAAGCAGTTCGGTTGCTTTGAACCAGTCATGGAATATATCAATTTAACTCATTTTCCCGTAGGGTACAAATTAGTGTGTGTGCGTTGCTATATTTATAAAAAATGTATTTGACATAAATAAATAAAAACTGCTTAACTTATACCAAGGCAATTTATCCTCTCAACATGGTCGAAATTGTTTCCGCGTTTTTTTTATACCATAGTTTTACTACTGCATATATTGTGGAGATTCGAGTAAAGCACTGACTGGGAAGTGATGTTTTAGGTGGGGCGTTGTCTTTTTGCGAGTACTCGCAATAAGTTTAGAAAATTGCATGTGTTCACAATATGTTGCTGCGCAGGCATCATAAATAATAAATTTTTTTATGTTTATAAGTGTGTTTGTGTGTGTTAGGATATGTGCAAGTAAACATATTTTTTTGTTTAACAACTTTTGTTTCTTTTTTGCAATATCATGCATTGATGGTTGATGGCTTCTGATTAAGGAAACATAATAACTGGAAACATAAGAATAAATTAAATTTCAAGCAAATTTTTTTAAGAATGGTAAATGTAAATGTGGTAGTTAATATCTCTAAAATTTAAACCATCTATAGAATAAAAACTTATATTTTAAAGAGTATATTGTGTGTATGTTTCAATTCAAACATTCAAAACATTAGTCCAATAACAATATAAGCAAAATGAAAAAAAAACAAGCAATCAAAAGCTAAAGAGAATATCTCATTACACAGTAAAAATTGTTTACCTGTTATTAAATTTAAATTAATTTTACAACCCTCTTTTAAAAATACTTTGAAGCTTCTCACAATATATCTTATTTACAATTAATAACACAGTGCTACAAAATTTAGTCAAGTAGAAATACCTGGGAAGAGGTGCTATTTTTTTTGTAGGTCTTGTCGATTAAAACAAGAGTTTGCATGTGAAATTTGCCAAACACACCCAAAATCTTGATTTACCGTTAAAAAACCGGTCTTGTGTAACTTAGTCGATTATCAACATATTTTCAGCTTCTTACCGGTTTTAGAAGAAAAAAAAAATTAGACCTTTTGAATGATGTATACTTTATTTAAGAAAACTTGAGAAATTTGTGTGTATTTGTCCAGCAAACACAATTTTTTTTTTCATTTTTTTTTGCCTTTTCTCAACTTTGGCGATGTTTCTATACACTATTTTATAAATAAACTATACTACTTGTGGATAAATTCAAAAAATATGTTTAATAACAAATACAACGCATGTTTGTTTTTAAAAATTGGTAAGTAATTGACCGAGTTATTAAACTTTTTTGAAAACAAAATTTTTATAAAAATAAAATTTTTGGCCATTCAGCTCAAAAATGTTTGCTTGACTGTGATTTTTTTTTTTTTTAAATTAAGCATTATCAGTTTCTCGTTGAAGTGACCAACAATATTTTGAAATCATTTTTGTTTTATTTTTTTATTCGTCGCGCTTTTTAATTGTAGCCATTCTTGGCGAAAATGTTCGTCATGTTCATCGATGAACTGGCCCGGGTTATCTGAGAAGAACTCCAAATGCGAATGTAAAAAATGAATTTTTATGGCCATGTTGCAGCCCATTCTACCATACGCAATTAAAAATTCATTAACCCTTAAATACCCACTGGTCACTGCAGTGACCAACCACTTCCACGGCTGCCTGTGCCGCCATTTTACGTTCGCCGTTTAAAATAAACATCTGATCTTACTGTCTAAAGTTTTCTTTATCGATACGTATAAATAAGAATGGAAAAATGACAACTGCCGTACAGTTACCGTTATTTTTAGCTCGAAAAGAATGTTCTGCAAAAATTTTAAACAACTAACTGAAAAACGGTGTTTTTATTTTTGAATTTTGTGTAATAATTATATTGCCGTGTGGACAAATTTGTGTCAGACGGTATGGGATAACACCAAATAACTGTTTTTAAAAATTATTGCGAATGTATTTTAATTTATTCTCCAGATAATCGCCAAAGGTTACTACAGAGGTCAACCATGTAAATTATAATAACTGCATCTTAAACTAATTTATTTGAAAACACGTAGAACAAACGTTGTTCGGAATCACAAATACTACCTCTGGGTATGTTTTTAATTGAAATCGGACGTATTGGGCGTTTAAGGGTTAACAATCGTAACATAGTCGTCGCTTCTGTGACTACCAAGGAAATTATTGTATCTGTACCGTCTGATTTGAATGTTTCTATATACATTGTTGTTGTGATGATTACATTTGTTCATTAAGCCTGTTTATATGTAACTTCAAATAACGAAATTAATATGAACTTAAGTCATGACATTGAAAATTAACATCTAGATTTAATTTTCATAGTCTCTTAAAAACTATCACAAACATTTTTGAGCTGAATGCCAAAAACTGTATTTTTATAAAAATGTTGTTTTCATAAAAAGTTTAATAACTCAGTCAATTACTTATCGATTTTTAAAAACAAACATGCGTTGTATTTGCTATTAAACATATATTTTGAATTAATCCACAAGTAGTATAGTTTATTTATAAAATAGTGTATATAAACTTCGCCAAATTTGAGAAGAGGCGAAAAAAATGAAAAAAAAATTGTGTTTGCTGGACAAATACACACAAATTTCTCAAGTTAAGTTTTCTTTAAATAAAGTATACATCATTCGAAAGGTATAAGTTTTTTCTTCTAAAACCGGTAAAATCTGTTGATAATCAACTAAGTTACAGGCTTATAAGTGCGCAAAGGTGCCCAAAACCGGGTTTTTAACGGAAAAGACCTATAAGACCAGGTTTTTTTTTTTTGTACTGTCGCACCGTGTAATTTAAAGCTATTTGGAAAGGATTTAATAATATTTTTCATTTATTTGTAGATAATTTTATCTAACTTAATAAAGACATTTTTATTGAAATTAACATGATTCCGAGTTATTCTTATCTGATTGATATAAGGATCTTTTAATCAATCTTAACAGTATTAACAGCATCAATAAAAAAGAGTCCCAGAAGATGTTGAAAAGAAACCGGCGAAACGTCGGACTTTAAGCTGAATCAATATAAGATTCCGTGTGTAGCCAAATAAATCCTCAATCCTTCCCATCCAGTTAAAAGCAGACGAAGTAACTTAAAACCCCCCAACGTTTCGGTGCAAATTTTCAGTCTTCTTCAGGTGTGTGATTTATTAATAATAGAATACTCTCAATTAATTTATTTAAAATAAAATATAGTCTATTATTAAAAACAAAAAAAAAAAAAAAAACAAGAAACACGAAAACCTTCATAAAATACGTAAGATTTTTTAACGGCGAATATTTCGTATTGCCACAATGTAGCTGCAGCTTATATTCATCCTGTCATCACTCACAGAAAATTCAAAATGTAAAAGTATTGCAGTTTCATTTGCTACTTTGTGCTATAACAAAATTGAGATTTTATCCTTTTGCTACTCTTTAAAATTCTTTTTGCAATATTTTTCGAAACCGTCGCGGAAACACTGGTGACGAGACGTAGGATTATGAGCCGACACTGAGTCGAAAGAAGCTTTCCTAATAAACAGCTGTAGGTTTATAAACTATTCCTATTAAGCCTAATTTTCCTCATTTTTATAACTACTTAACTGCAATTAAAATGCCTAAAAGAGTACTACATCGAAACGTTGTCTGCAAAATATCATAGAAACGGAAAAAGTATTTTTCAGTTTTAATATTTTCCTAATGCCCTCCCTAATGTTATGAAATTTGATATACTTTATTTTGTGCAAAAACTAAGCAAAATCTAACTGAGATTTCATAATTCGTTTTCTTGGCTGTTGCTTGTTTGTCTTTGCACTGCTGCAGTTCATGACACTGATGTTGCTGACGATGACACGCTTGTGTAAATATGAGTAAAGCTGTCAACTAAAATTGCATTAAAGCAAATGTGAAACCCAATAGGGGGTAATGCGCATGTACGAGCGGAAGCAGAGGTGAATCGCGAATGGAAAAACAAAATGAAAAAAAAAATACAACAACAAAATATCTATGGTAATATCAATTGCATTGAAGCGCAGCATATTCTTTCCGTTCCTTTACTTTCCATTCACTCACTCACTGACAGTCGCAGTGTGTACGTAAATTGGTAATTGCATTTTTCATTTTTCACTGTAATTTTTATGTAATTTTATACTTCAATGTAACTTTGGTTACGTGAACGTATGAATGTTCTGAGGTCGCTGCCACAGCGTTACATCGCCATTTTCACCCCAGTACCTTAATACCATATGCCAGGATTGTTGTTGCTGCTTCTCTTCACTGCTGCTTTTGTCATTGCATTGTATTGCCACATGAGTAGATAATTTTCTATATCCCTAGGTGCCAATGCACAGGGACGTTCCTGGCAATAAGTGTAGCTATTGAATAATTGAAGGGTTGGATTAAAGAGCCATAAGAATGAAACGGAGAAAAAAATTAAATGGAAATGTATCTAGAATGTAGATTCTACACACATATATTATATATGCACCTATGTATATAAACTTGTACCACTCTCAGTGGATTATTTCAATGTTTATGGATGAGATAGAATATAATATTTTTTTAACTTGGCTTGCCAAATAATTACAATTTTTTGCAGTTTTTATTTGAAGAAGTGAAGCACTTTGGTGTCACACTCGATAAAAGTTGGAATACTCACTTTTATAATGTGTTCACAAAAGCTTCTAGCGATTTTTGGGCCTGTGGTCTTGCTCACAAAAAGATTCTCTAGTTGTATATTGTGATAGTTAGGCCAATCATAGCATATGTTGCACTAGTGTGGTGGCCTAAGGTATTGCAGGGCTCGGTTATCAGCAAACTTCAAAGGCTTTCCTCTCTCAATCACAGGAGCTATGTGAACTTGTCACACTCCTGCGATTGAGATAATGATCAAATTTGCACCTCTGCATACTATTTGACCATTCTTAGTGAAATTTCTAATACTCTAGTTAGCTCGGTGTAAGATTTTAAGACTAGGGATCTGAGCTTCGGCCGGAAATTTAATACTAAATTGGTATACTGACGTTTCGAAAAGCGATTGTGATGCTGGTGTTTTTGGACCCAATACCCGAATCTAAATTCTATTATCAATCACTAGTTATCACTAGTGATTAATAGAAAGGTCTTTCTGTCTTAAGTATGGTTAAAAATTTTTATCGTGCATGAAATTTTCCTTTCCAGTGATGACCAAAGCAGATAAAAATCTGCATGAATAAGTATTTTCTTCAGTTAATTTTGGTTTTCGAATTACATTGGATTAACTTTTTTCTCCTTTCTTCTAGCAAACACAAAACAATAAAATATGAAGCTTTAAATTTGAAAGTTAAAGATATTTGTCGCAAACAAAAAAGAACACATCTTTCATATTTATTTTTTAAGCTCAGTATGCTTTTTTTTGTAAAAAACCTATTCTCCAGATCAGCTTGAAATTATTAATATATATATATATAAAATATATATTATTAATATTTGTTCACTACATATTATTTTTGAAATTGATAAAAAATCAAAAATTTTGTGTTGGCTGAAAAAATCCAAAATTTTTTTATTGCATTTTCTCAAAGAGCATCTAGTGAGCACTAGAACCAAAGTTACAGCTGTCAACAGCGCGCTACCTCCGACTACCTACACACGATGCCAAAAGTGTAAACGTGATTATCTTCGTTCCTCTGCGGTGAGAAATTTCTTTGTTTTTTGGCCACCAAAACCCAATTTTCAGAACCCCAAAAATCAAGAATTTTAAAATGTAAATTTAACAAAATTCTCCGACAACAATTGTTTATAACCCCTTAAAACAAATAAGTTTCTCATTTAGAAAGTTTTTGAAACATTTTGTAGTAACACAAATATTTTTTTTTTTTAAAAGAAATCAATAATTTTTATTGCAAATGTCATTCCAAATAATAAATTTTTCAAACTAATATTTGGCACAGTAGTTTTCACCCTCAAACTCTATTTATAGCCAAAATTTAAAAAATACCCGAAACCAACAATTTCAAACTCGCACGATAATTTTTTATATTTTTCGAACTCAAACCTAACAAATAGAGTTAGGAACGAGTTAAAGAAAATTATGATTCACAGTATCAATCACTTTTTTAATATCTATAAAAGCTGCGATATTCTTCTTTTTTTATAAATATATTGCAATACAGGAACGACTTTGACGAAAGCGTTACATATCTCCTCAGTTTCGCATCAATAACTAGTCGCGTATTAACAATAACTTTTTTGCGACTATTTTTTCGTCATTTCCTTATTCTGAAGGATGTTGTTAAGTTAATTCAGAACCCCATGCATGCCCTTAGTTGGAAGACTTACCCACTGCAACTGCAACCCAGCCGGCAGTCTTGGGATTCTTTAGGTTGAACATTTTTTTTCATAGTTTAAAAAAACGAATGCCTTTATTTAGGAATGGATGCCTAGTATCAAAGACAAACGTTCTTATTGGATGATACTCATCAGTATGCCCGGCGCGGGATCATGATACCAGGCACGCTCCGCGCAAGGATTGCCAACTTATAGTATCATTTTGACATTGTTGATTAAAGGCCAAAAGGTCTTATGTATTCTTAACTTAAGAAAGCCTTATGCAGTTGTAGACTTAAGAAGAGTTATTGTTCCTCTGTTAAATTTCTTTTTTAAAATACTTTTTTTAGATATAAGTCAGTTTGAAAGGAACATTTCATACATTATTTTCAAGGTGATATGCACAAGCTTTTTAAGAAGAGGTCAGTCACTACCGAACTATGATTTGTAGTGTGAACCATTAAATGTTTCTAAAGGTATATAGGCCATACGTCAAGCCTGAACGACTTTTCTCCTGGCACAACAGCCCATGGAGCATCTAAACCGAGTTTTTCCTAAACGACCGCCGTGATCAGATTTGCCATTACTACTTACATTTTGATATAGTTTTTATAGTTATGTAGATAGAGTAAACTTCCTTTATTTCACCAAATCACTTAGTTAACGTAAAGTCGGACCTAGAAGATTCCTACTGAATAAAAAATATGAAAGTTTTCTGCATTAATTTTTCAAAACAAATAAATAATTTTAAAGCCTTGAATGCCCCTGGTAAGCAGTACTATGTTGTTATGCAGAATGAGTTTCGAAAAGGGAGTAAGGTTGGGAGCTTTAAAAAAAGAAGAATATCCACACAAAATAAGAGAGCAAAAACTCGAGAGTAAGTAGTAGTGAGTGTTACAAAAAAATATGGCGAGCTGAAAAAAGGTCAAGGGAAATATGAAAATGTTGCTTGATAAATTTTTCCATTTTTTTTATTTACTTCCCAGTAAAAGTTTATTGTGTTGAAAAGTGGTTTTTACGCTGCAGGCATGATTTATACGTACGTATGTATGTGTGCATTACCCAGATATAGTGTGAAGAGGGACAAAGAGTGAAACTTTATATTGTTAGTGCATATGTGTATACATATTTACAAGCGATCTTTTTTGAAATTGAGTTTATAATTTACCAACAAAATATTTTAGCATAAGGGTGAAATGTAAACGAAAAATATTCGCAAAACTCGCAACCAAACAGATATCAATTATGGCATAAGTTCATAAATGCATGCATAAGTGTGTGGAAATCACAGAGAATATGTTTGAGTGTATATGTATAAATTTTGTGTGTACATTGAGTAGCAGTTTTTAAGCTCTCTTTTCGTATATATTGAGATTAATCTTAAGCCACATACACATTCATTTTGGTTGAGTTTACGATATCCATTAATTTAGCTGTTTGCGGTACTTCGACCTTTAATTCCCAAATCAATAATAAAGTCATGTCAAATGATTTGGCCTATTAATTGCTCATTACACTAACAACAAGTTTTCAAGTACTACCCCAAAATAGATTGTAGACAAGTATTTTTTTTCTGCTTCTTCTTTTTCTTTTTCAACGCCTTGCGGCCAAAAAGGCTAATAAAAGTTTAACTTTAACAACTTTTGTGCTTATTTGTTAGTGAGGTGTAGAGTTTTTTCAGTACCTTCCAAACAAAATAGGCATACTACTTGTTGTTTTTGTTGTTGAAAGTTAGTGAGTTTAACTTTTTCCAACTATGGGTCGCCATTTGCATATTAAAATATATATATACATGTATATTTACATGTATACTAGCACTAGCGGATCTAAGGGGGTGAAAGTTTTATTCATTCTGATCATTCTGATGAGGTCATGAATAAAAAAAAAATTTAAAGGAACGAAAAAATTAAAGCTCCTCGCTTAAAAAATCTGTAGCTCCGTTAGCGCGTACTGATAAATATGTTTGTAAATCTATTTTTATTTTGTATGCTTAACATTTACCAGCATTTAGGGAATTTTTGACAGTTAATTTGGTGTGACATTCTATTTATATTCAAAATGAGCTATAATTATGGTGGGACAAAAGAAACGAAATGGTGGAATTAATATTCAACAAAATGGAAAATTTTGTTTTTTTTTCAATTTAGTGTAACGAATTATTATTAGAAAAGTTTTTTTTTATTGGTATAATAAAATAACTATATTTATTTAAATTGTAAGTAAATTATGTTAGTAGAAGAATTTAAAGATTCATGTCACAACTTTTAATGGACTTAATTTTTATTGGCCACACGCGGCGTATGAGTATTATTGATGAGTTATTAATTTCACACCAGATATGATTCAGTCTGAGTCAATTTTAGTATGACAATCAGATTACAGTTCGTTGAGGAATTTTGTGAAGAATGTTTTACTTTGCAGTGAGATAAATATAGTTACTCTCTTTACTTTTTAACATTAATTGATATTGAGTAGAGTCTTATTCTTAATTACTTTGTTGGTTCTACAACGCTAAGTCTGCAATGGCGTCTAAAAAGTTCGGTGCCCCTGTATCTAGTATTTGTCGTCTTCTTGCGCACCTACCTACCACGCTTTCGTCCATACGCTCTACGTGACCTTTCCAGCAGAGCTCTTACTTGGTTATGTCAGTGTCAGCGTACGCTTTATGATTTCACCTTTGTTGACATGCCACTTGCGAAGTGTCTTCTTTCCGAATACTGCAAAAAATCTTTAATCGTTGTCATGGTGTCGTCCTTATTTCAAAGCTATACACTAGCAAGGAAAAGGATGAGCAACTATGGAGTGCTTCTTCCTTCGGAGAGAATGTAATCTTCTTCTTCGTTGCCTACTGAGCCCGTAGTAGCACTTATTGGCAAGACTTATTCTTTGATTGATCTCAAGATTGCCATTATTGTTGTTGTTAAAGCTGGATCTAAAATCCAACGAAATCACTAACGACTTTGAATTATCATTAAAACATGTTGGCCAGGATCTTGTGGTTATTCGTTTTTTGACACAAGGTATTCCGTTTTGTCCTCATTCACTGATAGACCCACCCTTGAACTTTGAGTATGCAATCAGCATGAGCCTCTTGTAAAAGATATTACATGAAATGTCAGTGATTGCAACTCGAGTTTTTTTCATCAGCATGAGACTGAAGAAGTCAAACGGTAGGGAACCACTTGTTCTGAAATCCCGTTTGGTATCAAGTAGCGCGGAGAGGCCAGTTCCAATTCACAGTTCACAAAAGTCTAATAAGCTTTGCTTTGCAAATTGTGCTATCGAAATTGTGTTTTTCTTGGGTCTTTCCAGGGTTTTACTTTAAGTTTTGTCCATAGGTTTTCCGAACTTTTCATCTGGAGTTTTAAGATATGCAGAAGACATGTCATTCTCAATTGCCACCTTATTCGTTTACAATATAGCAGTGACTGTTAGTTGGGGTTACCGGAGCAGCTGCGAGAAACAACATTATTATTGTTTTAATATCTATCACCAAATACCCATCTTCATTTCCCAAAACAAGATGCTAGTCAATCTGTTTTTAATCAAGCTGGTTTACCAGGAACAAGTGAAATATTTTGAAATGGTTTTTTAGTTTTAATGGTTTTATAGTATGTGGCTAGCCTGCATATGACACACATATCGTATTCACATCAGACAGAGAAAAGCAGGAGCTCCTACATAACCTTTTTTTTATTTATTTAATTTTTTCCTGAAGTAGTAAAAGTTACAGCAAATAACAAACATTTTTATTTTATTAATTTTCAATGCGATTGCCATGAAGAAGAACTTGAAGCGTTGTCAACCTTCATCTATCAGCTACAATTACAAACAAGTACAAATTCTCGACGATGAAGAGGAAAAAACTAATCAACAACGCAAGCAACATTTTGTTGTTGTCAACAATATTTTATTACATAAACACAAAAACAAATTTACACTACTTTTTCTTTTAAAAAATAACTTTACTATAGCGTTTCCTTTATTCTCTTCTTTTACCACATCTGCCACTCTGTCCATCCTTTAAATTCAAGTGTGTTCCCTTGGACTTTGTAAGACGACAAGCAGAAACATCATAAACAAGAGGACATGCATAAAACTGCATTAATCTATAGCAGCTTTTAAATGTTAAAAAGGCGAGGAGGACGGAGTCAGACGAAACATGAACCTTGGCATAGAAAAAGCAGTGCTTCTTTCTTTTACACTTGGGGACAAAATATTTATAAGCTTGTTGATACAAAGTATGTTTGTTTGTGCAAAATGTCTACAAAACACATAAGTTTCAATTTTTATGTATTTTTTTGTAGCCTTAATGTTTACAGTGGCTGAACACAACCGTACATAAAATTCAGTGTTAATGTTAATTAAAAATTAAGTTTACATAAGTAACTTCTGAAAATTTGTTTATGGTGTTTTGCACTAAAATTAAGTTCTCTAATATGGTGGGTATTTAAAATTTGGATCTGTTTCATGATTATTCTAAATTGAATTCAAGATCTTCAAAATTTGTTACATTCTAAAGTTATTTTATTAATTTCGTTTAATACAATAAAGTATACTTAAGTTTATCGCGAATTAATTCCGCGGCGCGTTACTCGCGAAATTAAAATTATTTAATTTAAATTTTGTTAAGAAGCGCAGCCGCGTGCTGCAATTCCTAACCTTTTCTTTCTTTTTCTCTGTTTATCTTTTGCCTGTCATTCTTCCTCTTCTTTTGGGCCGATATCCACATTCACAATAGTAAAAGAGTACCATTTAGTACTAGGTTATACTACTGGGGATGGGGATATGGAGACTTCTGTAAGAGAGCGCAGAGGTGTATTTGTTGTAAATTTGCGGAAAAACGGGAAAACTTTGGTTCTCTCGTTTGGTTGATTTTCTAGTGAGAATTCAACGGCATGACTCCGCTATGCACTAATACAGGTGCATTGCCGCCAATTCTCATACAATTGGTTGGGATGGGGACTTTGTCCAGGGTGTAATCATGTATACCCACAAATATATGGGTATGATGATTTCCCGTTTAGAGACCAGTTTCTTGAAGAAACTGCATTGTGTCCTGCTGACATAGCGGACGAAAAGATAGAAAAAATAATGTATGTGGCTGAATATAAGTGGTACATATTTTTGCACCGTACTTATATTCAGTTCTGTGCTAGCTTTCGAGAGCGACTACCAGAATTTTTCTTTGTGCGATTTCTTAAGCGATTATTTTAAATTACGAGCGAATTTTAGTGCGAATTTTTAAATTTTGTTTTGCTTTTTTTTTTTTTTTTGCGTTCAATTAATTTTTGTGTACTTTGGTATCACCAAGTCGGGTGAACCAAAGTATTTTAAGTGAATAATATTGTGATTGGTACCACCAAGTATTGGTGGACCAACAGTGTTAAATTTATTGATTTGTATTAAATTTTGAGCGCGGAGCACCGAGTCGTGGTGCATTGGCTACTGTAAATTTAGCTCCAATATTTTTTTTGTCGTGTCGCTAATTTGTAGCGACAAGTGTGAAGTAATTTTAGCCGGGTTACTTTGTGTTCTAACTTGCAAGAATTTCTTTTTCGGGAATTTATTTTTCGGGTCGCGATCCTTGTGCGAGAATACAGAAGGGTTCATAAACCCATTAAACCAGGGAGCGCCATTTTATTTTTATATTATTTTATTGTGATCACTTTTTGGGGGTTGGTGCTAACTGCAAGTGACTATTGTGTTTGTGGAGTAGGCTTCTCCTACTATTAACTTTCATTTTCGCTCTCCTTTTCTAAAGTTGTGAAAGTCCGTTTGTGTGCTCGTGAGCTCAGCAAGTTGTGCGGGTGAAAATAAATTTTACTTCTAGTAAAATTGTGTGGTGGCTCAGTACTGAGCTACAGAAATCGAGCATTTTTCAAAAGATATTTTCATTTTATTGTCAACCTGCGACCACTTCGCCACTGAGATAGCTGGCAACGTAGGCTTTGTTATCCGGTTTCGTTTATTTGAATTTTATATTATTTGTAAAGTAGAGTCGCGGTAATTATTATTATTATTTTTTTGATAAAATTTAAACAGCGAAAGTGACGGTGACAAGTTGTTATGCCTTTTTGGTACAGAAATTGCTACTGTAATTTTATATATTTCTACCATTTCAATGTGCAAAATTTAATAATTGATAAATAAAATTCCTTTAATAGCTGTGTCCACTAAAAGAGTAAATTTTCCTTTTTTTAATTTACTTGAATGCATCCTAAAAAAAAAACTTAAAAACTTTGCCATTTAAAGGCAAAAACGCAATGGCGCATAATTTACATTTGGAAACAAACTTACAATTAGCTTCAAAATAGATACAAAAAACCCCGAAATACAAAAAATAAAGTGATATGAAATAGCAAAGCAAAACTGGCAATTTAAACGTACTGGGGCGAGTTACAAAAAACCGCAAAACTGCAAGAAGGAAAAGAAATAAATAAAACACAGCCACAATATAAGAGCAGAAAAACAAATCTTTGCAGCTGTTAAAAAATTTGAAACTGAAAACATATTAAACTTTGTTGTAATAAAAAAACAAGAAAAGAAAATGCGAACAACAAAAAAAGTAAATTTAATTTAGAAAAAATATATATTTTTTTATAGCTTAGAGATACATACATACACACACTAGCGGATCCTAGGGGAGACGAATTTTTGGCATAAAATCATTTTTGAAAAAAAAAATATCTCATACATTTTGAGCGTTGGTGTATGAACCAAAAAAAAAGAACAAAATTTTAAAAGCTCCCCTTTGGAAATCTCTGGATCTGCTAGTGCTTACATACATAGCATATACAAATGTATGTTTATATGTGTATATGTATGAATATATAAAATTTGCGCTTCAATTGCTGCTGAGATTTACGTTACGTGCTGTTTTTATTGTTGTAGTTATTATTGTTTTTGTTGATGTTGTTGTTGTTGTCGTGTAGGGTTTAATATCATGTTGGTATAGTGTCCTGCTTACGGTTACTTTGGTCATGTGGTGCTCGATGTCTCTCGCTCTCTTTCTCTTTTGTGTACACATTCTATACTCATTCGAATTTTTCTCAGCATTTTCATTAATTCAAGCGAAATTGTACTAATGGAAAATTCATTGCATTTTATGTAGACATACAAACACACACACACACACAATCAAACATAAATAAATACACCTACAAATAGAGACCCAGCCAATATTAAGAAGATTATTGGGCGATTGCGATCAATTCGGGATCAACGTAAGGCTCATCCTATATTTTGTATTTTCTTCAATTTTATTGTTACACTAACAAAATGCTTGCACTTCGAACACTTTCGTGGCGATCGTTTGAAGAGCGATTTGATATTTTATTTTCTTTACTATTTTGTTTTTCTGTACATCTTTCCACATATTTTCATCGTTTGGATGAAGTTAATTTTTCATCAAAAAAACCAAGCCCCTGGAGAGCTCTTTACGATTCGCTTTAAATCTTTTAAACTAAACTTTTACCCCTCGAGTCCCCAAAATGACATAATTTCTGCCGAAGGATGGAACTAAATATATATTGATGAGACGCCGCCGATTAAATTAGATATCTCGACGAATTGTGGAATAATTTTTCGCGATCGGAAATACTAGCTGGGAATGTATGTGCACCATACACACTACTATAAAAAAATCTCGTTTGGTTAGTAAGTATAATTTACCACACTTTTGTTTCCGCTTGCCTTCCATGTTACCACCCCCCATTGTGTTATGTGTGTATGAGCTCGTATATGTATGGATGTATGTGTTTGTGCTTGTTGCTGCGGCCGGATGTACAGCGATACAATTACATAGATAAATACACAGTGTCACATAAATGTTTTAGTCTCTCAGTGGTCGGCGTCATCGTCGTAGTCTCTCAGTTTGAGTTTCATTTTACATTTGCTGTTGTTTTTTTCATTTGATTATTTCATTGTTGTTGCTGTTGTTTTATTGTTGTAAACGGAAATCCTTTTAGATTTTGGTAATGAAAAATGAAATGATAAGAATGTGTGCATGTTTTTTGTTTTGTTTTTTTTTTTTTTTTTAGCACCCAGCGGTAAATTTATTTGAAAAACTAATAAAAACTTTTTTCTACAACAATCAGGGAAGACCCTCTCATAGCGAGATGATGAAATGGAAGCTGAGTGTTCATTTTCACTTCAGTAAAAAAGGTAAGCAACATTTGGATATTTGAAATGTTCCAAGGCACCTATTCTTCTTTTATTACCTACATTACTCCATATTAGATACAATCGAGTTGCTTCAATTAACTCCTCAGGTATGACTATGATTATACTACCGCACTACTCATCTGACATTTGAAAAGTACTGAGATATTGGGCTGTTTGCGTTGTTTTTTTCTTTCAGTGTTTTGTTTTTTAAATATACCATGATGTAAATCAACAATTTACCATTTTAAACATATCAAATATTTTTCATGGTAGGCTCAGCATTAGCTCAAATCATATATTTTGATCAAGAATCAAAAAAATGTTAACGATGCTCAGTAAAGTTGATTTATTTTATAGATAGTGATTTTTATATATGTTTGTTTTTAGTTGTTAAGAGCAAAAGATACATTTTCCAAGTTATTTATTGCGTGTGGTCGCCGTAGCCTAGTGGTTAGTGAGTTAGACTGCTGAAGGTGCCCGCTCGAAAATCAAAAATAGAAAATACAAATTTTTCTACACGGCACCACCTCAAGGCTGACAATGGTAAAGCTCCAAGAGTAAAAAATACCTATGAAAAGCTTATCACTTCGCCGCTCGGATTCGGCATAAAACTTAAGGCCCCTTCCATTCGAGTATAAATATAACTCACACAACATGTATGGATGCAAAAAGCTCGGCCTTGGCCCTCCATGGGCTGTTGTGCCATAATGGTAGTAGTGGTAGACCCATTTGATAAATATGCTCTAACTGAAAATTTTTGGAAAAGTTACAGACGAGTAGTGTATGTTAAGTGAGGCAGTAAAGGTGGACTATACTAGAGGTGTAGATCAATAAGAGTTATATATTTCGAAAGCTTAATATGGAACAAACTACTTCAAAAAAAATGTTTAGTACTATATTATTTTCTATATATTCTTTAGGTAGTTAATTACGGTTACTAATCTGCTGGACTGGGGTATTAAGATATTATTCGATTTAATATTTTTTTCAGTATTTTGGTTTGAAACATGATCCCAAAATTTTTGTGAAAATTAATATTTGCAAATATTTCAAAAGCTTTAAGTTATTGACAACGAGAACGCTATCACGATCACTAATGCAATAACTTAAATTTCCCTGAAAGAATTTGCTGACATTTAAACTTCCTTCTCAAGCGTTTTTTCTAAGTATATATAAACCTTTATTTTTTATTAATTTTTGAAAATTGACATGTTGGGTGCAGTTAGATGGAGGAACCTGATGAACATTTAAAACACTTCTATATCGTACCTGGCCTCTCATGGAAATCATTGGATAGGAATTTGGAAATAAATCAATTCTGATTTTTCACAGTATCTAGCGTTAGTTTGGGAATATTTTAAATATTTCTTTGAAAATTGACAATTGACCTGGCTACACTAAACAGGTGAAGGAACCTGATGGGAAATTGGACTACTTCTAACGTATTAACAGACAACTCATGGGTATAATTTGATATTAGTTTTTTTGAGCTGCGCGAAAGAGCCTTGATTTTTTGTGATACTATTATGAATTTAGTCTGCATCCACTCCATTAGTAAAAATACTGTTTCCAAGGTAGGTAAAGACACGAAAGTTTTCAAAGCTGGTACCTCTTGCATTAAAGTTGTTGTTGGTGTTTAAATGCACTATATTAATTTTGAGAGAGTAGGTTTTCATTTTCATCCACAAGATCGGTGATAATAATTAGAGTTAGTAACATAAGAGCGTTGATAATATCGTCAACATTTCCGATGCCTTCTAAATGGTTTGTAAGATTCCAATGTATATCTTTACAACAGATTTTGACATCGATCATCCTAAATCACTCTCATTGGTAACTTGAACAATATTTGTGGAAAATACTTTTACTGGGTAACTATAATTCCACATGTACCATATACTTATATACGCACATACTTATTTACATCCGTATGTATCAACTCGAGATTTCTGTATGTTTTTAAATACTGTATATGCGCAAAGTTTTGCACTAAGGATATCAGTCCCGGGAGTAAAAAATACCTATGAAAAGCCGCTCGGATTTGGCATAAAATTGTAGGTCCCTTCCATTCGAGTATAAATATAACTCACACAACACGAATGGATGCCAAAGGCTCGGCCTTAGCCCTCCAGGGGCTGTTGTGCCATAATAGTAGTAGTAGTAGTATACTTTCGGGTTCGAATCTCTACACTCCACAGGGTGGTACGAAAGTTTGCCAGGCTCTACTTCATTTTACTCAAAGTAGTTATAGTTTAACAGCCACTTTAATCACATAATAGGTGTATAAATTTGAAATGGTTTGTGTCAAGGATAAATAATATGGTGTTGTGGAGAGCAGACATTTGGTAATAAGATCTAGTATGTCATAGGTTGGGATTGTACAAAAACAAAATATTTCTTTTCGCTTCAAAAATGTCGAATTTTGAGTCGGAAAGATAAGTTCCGCGGGGAAGTTTTAAAACATTTTTTCATTTGAAGAAACGATAAGATTGTTGGTAGAGGCTTGTGGAAGGTGGGAATTGCCTACTATGAACTGCTAAAACCTGGTAAAACTATTACTGCTGAACGATAACGACAAGAACTGATCAAATACAACAGAGCATTGAAGGAAAAACGACCAGAATATGTCCAAGGACACAATTAAGTAATTTTTTACCATGACAATGCTCGACCTTTTTTTACACATTGTGTTAAAAACTATTTGGAAGACTGCTGTATTCACCCGACTTGGCTCCTTCCAATTGCTACTTTTTTCGATCGCTGCAGCACGAACAATTCGTACGAAGAAGAGAAATGTTGGCTTGATGGATGGTTAGCCTCAAAAAATGAGAAGTGGGTAATATTTTGTATATTGAGTTTCTTCATTTTGACAACTAAATAAATGCCGTTTTTTAAGCAAAAAAAAAAAACGCATTTCATATTTACACAGCTATTACAAAACATAAAAATATTAAAAACACTGTATACTTTTAGGATTATTTTTTCATATTTTATATTTGATAAAGATATTAATTCCGGGATCCCGGGATTAAAATATGAATTCCAAAAAGTGCTTCGAAAGCGGCATCCCTAATTTGTACGTAGATATGTAGATTTAAGACAGAGTAGTAATATGCACATGTGAGTGTATGTAAATTCCATTAATCTTTGTACATGAAATGTCATTCTATTTAAAATTTCGATGAAGATTGCAAAAGAGAAAGAAGATAATGCAATACTAATTTTTCGGCTGTAATTGGAAACATTTGTGCAAGAAACGATGATACACAATGCCAGAAAGTATGTGCAGTTTATGCCAAGAAAGCAAAAGCAAAACTAAATTAAAACATTCTTTGATTATGCAATAAAATTTTGAAAAATGTCTCTTTACATATACGACTATTGTACCATGTAGTTATTTGAAATAGTTAGTAATTTGTTTTTTTTTTTTTTTGACAAATTAACATTTCCGTTTTTGTTTCCGTTACTGCAGGAACTGCTGTGACCCAAAATTTAACAATAAATATTTTTACCATAATCCAGTGAATGCTATTCAAACTTATTTTAGTTTTTTTCCCTGTGCTGCTCACTTGGGGTTCTTTAGGAAATAATGAACGAGTGGAAGCTTCTTTTCTCTCTGTTAAACCATTTAAGAATTGAAGTCAGCGATCTGTTTTGCTCATTTATTTCAATTTTTATAAATATGTACATACATATATATGTATGTGTAAATGCGTGGGTGTGTTAGTATGCATACATATGTTTTTATTTCCAACTTTCGCTGATATTATTTTCTATGTAGTCTGTGATTTTGAAGTCCTTTACACACATACATGCACATTTGTATCTCACATTTTGTTTTTTGTTTGTTTGATTGTTTTTTTCTCTTACTTGCGTTTTGCTTATACGAATATGTTCGTACGCATCTTTGAATATTTTTCTTTGCTTTGCCGTTTGCCGTATAAAGGTTTCCTGCTGCGTATAAGCGCTTATGTATGTGGGTTTCCGTTTCCACCAAATGAATTTGTGTGTGTGTGTTTACGAAATCCTACTAGATTTCTTTTCGCTGCTTTCGGTTTTTGTTGTTGTTGCAGCTGTACTGCTGCTGATAACGTGATGGCTTAATAAGTAAATGTGCAAAGCAAACCAAAAAATTATTTTCGTTAGTTTTTTTCTTGGGTGTCGTGTGCAAAATGAGGAAAATTTCTAATCCTTTTGTTGATTTTAACATGGTGTATAAGAAAAAATCATGATAAAAAGGTTTTTTTTTTATTTAGATATTCTATTGAAGTCTAGCTGAGTTGAGTACACTTTGAATGCTACTTATTTAGTATTTGTTGCTTGCTATTTTTTCCAGTAGCAAAGCAAACGCTAATCAATTATCCTTAAAGGCTTAAAAATTCTTTGTGTGTACGCGTGCGCTCGAGCTAATTGCTTAATTAACCATTTCCATTTCATGGCGGAAATATTTACTTTCAAACGAAAATAACACAAAACAGGATTTTTAATACTTCACAACTGTCAAAAACAAATACAATTATGTAGCGAAAACACGCGCAAACTTTCAAACAATTGCTGTGGCATCCCAGTGGGAAATCAGGGTATTGGATCTCTAATTCATTTGTAGAGGATATGTAGCAAATTGTTCATGCATAGCAGTAAAACTTTTCCATTTTTATGTTGAAGTTTTTAAATAGATATGCCAGATGGAAAGCAACAAAGTAAATCAAATTTAATGATTTGCATTCTGTAAGTTCAAACAGTATTTTCTTCTTTAAAATGTTAACATCAAAATTCTGTAGAGCACTCTCGATGACATGGACATGTATGTATGTAATAAGCATTTTTAATCTAAAGTTATGATAATGGCGACTATTTTTAACATACTGGGCCAGCAGAAATCTTATTTGACTTGTTTAACTCTTTCAGGAGAAAGTATACTTCACGTGGAAGAAAAAAATTGGGATGTTGATTTTCGTGTTTAGGAGCCCCCATATGGTTAAAAAAATACTATTCACGAATTTTTAGATGTCCAGGTTTAGCCGTACGCGATGAACACATATGTGTGGGAGCTTTAAAATACTTTGGTTGGTTGGCATTTAATTCAAAGTCAGGAAAAATGTTCAAATTCATGTACACATAGAGGAGACTTTGTCAAAAACTTACAATGTGCCTATACAAAATTGTATACAGTGTATCGAACACACTCAGAGTGTGTTCGAGTGAGAAAGAAAGAACTGTTAGCTGAAAGTATTCAGTATCATCTCAGACATGAAAGAATGAACATCATGGAAGTTAAATAAAATGCGGTTTTAGTTTTTAAACTTTCCACAATAAAAAATTGTTTTGATTTATTTGTTTGGATCTATACAGTCAGATACATAGCTACTAAAAACAGCCTAAGCAAAGCTCAGCGAATTTCAAAGGCTCGCGAGAGCAAAGCGAACTACGCCATTTATGGCCCTTATAACCTCCTCGTTGAAGAAGTACCTACATATTTGTGGACTCAAGTTTTCGTCTATTTTTTAATATTTGTATTTAGTTATCCCTTTGAAAATCTAGTGAAATTAAGGGCATACATTCCATTTTCTCTGATTATTACAATAAATATTGTTTACCGTTATTTTGTGCATTTTTTAAGTCGAAAGTAAGAAATATTGCGTAAAAATTATGTTTTTGTTGGTAAGTGATAGATTGTTATTATAAAAAAAAGTTATTACATTTTATAAAAATGTAAAGTACAAGTAATGTTTAACTTTTTGTCGTTAGATGGTTATTTTTAAAAATTTTTCTTCTGTTTCTATGTAAAAAACTAAGCGCTCTGTGGTAATAATTTGTACCTAAACAAATACTAGGGATGTAAGGGAGTGTTCCCGGGTATGGAACGGGTTTTGTTTTTGAGCCATAAATTTTCATTGGTTAAACCAAATCGGATGTTTTATGTGCTGTCGGAAAGGTAATGAAAATACGCAATTTTTATCGGAAAAAAGTATAGTGATTCCATTGGCATGCAAAATATTATGACCAATTTTCTGAGGATGTATATTTTTGCCAAAAAAAAATTTGTACCCGGGTATGAGACACCTACAAAAATCCACTAAAAATTATAAAATATGAAGTAAAAACCCCTTAACTATTCATAAACATAAATTTATTTATTTTATGGTCGCAGTAGCCTAGTGGTTAGGATGTTGGACTGCTACGCAGAGGTGCTCGGGTTCATATCTCGGCACTCTCAAAAATCAAAAATAGAAAATACAAAATTTTTCTACACGGCACCACCTCTTGGCTGGCAATTGCAAACATTCAAGAGTAAAAAAAATGCCTTTGAAAAGCTGTGCACTTCACCGTTCGGGTTCGGCATAAAACTGTAGGTCACTTCCATTCGTGTTTCAATATAACTCACACAACATGAATGGATGCGAAAAGCTCGGCTTTGGCCCTCCAGGGGCTGTTGTGCCATAACAGTATTAGTAGTATTTATTTATTTTGTAGACCTTCAGTGGCTAAGATAAAAAGAAATGGTAGTTTTTATTCATCATCTCCCTTTTAGTCATCGTATTCTCCATCAAAATCTCTATCGCAATGTTTGCACAATTTAAATGAATAGGCCGCTTCCATGTGATTCATTTCATGGACGATTTTATTTTTAGGGGTTGACATGGCTAAAAATACCAAAAAATTGGATCAAAACACTAGTTAAGTAGTGTCTCATACCCGGTGATATGCTGTGTCTCATACCCGAAAAATAATGCCATTTTGGAAAAAAAAATTGTTTCCAACCATATATTGGCATAATCCAAAATTGGATCGCAAAATATACGAAAAACACTAAATGCTAATGCATCGAAAATATATCACTTTGACAAAAAAATCAAAAACAGTTTTCGTAATCGATTTTCAAATACGATTTTTGCAGCTGATACAAGTAATACATCTATTCACCCAGTGTTACCAGTGGCTCATGTCAAAAGAAAAGTTTGACAGTAGTCAGATCGGCAATATTGATATTGCATGATGTAAAAATTCGACTGTCTCATAGCTGCTGCTGCCTCATACACGGATACACTTCCCTACCGATATGGCTTTTTACGGATACTCATTTTTAATAACGACTACGATTAATGTCTTAAATTGATAAACAATATTTTCAAATACATTATATTTCCTATATTTTATTCAAAAATTGTGTAGTTGAAGAGAAAAAGAGAAAAGTGGAAAAGAAAATGCCCTATTTGTTTTTAATGGCGAATTACAATTTTTGATGAGGTAAATTATAAGATCGAGTTTACACCATAAATCCAGTCGAAATTCTTTACGTTCCTGAAGAAAAGAAAAAGCAGTAGCAATCTTTTCTAATATGTATATGTATATATATTCTAGAATGTATATTGATCTTTGCGGTAGAAAATATCCTTTTTGAGGGCACTGTTGCTGGAGCTAATTAAAAATATTTGGGGGTGATTTCAAGTGTGAAAACAGTACAGTACAAGGAACCCACTTGAATATTCGTTCGCACTCAAACTTGCACAAAGTTTAGTCCTATTGGGCAACAGTTACCACATTTAAACGAGATCAGTCAAAAACTCACAGAGTTGAAGGGGGTATAATTTAGGCAAAAGAAAATTTTGTCCAACGGGTTCCCGACAGGTTTTAGTTAAAAAAATAATATTATCAAAATTCAAAATTAGATTTTTTCTCAAAAACGAACGTTTTTTTGTGTCAAAAGATATCTTAGGTGTTTGTAGTAGTACAAACGAGTGCGCCGCATTATACGATTACCGTAATAATCGCCGGTTACAATTAACCGCAAAATAGCTATTAACCTGCGGTTACGATTAATGATAATCGTAATCCTTGCATCACTAATAAATACTGCTATCCTATGCAGCCATGTTGTGAACCAAAATTATTGACCTGGCTAAAATTTTGCATTTTGGGGTTAATATAAAATTTGTAATTTTTCAAGTTTTTTTCGCGATCACTATTTCTTTGCATAAAAAGTATTTGAAGAAGTTTTTTATGTCATTTTTTTGTTATTAAACAGCCAAAAGACAACTGAATTTAACTTCAGTAAGCAAATCAAATATTTTTTAACAAAAATTCAGTTGTGAAAAGATGAACACCTAGCAGAATGCTATAAACACTTTGCCCAGCATTATATTTCGTGTTCATATATTTAAAATCGTCGTAAAATCAGCTCCTATTCAAAGATTGTTGTTGTCTTAAATTCATGATATATTAACAGCCACCCTATTGTCTTGATACCACTTTAAAGCCATTTTTCCCTAATGGCATGCCGCAAGATAAGGCAAAAAGAGAACTAAGTCCTTAAGCGTAATTAAAGGTAAAAAGTGTTTCTCTAAACATTCAGTAACATACATTTCTTGGTTTATTTTATCAGTGCCAACAAATGGTTCGCTTTCAAAGCCGCATTGCTATATTTATCGACAACATTGCCTCTTTTGTTTGCACTGTAAAATTGGTGCCCTCGAATTTGTTTAAAGCCCGGTTTTACGTATGCCTCTTCGTCCATTACAACACAGTTGAAATTATGGATGAACTTGTCGCATAATTTTTGAGTACGTTAGTAATCCAGCCCTATTGCGTACTTTTTCTACATACGAAAGTGACATTTCCCTTTTTTTTGGCGAAATTTCTTGCCGAAAGCCCGGAATTCGTTTCAAATAGGTCAACACATTTTTACTTTAATCTGCGATTCATATCCTTTTTTTCTACCACTACCAGCCTCTTTTTTCAAAGATAAGGTCTCATTGTACCTAGCTGGAGGTTCAATGTCTGATACAAGTTGGCCCTTAATGAATATAAAAATATTTTTTTTTTTTTTTTTTACATCAACCCTTCTCTTCTTACTTTACTTTTAGTGGCACATTTTTGAAACTAAAAATCCTCGAAAACTACGGTAAGGAGCGGAGATAAAGAGTTGATGTTAAAACGAGAAATGTATACCTACATAATTAGTAGGAATGACTTTTTCTCGTACTTCCAACTTACAGCTGTTGAAGTTTAGTTATTTAGTTATTGATTACAGTGACATGCCTTTCTGGACTTTATTAAATATCTTCTTTCAGTATCTCACTACTTTTACTTTATTGCAAGTAAAACACTTTCCTCTGTTGGACTGTGCAATTTGTTTACAGATACTCATCGCCATCGCATATTTAGCGAAAAGGGCAATCAAATTCAATGATATTAACTAAATTTCCGTTTCTTTTTCATTTTCAAAGGGGCGAATTAGATTAGTAGCCGGAAATCATATGATTGTGGGGTTTGATGAGGGAGTTGAATGTAAAATTTATTTGTATTGGGCAATTTTTTTTTTAAATAAACATACGACACTATTGATTTGTTGCTTTCCTTTCAAAAATTGTATTAGCTTACTTACTTATGTCCAGAGGTGATTTGCTATACAATGAGAGAATACTTTAAAAATGAAGCAATAAGTAAAAGAAATAATAGTTTTTGATTTGACAATTTATATTGAAAGTTGTTGCTGATGATGTTTTCAACAAAGGGAAGCAGAATATCAAAAGCACTTAAAAAGCGTGACTAATTTGAGGAAAATATTAAAGAAAAATGAGTGTTCCATTTAAAAGTTGTAGTATGCAGATTTGGCAAATACGCTACACTTTACACATACTATTCACAGTGCCGGTCATATCATGTGCATCTAAAATCTACAAGGTAGGGAAATCACTATTTTTCATAACTTCTCTGTAGCATTACATCAATGTAATAAAATTATTAATTAATAAAATTATTAGTTAAAGTATAGTTTATCAGGTTTAATGAAACTTCCTTTTTGTCGAAGTGACTAAGTCTCAACAGTGTATATAGAGGAGACAAATCATATGGCCATTTCGGAATCCGCCACGATTCCCCATTGTTGATGTTTGTGATGGTTCTTATTAGCATTTCAACATTATGATTTGCCAGCTCTATAAACACTGTTGCCACTTAGTCAATGTAAAGGACTCACTCAAGCAGCAAATAAACACACTACATATGTAAATCATTACCCTTCCTCCTTTATGCTTAACAGTATTCTTGTAGTAAAGTTTATTTTGTTGTATTGTTTCTTTATAAAGAATAATTTGGAAAATAATTGTAAAAATATATATTATTATTAGAGACTATGAAACTGAAATCTAGTTGTTCAGCATATTGACATTAAAAAAAGTTTGAATACTGACATTTTCTGTTTCGTATCCCAGAAATGCAGATACATTTTAACTTGTTTTAATTAATTGCTACCAAGTACATATATAAATAAAATAAGAAAAAGTATATACAAAAAAAGATATTTTTTGTTCTCTTTTTCCAAGTACTCTTTGCAAAGAAAATACCAAAAAGTTTATTTGGTATTCTACTATTCGCCATTTATTTACTTTACATTCAAAGTTTATTTAATTAATATGATTGTATAACAGCAAAGAGAAGTACATAATACACGTTTACATATGCACATTAGAGTGGTTCTTAGGCATATGGGAAAATTTTTTTATATATTGTTTTTACTCTACGCCCCCTAATTTTGTTACTTTGTGCGAAAAATGTAAACTGTGAAAGTTTCAGGCAAAAATATTTAAATTTAAACGTGCCTCCTCGGACTCCGAGTTTATATGTGAAAAACACTTTCGTATTTTAAAATAGTCCAGTCGGTAGATTAAAAAATCCACCAAAAGTTCATAATAATTCTTTTCTGATTTTTTTTTCAGTAACTGTTGATTGGGGTATAATAGATGGAAAAACCAATATATATAATAATAAAAATAATAATTTAAATAAATAAGCAGCATATTACATATATACATATAACATTTTTTGAAGCCGAGGAGGCACGATTAAATATAAATATTTTTGTCTGAAACTTTTACAGCTTACATTATTAGCATAAAGGAACAAAATTAGTGGGCGTATGGAAAAATATTCCAAACTTAAAAATTAAGGACCACTCTAATGCCCATTAACCCAGCTAACATTAAAAAGGTTATTGAGCGATCATCGCGAACCTCTTCTAACTGATTGTTAGAAGAGTTACACCAACAAAATGCATAGACTTCGAATTTCACTCTCGGAGAACTCTTCGTGGTGTTCGTTTGAAGAGCAACTTTGTATTCCTTTTTCTTTATTGTTTCGTTTTTTCTGTCATCTAGACGATTGCAAGATGATTTGTTAGTAATTTTTAGCTGTTTTGGTCCTATGTTTGTTGTGTGATAAAAATTATATTGTACTCTAGAGTCTAGACAACAAAATAATAAAAGAAGGTGTAGTTCAAAATAATAAAAATGTAAAACGAAAGAAAGGATTCTAAGTTGATGTATTTCTTGACGACGCTAGTGAAAACGGATTCGCCGTATACTTCTGCAATAAAGTAAGATTCTTTAGTAAATACAGTACTATTAGAAGTGAAAACTAATTTCTGTTCATTATTATATTTGTTGCAGAAGTTTTTTTCGGTAGATCAAATATTTAACCAATGGATCACTTGAAGAAAAGTAGTTATTTACGACCGTGTTTTGTTCATTTTGTTGAAGTGAAAACTGACGAGTCTGCAGTTAAAAGTGCTTGCTTGTTTTTGATTTATTTTTCCATTTTTTCAGCGTCGATGATGTTTTTACGATATTATTCGATATTTTAAAAGTAAATTTAATGCCGCGTGGAATGAGTTTTTTGAGTGAAATTGGATAAAGATTGACGGAGTTGAATGTATTTTAAAATTTTAGGAATTTTTTGCATTAAACAATCGGCTAGAGGCGACACACAGTGGTTAAACTTCATACAAAATGAGGACAAAAATAAAAGAATTCGTCGTAGAGTCACAAATGTTGGTACAGGAGTTGCTTATGTCAATAGAATGTCAGGATGCAAAAATGAAAATAGTCCATCCATGGCCACAAGTACCTTCCATACGACATGATTGCAAAAAAAAATATTTACTTTTTATCTCTGAGAATCACTATAAAAGTTTATATTAATGTATTGGGAAAGTCCTTTTCCCATCCCTCCATATTTACTACCCCACACAACAAATATTCGGGAAAATTAGCAAATAAGCTATATGTCACTTTTACCTCATACATATAGTTTTAGTTTTTTTTAATTACAAAGAGATCGACGCCGATCATTAGATATGATCTGCCAAAGTTGATGTAAATTATATATTTAGGTCTTTCAAATAATAGCCAATTTAAAAAAAAATAAAGATCAATAAATAAAAAACCTAAGCCGATGCCGCCCTAATATTTTTAGAGCATGTCATTTAGATATTTATTAGTAAAAAATTAACAAAAAACAAAGGTTGGAGCTTATGAAAACAAATGATTTTTGTCCACTTTTCAACAACTGTGTGCACATTTAAATATTTACTATTAAATGTTGAACGCACACGCATATTTTTTAAGTAACTGCACAGCATATAAGATCAAAAAGGGAGACTGAGGTATGATAAATAATAACAACAAATTACAAAAACAAAATTTATACAAAAAAAAAAACCAAAATATGAGTGATTGTTCACATGAACCTGAGATTTTGGGGGTATATGGGAAATTTCTCTTATATCATTTTTCTTAGCTCCACTAAACCCGCAACTTGTGCTAGGTCTACATTATGTCAGTTCACTATCACACAGTGTAAACTTTCTGGCGAGCTTTTATCGACGCGCTTTTAAGTCTTCTAAACTAATCTTCTGCAACGCTTATTGAATCGTTGAGGACTCTTCTTGGAGCGTTGATGAAAAATTTTCCCTCGAATAGCCAGAATGATACAATTTCTCCCTAAGGATGAAACAGCAACATCGCCGTCGATTAAATAGCGTTTCTAACCGAGTCGTGGAAGGATCTTCTGGTACCGAAAATGCTATCTGGGAAAGTACATATAAATACAATTTAAGAACACTTTATATTTGTAACTTGTTGAAGTTGAAAATATTCATATTTGTATCACTAAATATTGTAAGCTACTAGTTTTGTTGATAACAAAATAGAAGTATGTATGTAACAAAATTTGACAGTGAAATTTGTAAAGTAATCATTAAATTTTGTTATTTTTAAAGTTTTTGAAATAAGTTTCCAAAACACTGACCAATTTAACCCCAAAAATTTGATGTGATTGAAAAGAGGAAACTGTTGCATACATTAAGGCTTATCTAATACAAATACCTCAATAATTTGTTGTCAAAGCTCTGACATTGCAATTCCAATTCATGAAAATTCAGAAAAAAAAAATGAAATTATATTTTGTGTTACGAAGGCAAAGTGGAAATGATTGACGTTTTACAAGTTTGCACTAAAACAAAACATAAAATAATAAAGGTTGATGGCAGGAGGCGGCTAGAGATATGTGAGTAAAAAACTTGTCAGAATATTTAATTTGTTTTAAAGTAATTACCAACTTTGAACTTTTTTTTTACTTATGTATGTATGTGCAAGTATAATATGAAAAACTCAGATTTGTTAATTGTTGCTAATTGAATGTGATAAACTAAATTTAAAATACTTGTATAGAAAGGAAAAGCAAACACAAAAAGCAAACACAAAAATGTTTACGCTGATCATGATTCTAATTGAGATGTGGAGTGAGCTTGTTTTCTGTTTTTGTAGCAAAAAAGTGTTTTCAGACATTTATTTTTTTGGTATTGTGAGCTTTTGATAAATATTTGATCATATTTCTTGTAAATGAAATATATAAAAACGCAATGGCAAAGAAGCTGTTCAATAACAGCAAACCGTTTTTTAGATGGGGATGGAAAAACACACAAAATAAAATCTATTAAATTATTCTTAAATACCATATTTTTTAATTTTTGCTAATAAGACAGAAATTTAAAAAAATAAATTTGAAATTTAAATTCCATTTATTGTTTTGACTTTGGATTCTAAGAAAAGAGGTGAAGCTGAGCTGCAGTCACAGTTTTTCTAGGAGATTAACTGCTTTTGATTTGAAGTTTTCATCTTGGAATAGAGCTTGAAAAGGTTAAAAATTAATAACAAATAGAAGGAACTATCTGGTCCTTGTAAATTTAGACTTATTTGAAAGGCAATAAAAAGCATTATTTTACATAATATATTGGGAGATTTCTGCCACCAGATGGCTCGTTAGAAGCGACCTTATTTTTTGAAATGATTTAAAAAGGGAGATATTGATAGAGTGGAGAAATAGAGAGCCATGGGAATTTAATCTTTGTCAGAATATCCTTTCGATTGTAAATTGACTTGTAAAAATATAAATGGAAGCTTCATGACTCCCTGTATCACTTCTTCATCATTATCTCTTTTTTTACTATTAGTAAATCTATCGCATCTGCTGGTGGCAAAATTCCAAAAAAAAACGTAGTACTTTATTTTCTTTTAAATAAATCTAAATTTACAATAATTCGGCAATTCTTTGTTTTTTTTTATTAATTTTAAAATTTTTTTAAAAATTTCAAATGAAAAGTTCAAAATTTTAGCTACGTAAAAGAATTGTTGAAGCAGCATTCGTCAGTAGAACCCCTTTTTTTTAAATCCGAAGTAACAACTTATGTTAAAAAAATGTGTCGCACGGTATTACTGAAGAACATTAACAAAAAAAGTGGTTAGAAAAAAATGATTCATGTTGGAGTAGATTGATAGATAGATATTTCCATGCAGGCTCTTTTTTTATGGAGTTTTCACGTTGCGTCAGTTAAGTTTGTAGCACGTCAGGGTTCAGTTCCACAATTTTACAAAAATGGCCCAAAACGCTGTTTTTCGGGATTTCAACCCCTTTTTTTTCTCGGAAACGTGACGTAATGGAAAGTTTTTAACCATAAATTCGTGTTCAGCATAGAAAATTAATTTGGAATCACCAGAACTTATCTTATTCGCACAAGAAAAATTTTAACTTGCAGGGCAGTGTTATCCCATATTGCGCTTAGCCCATAGTTGACATTTCTTATTTCTCGTAATTTGATGTCTATGAACTAATGGACTGTATATATATTTACACAGAGGACTAGTTCCTTTCTTTGTGGATTTACCTTAAGTTAAGTTTATGAAGTTATTGCGTTAGACCATGTCTAGGAATGCCTTTTCAAACCTTTGCGCTGAATATTTGTGAGTATTGAGACGACTATTGGACTAAAAAGTAGTGCGAATAAAACCTATCCCTGTGAAGTTTGTGAGTATATTTTGATCTAAAGCATGGGCGGAGATTTCAATGGTGCTGTTAACCCATCAACGACTAACGTTACTTACAAATACCATTTACAAAACAGTTGTAATCGATTGACTATTTAAATTCTGCGGAATAATAAAAGGTGACTCCCAGGCACCTATAGAAACGTTGGCCGTTAATGGGTTAATACTTGTTGCTCAATTTAGTTAATTTATTTAATAGATTTGTTATGAATGAAAAGTAAAAATGTACTGTAATTTTTAATATTACGGGAAAAGATTCAGTTGCCTTCTTCCTCCGGCTATTGAATTTAGATTACAAGATATCAGCCGAGCAAAAAGGTTTCCAGTGCATTTTTGAAAACATCATTAAAGCAATTTCATTATTTAAAATAAATATCATATCTTGTCAAATTTGGCCAATAATTTGATAGTATTTTAAAAACCTTTAATTTTCCAGAGTTTTACAATATTTTGCAGTTAACTGAAAATTTTGTAAATATTTACTAGATATTTAAAGTTATTCTTTAAAACCTAACTTAAGTGAAAAGTTTTTCCTTAAATGCCTATATCAAAAATGATTGAAAACTTTTACGCTGCCTCGTGTACATAGGACCCGCTTCTTCGTGTTTAATACACTACATTGTTATTCTATTTTCTTATGCGAAAAAAGTTTAACAATTGATTGATATGTGTACATTAAAGAAAATGATTAATTTAAACTGACAAGACCACACAATGATGCTTTCAATCCAATGCTAGTTTTATCCCCCCTCCCCCCTCCCGCAATGCTGCCAACAAAACTGGCAGAGGCTTACCATTTTTCCAAAAATCCTTGTGAGAAAGAGACAGATTGGTGCATATTATGTGAATTTTTCTTCTTTTTTTTTCGTCCCTATTTCAGCATAGGTATTTTTAAGCACTTTTATTGTTAAAGATAAATTTGCTTTTTATTACAGAAAAATGTCTGGCTAATAAAATAATGTCATCGTGATGTATTCGACATACACGTATTATATGTATATTTGTATGTATACAAAAATCTTTGGCACAATAGCTTAAAATTATTCAGCATATATTAGAGGAAGTATTACGATGGCTTTTATTTTTGTATTATCGCTATTTAGTCAAGTATGTTTGTGTAGGATAGAGTGCCCTACTAATCTTGCCAGGCATGATAATGGCCAATATGAAACTGTATTAGAATTAAGAAATTAAGAAATTTTTCTCTATTTTTCGATTACATATAAACACTTTTAGCACTCGCTCTTGTATGTTCTCATCAACAGTCACTGTAAGAAGTAACACCAAGCTGTTTTCAAACTCAATATGCTTGTTGCTACCATCTTACAGCGATTGGCAATGAAACTGGATATTATTGTTATACACGCACATTTAAATCATTTTAGTTTATTGATATTACAAGTAGTTTTTGGTATTATTTAATAAATTATATAAATTTGTTATTATTGTTAAAAACTTCATGGACACAGTTTTCTAGTTATTGATTACTGATTACTGAACATATGGATGTGGTTGGAGGACTTCTGTATATAGATTTTTAAACACTTATTAAATTAGTAAATTTTAAAGAAAATTCTTAAAATTATGCACCTGAAAAACAAAAGAAAAAAGAACAGAATATTGGTGAATATAAATGCTTATGCTCCTCGAAAGTCATGCCCGCTGAACACAGGCACAACAAGTTGATTGTTTACGTTCATGCATTTGCATAAATTTTGCCCATTCCATTTATTTTAATATCCATACACAGAATGCGCTAACCGAAACTACTCCTCTACCTAAAATAATTTTACGTTCGAGTAATATTCGCTTCGGTCTCTCTACCCAGGCGGAAAATACGCAGGGCCAGATTAAGAAGAAGTCTTCTTTTTGATCTTCTAGGAGACCATTTACACATGTTTTTATATTTCCAAGGAAGGCCTGCTATCATGGTCTATACTAAGAGGAAGAGAAGCTTGTATCTGCTTTTATCATTTTATCATGAATTTTAAAGTAACATAAAATGAAGAAGCCTGCTTGCATATATGTAATACTTCTATATTGACCTTCATAATGAATTTCAATTCTGAAATCAAAGAGACATAGCCTATTTAAAAATTATTTGTTAGTGTTGGTATTTCTGTTTATTTGTGAACTACACAAAAAAACAATTTTCAAATCATTCCTGGAGCGAAATAGAAATAGAAAAGTATGACCCCCGAAACGAAATAAGCTATTTTTGTATACGTAATCATTTTCCATTTCTTTAGCTTACTTTGTGTTTTTTTTTTATTTTGCTCAAGAAGCAGCTACAAATCACTTTTTCTCTTTTATTTTATTCAATTAAAAATAGTTTTATTTAGGCAAATCCAAAATAAATTTCACAAACTCCAAACTTTAAATAAGCGAAAAAATTAATTGACATATATTTGGCACAGCTCGGTTTTTTCACTCAAATAACAATATGGTGAATGTACTTTGTATGTACTGCCAATATAGAAGTACTACATATATGCCTGCACGCCGCATTGATATAATATTTTTTCACTTCTGTTAGATACTCTTACTGAGTAATACCAAAAAGCTTCCGCTTATATTCCAGTAATCACGTCTTCTGTTCTCCCTCTTTTTGGAGGAAAAGGAAAACGCCTACATTGTTCAGTAACAAAATTATAGCAAATTGGGAAGGCAAGATATGATGCTCTTTAGCCTAAACCATTTTACTACTGGGCAAAAACAGGTATATGTATTCAAATATTTTACGCGTGTATGCAAGCAAGCACCTTTGCCATTACCTACTCTCACTCTCTCTCCACCCACATTTCATTCGCCTTATAATTTGTTTGCCTATAATTAATTACGTGGTTTTTCCTTTTGCTGTTGGGTGGTTTTAGTGCTACCGCTCCGCGCCGTCAACATAATTAGGCGTGAAAATAAACAACAATTGACCGCAACGTATAAACATAAAATGAAAAGAGTAGCTTCAGCAGAGAGCAAATGTATTCAAGCCAGCGAGAGTGAACGAGTGAGTGAACTAGTGAGAGTAGGGAGTGTGACATTTAAAAGCATTATAGTATAGCATACTTTTAGGGTGCACACAGGAAAACGCTAATAATGAAAACTATAAAAAATGAATGAAGGATCAGAGAAACCACATAAAAAAAAATAAATAGGAAAAAGGTAGGAAGGAAAGCAGGAAATATGAAAATAAAAAGTAGTAAACGTTCTTATTTTGGTTGTTGTTTTTGTTGTGGCTATGTGGTATGAGTAAAATAGCAATAGAAAATGGAATTTAAGTTTAAATTAACAAAAAAAAAATAGGGACGGAAAATAATTTTTTTTTAAATTTTTCACGTAATGCATATTTGAAGTATATATTTGGGGTATTAATGATACATTCATTAAATTATCACTTTAAAAATGTACCTACATAAAATAAGCGTTGAAATACTTAATGTATTTATACACAGCCTTTCAAAAATCGTCATAAAACTTTTGATGCCGAGAAAAGAATAGAAGTGTAATGAGAAACCTACCATTAGGCATTAAAGACATTAGGGATTTTGGTTGTTTCATAGCGAAAATTAATTTTTAAAATAAAAGACACATTTTGAAGCTGAGGCACTAAAGTACTACACATTAGAGATGAGCGCTTGAGTACTTTTTGGACTCACGCTCATGCATGCTCACTGCTTTGAAAATACTACTCACGCTTGTTAACGTACGCAGTTTTTTTAATTTTGGATTTCTCTTTAATTCTGGATTACATTTTAAACTCATATAGGATGTTGAAATAGTAAAAAGGAGCTTCATTAAGATCACTGATTTTTCATTTGGAAGATTCTTAGGTATGATTTTTTAACCACAAAAATTATGTATTTAAGAAATTGTGAATTATAACGACATCATGGTCGAAAGTAATTTATACTCACGGATTTTTACGTCGAAATTATGTGACGCTCACGTATGTTCACGTAAGAATTATGGAAATCAAATCACGCTCACGCGTGTCACGTAAAATTCATGTCACGCTCCCATCTCTACTATATGCTGAAAGCTTTAATGCGGTATACACATTTTAAAAGTATATTTCTGTCAAGTGAGTTGAATCGAGAATTTCTAATGCCTTGATAATATTTTACATACATTTTCATTTTTTAAAGCACATTGTCATCCAAGTACTATGTATGAATGTATGTACATGTATGTACTATGTACTATCTGAGCTTGGCACTTCATTTTGAAATTATATATTTTGGCTTTTAAAGAATTGGTTCCTATCAACATGTTTTCTTTGCACCTGAAAGAAATTCACATAGATGCACAAATTTGAATATCTGTTTTTAAAAACATAAACATAAATTATGTTTTATAGATACTTTCTTTTTATTTGCACTCAAAACATGTTTTTTATTTAGTATTCATAAGTGTAGCAACCACCAAATGGCTACTCATTTTAACCCCTTTTTAGCACTTCATAAAAGCTATCCTCAGCACATGCATGTCTGTAGAAACATACGTATTTACATGTAAGTACGATACTTAAGCATAAAAATATCAAAATACGTTGAGGTTTGCCCTTAAGTTTAGTCCACTGCTTTGTGCTGGGTATGTAATATAAAAACAACAATCAACATATTCGATACACGATAATGATAATAATAACATTTAGAAAATGAGCGCACATACACACACAAACTTATCCGGACTTTTGTACGTACGTATGTATGTGTTTATGAATATACGCATACTTCGACGTGTAGCAAGAGAGACGCCTCGTAGATTTTCATTCGTTTTTTACTGCTTAACTAAGATTGGTTTTCAAATTTCCGTACATAGCGACAAAAAAGGGTAATTTATACTTTAGCTTCACCGAAAGAAGAAGAACAAGAAGAAGAAAGTCAAGAGTGTGGCTTTGCTTGGTCATTTGAGTAGATATTCTAACTAACATCAAACAAGCATACACTCATTCTAATTCGATGTGGGTTTTTCTTCATGTCGATAATGTAATCATGAAGATGAAACTACACACATACACATATACATTCATACACAACATCAGCAGTATAAGAAAATAAGATATGCAAGCATTATGTTACAAAAGTGATTATCCTGCTGTTGCTGCTGCTGCTGCTGATGTAGAAGACGGACAGAAGACAGACGACACTTTAGCCTTAACCCACATTAGTAATGGTAAATAAAATAGGTCATCATCTAGAGACGCCGACGTTGGCTGTCGACGATGACAGCACACAAGGTTCATACATTCCCACAAGCATACAATATCGTAGAACAACACAAACACACACAGAGGCTCTATACGACTACGAAAAGAAGTAAAGAAAAAGTAGGCAACAAGCAAAGCAACGAAAAGGACAATGCAGCACACACACACATACAAACACTCAATAAAATTAAAGTGCTAACAATGCAAGGAATTTATCATAACAAAAGACAAAACCAAAAACAAAAAAGCCAAAGAAGAAGAAAAAACAAAATTGTTCAAGTATTTTGTTTGCAAGGATCACAAGGAGATATGTCCTTATATGTGGCACAGAAATAAAACTAAGGAGGAGGAAGGGAAACAAGACGAAGAACAAGCCATTGAAATTCTTCTTCAAAAGCGCCAGTGAAATAATAAAATGGAAGAAATGGTAAGGGCAGAAGGGCATGACATAATGGCAATATTTGTAGAAATGCGCGCCAAATCCAAAACCATAGCGTGAAACAACAAATTCATGTTGTCATCAATTACAAGTGCCGCCTCTGATGCTTCTACTTCTATGCACTTCCTTTGCTGCTCGTTGCTCATTCTTCTTCGTATAAGTATATGAGAACGTGCTGAAAATTTAAATATTTTCCTTCTTGTGTTTTTGGTTTGAATTATGTCATCTTCAAAAAGTTATTGGGAATTTCTCTCTATCTATATATGACATATAGCTCTACGTATTTCTATGTCTATAGAGAGTTTTTCTCTGTGGTTTTATGGTATTTTGTTTGATGTTTTTTCCATTACTACGAGCATTTGTATTTTTCATTTGTCTCTATCTTCAATATGGTGAGGTGGTGAGGGTAGATGTGTAATTTGCAATTAGAGTTTTATTGCTTCTTTATTAAAAAATTATTGCATATTCTTCTAGTCTGCGTTTTCTTTATTACTTCACTAATTCTTATTAAATTGTAATGGAATTGGTTTTCTTTTGGATCGCTGAAGAAGAAAGTTTTAAGGTGATTTTTAAAAGTGGTATTTATTTCTAATTATTTCTAATTATTTCTAATACCTATAATATACATATTAGATCTGTGTATAATAGAATTAAAAAAACAATTGCTTAATGGTAATACCCTTTTACTACTAGCTTATCCTTTTTCAGAAACTACCCAAGTTAAAACATTTTTAATCTTTTAAATATAGTAATGGTTATAATTCCGATTTTTTTTTTAAATTTAGAAAGCATGTGGAGAAAAAGAGACAATTACATACTTCACGCAAGGCATTCCAACATTATTTTGTTTTGTTATCTTTTACCTCTCTAGAGAACTTGGGGCTTCTACTAAGCATCGTTTTTAGTATTAGTTTCGTTAATCATTTTGTTATCATCTGGACAGGTAATTGGCCTATTGGAGATGATTCTAAGTTGATGGGGCAGCAATTTTTTTACGTTGTTCAGGATCACCCAAACCAAAATGTTGCGCATCTGATTTTGTGTCAAGGTTGATATTTGGATGGATTTACAATTGTGTGGTGAATATGGGGAATTTCGCTGTTTCATGCTGTTTTATACAGCATGTAACAAAACTGATCACATTAAGGAACATTTTTTTGGGGTACAAAAAATAGCCAAAAACGGCATCAAATTAGAAAGTAATAGCATAGTTAAGTTTTTAAATATCCAGATAAACAGAAATGGAAATAAATTTTTGAAATCAGATAATATTTTCAAATTCCAAAAGGCCTTTGAAAATTCAAAATTTTGACCATAAATTCAGATTTTTAAAATTTTTTGGCCAACATTTTTTCAAATTCCACAGCTTTGTTATTGGCATTTATAAATAAAAACATAACGCAAAACGTATTTTCTAAATCGGATAATGTAAGTTTTCAAAAATTCAGAAGAAATTGTATGGAAAGTATAAATGGTCGAAACTTTGAACAATCTTGTGGCATCAAAAATTATTTTTGCATTATATTTGTACTTGTAAGGAGCAATAACAGAGTAGTGGTATTTGAAAACAATTTTTGCCAAAAAAATAAAAAAATCTGAATTTATGCTAATAAATTTGGAACTTTTAAGAACCTTTTGGAACCTCAAGATATTGTCTGATTTCAAAAATGTGAGTCCACTTTCGTTCATCTGGATGTGTGGAAATTTATCTATGCATCATATCGTCAGCAACGTTGGTCAATTCTATATACAACTTTTTTCCGTTTGTTAAAAATATTTGATTGTTATACTTTTTTAAGTAAAAACAAAAATATTTTTTAAATGCAATCATTTCAAAATTATAGTTTTGCATATACATAATTTCTTAAGTAAGGTGAGGATATCATACAAACCAATTCTGTGTTTTTTGTATTGACAGTGAACAGATGTCAAGGCAATTGAAACAGGAGGTGATGCAATGCAAAGAATTTCAAATATGATTCCATAAATTTTAAGCCTAGTCTCATCGTGGGTAAACAATTTCTTCTATTTTTTCTTAATTTTTAAAATAATAGTTTTTTTCATTTTAACATTCAAACAGTAGAAAATCGTTAGCACTCGAACACGCGGGAGGAGTACAATATTGTGAACGTAAATGTTCGCTCTCACTCAAGCGACCATACAAATAGTGCTTTATCGTTTCAACACACACTTGCAATAGAATATATTTTGTTGGGAATGTTAATGTGCGCGTCAAAATTTGTTCCCAATATAATTTTTATACCTAGAGCGTAATCGATCACTGGTAGCGTATCCAGAGGGGAGGGATATAGGGGCTGAAGCCCCCACCCCTCCCCCTCCCAGAACCCGACAATCTTATAGTAAACAGTCACTTTTGAGAAATCAAAAATATTTAGATTTTTCCAAAAAAAAGCCATCAGCAGTGAAAAATATATCCTTTCAACAAACGAAAAACTTTAGGATTTAAAATATTATTTTATATTATATTTTATTTTAAGAATAATAATTTAATATAAATATTTAAATGGGGTCGGATATTTGAATCAATTCTGATTAGCCGCCATGCTGGGCGTGCCAATAGGATGCACGTTACAGTGCAACTGGACTACATTAAATCTACACCCAGAAAAATACCCATCTCTAGAACAAAGAAAAAGTTTCCTCAATTTAAATCCACGAAAATTTCTCTCGTTTATGTAAATTTTCCTCAAAATGAAGAAAAATGTGCTCCTTTCATGCAACCATGGTGTTCAATTTGAAGTAAGTTTTTTCTTCATTTTTGGAAATTTAATTGCGGTGCTGCCCATCAATTGAAATCAAATCCCAAGTTTCAATGAAGTTGTTAAAACTAAAATTAAAGAAAAGTAAGATAAAAAAGTAAATAAAACACAAGAAAATATGGGTGTGGTAAATGGGCATCTTCAAATATAATTTTTTTCTAAAACTAAGTCCTTACAACGCGTCTCTGCATAAAATTTTAACTCAAGAGCTTTTATGATTTACTTGGTCTATTGTTAACATAAATGCGCATGGAACAATGGACGTTTCCATAAACCTGTTTTTTTCCAAAATTTAGTCGCACCAGCATATAAAAATTCAAGCACCATTTGGCTGCAAAACAAAAGTATCAAAATACCATAAAAGAACAAATTACCTTATTTAGAATAAAATAAGGTAATAAAACTTACATACTACTTTTGCATAAAAAATGAAAATGTAAGAAAGAGACGAATATACCAAAAATGTTCTCCACACAAAATTTTTGTATACACAAAAAACTAGCTTTGCTCTTTTGGCCTTAGCAGATAATCGCGTACGCGAAGTAAATTGACTTTAATCTATGGAAAATTATTCCTCAAACTGAGGAAAATTTTACCTAAATTATATACAATTTCTCATATTTGAAAAATATTTCCTCAATTCAAAGAAATTTTATATATCTAAATGAGTAAACCTTTTCTATGGCGCCAAATCATTCCCATTTTTCCTCAATTTTATAGCCGTTTTTCTTCGAACCAAGTAAGTATTTCTCTGGGTGTACAATTTCAACGCCAGCTTATAAATGTCTGACTTTTAGAAATCTTGATAATGAACTAGTTTTTGGATTGAATTTTGTACTGAATTTTAGTCTGATATTGGTTTAACTTTTCCGTTTTTGATCTGAACTCTGGTTTGATTGTAAGTCAGAATTTTGTTTTATTTTAGTTTGAATTTTAATCTGAATTTGGTTTGAGTTTTTTGGTCTAAATTTTGATTTGCTTTCCAGCGTTTGCAGACCAGCGTTTGATCTGGTTTCTGGTCTAAATTTTGGTTTGCTTTTAATTTGTATTTGGAGTCTTTTTAGCTTCAGTTTTAATCTAACTAGTTTGAGTCGTGAGTAATATTTTCGTCTGAATTGGCTTGATTTTGATACTTTTTTGGTCTGAATTTCGGTCCGAAATAGGTCTGAATTTTGTTTTAAAATTTGGTCTGAATTCGTCTGGAATTATGGTCTAGTTTTTGCTTAATTTAAGTTAAAATTTTTTGATGTAAATATTTATTAGATATTACCACTAGTTTTTGGTCTGAATTTTGGGTTACTATCGTTCGGTATTTGGTGTCCTTTTGGCTTAAAGTTTTGTCTAACTATTGGTCTGAGTTGTGGTCTAAATTTTTTTTTGAATTTTGGAATGAATTTTAAAATAGATTTTGGTTTTGATTCGGTCTGAATTTTGGGTTTTTAGTTTAACCTGAATTTGATCTCATTGTGGTCGATTTCTGTTGGAATTTTGGTCCGATTCGTGGTCTGAACATTGTTTTTTTTTTTAACCGGTTGTTGCCCGGTACCCGAAAGCGAGTACGGATCTCGTTGAAATTCAAAATGGATTGGTATATTTACATTTTAAGTAATGTATAACAGGCTTAATGAACGTATTCAATTTTTCATAAAAATTAAGTGCTTAGTTATGGAGTTGTGAGATCGTAAACTCACTATCACGCCGATATTAATAGTGATATCGATGCTAAGAGTGATATGAATATGCTCTTATGGTAATAAGTATACTTTCAGTCACAAAGTGCGATTTAATGTAAGATTTTTATTTATTCCTAATTTATTTTGTAATAATTAGCAATTACGAAGTTTTATTCAATAAACACGAAAATAATAAATATAACTTTTTAGCTTCAGTTTTAATCTAACTAGTTTGAGTCGTGAGTAATATTTTCGTCTGAATTGGCTTGATTTTGATACTTTTTTGGTCTGAATTTCGGTCCGAAATAGGTCTGAATTTTGTTTTAAAATTTGGTCTGAATTCGTCTGGAATTTTGGTCTAGTTTTTGCTTAATTTAAGTTAAAATTTTTTGATGTAAATATTTATTAGATATTACCACTAGTTTTTGGTCTGAATTTTGGGTTACTATCGTTCGGTATTTGGTGTCCTTTTGGCTTAAAGTTTTGTCTAACTATTGGTCTGAGTTGTGGTCTAAATTTTTTTTTGAATTTTGGAATGAATTTTAAAATAGATTTTGGTTTTGATTCGGTCTGAATTTTGGGTTTTTAGTTTAACCTGAATTTGATCTCATTGTGGTCGATTTCTGTTGGAATTTTGGTCCGATTCGTGGTCTGAACATTGTTTTTTTTTTTAACCGGTTGTTGCCCGGTACCCGAAAGCGAGTACGGATCTCGTTGAAATTCAAAATGGATTGGTATATTTACATTTTAAGTAATGTATAACAGGCTTAATGAACGTATTCAATTTTTCATAAAAATTAAGTGCTTAGTTATGGAGTTGTGAGATCGTAAACTCACTATCACGCCGATATTAATAGTGATATCGATGCTAAGAGTGATATGAATATGCTCTTATGGTAATAAGTATACTTTCAGTCACAAAGTGCGATTTAATGTAAGATTTTTATTTATTCCTAATTTATTTTGTAATAATTAGCAATTACGAAGTTTTATTCAATAAACACGAAAATAATAAATATAACTCTGTTACTTAAATTCAAAACTTTAAAAAAGCTTCATAGGAAATATTATCCATTTTAAGAATAATAAGAAAAAATAAAATTGATAGGCTCCAAGTATTAAAGTAAGTTTCAGAAAGGGATTATGACAAATTTAGTAATACATGTTCAGTACTCAAATTCTATATATTTTCTTCTATTCTATTTGTTGTTGAGCTCATAAGATTTCTTAGCTCTAATGATGATATTTCCTTCTAATTCTTTTTTATTTCTGCTCTTTTAAAAAAACACTTCAAAGATTTTTCATGGGGCTTAAGTCCAGGCTAGAAGTGAGTTACTTCAGTGTCATCTTATTGAATGTTATGCTGCACTTATTAATTTTAACATGAACATTGAAAAGCACCTCTTCCAGAAGAGGTAGATAGTCATGGGAGTTCATTTTACTTCTAACGAAAAATGTTTTTTTTTTTTTTTGAGAAACAAATCGAACTCGTCTACCGCCTTGGTAATTTCTGCCTAATTATTTTTTAGATATATAGTACCAAAAAAGGTTATAACACTCAGGAACATCTAATGTGAACGTTTTTCGTTGCCAAAAATCGTTTCGCATTAACCGTTCCATTACAAATGTGATGTTGCAAATTCAAAACATGCCTTTTTGTGATGAGTGTTTAGGGGAAGCTAACCCTTATTGTAAGATTTTTAAAATCATGCAAAATGTTTCCAATACGTCTTGTGAAAATATTTAAATCCGAATCACTTCGAATTTCAAGCTCGTAGCTTTGACAATCTGCGGTTTTTTCAGTGTATTCTACAGTGGATTATAAGTTGTCCAAGCCTCTTTATTTTGGCATATATTAACTTCCTTTTTTTGACGTTTACCACGCCTACATGTGATATGTTAATACTTCATGCAATTTCGCGATTAGACATCCCCCATTTTTTATGAGGCATTATTTTTCCAATTTCTTCCGCAGAAAATGGTTACCATGCCCCATTTTTCTTGACAATGACTTACAAGTAAACTTTTTCAAATAAATTGTGGCGGAATGTTGTGCAATGTCTACAATGCGTTGTCCGTAAAATTAAAGCTTATAAATAAAACGATTGCATCATTTGGAAGTATAATTATTTCCTTCTGGTTAAACATTTAAATTCAAATTAAATCGAGACAAGGACATTAAGAAAAGAAATTTTTTGCATTAATACGTCGCAGTACAAGATATATACAAAGCAATTAACAAAACCTTTAATTTGTTGTAATAGTGAATTTCCACTGAATATTTTATAGTGGAAGTATAGTTATTACCATGGATGTATATTTTAAAAATTCGTTTAAAGTACTATCCAAATCAACTGTTATTTTTTTTTGGGGGGTTTTTGTTTTGACCAAAAATTACTCAAAAAATAGAGATGTGTCAAATTGTTTCATCAAATTTTTTTTCTCAAAGGAAATTAAAATTTCCCCCAAATTGTTTTCTCAAAATAGATCATTTAACAATATAAATACATCAGAAAAGTCATAATCAAGATTTTGATCTGATTTGGTCTCATTTTGATCTAGTAGATTTTTGATCTGAATTTGGTTCTTTTCTTGGTTTGAACTTCGATCTGAAAAAAGTATTTGAATTTTAGTTTGAAATTTGGTCGAAATTTCCGCCTAAATTTCTATCCGATTTTAATTAGAATTTTGGTCTCAGTTTTGTTCCAGTTATCTTTTAATTTTTGACCTGTTTTTGATAATATTTTTGTACTAGTTTTAGGTCAAGGTCTATGTTTTGGTCGATAGTGAGTCTGATATTTATTTTTTAATTTAGTAAAATCAGCTAATCCTAAAACCGCCACTGATCACTGGGCTTTCCACCAGTATGAATAATTATGATAAAAAAAAAGAACGATTGTGCTCAATTTCCTTTTCTCACATACACGCTTTCTTTTCTTCTTCATTTATGGCACACCAATTAGGCCATGCATAGCCCGAGCTCTTGGCATCCATTAATGTTGTATTAGTTATAACTATACACGATTGGTTCTTTATAGGATCCGAATGGCGAAGTGAAACATTTTTTTTACACTGTTTTTACTCTTGTAGGTTCACTCAAGCTCAAGCCCAGAGCTGATTTCGTTTAGAAAATTTTGTGTGTTTTCAATTTTTAGTTTTTGCATGTGCTGACCATTGAACACTGGCTCCTTCCATACTAGTCCAGCACACGATTCACTAGGCCACGGTACCAGGCATATACACTCATAAAAATGAATTTTTGTTATTTTTTTTAATCAATTTAATTTCTGACAGGACAAGTCATGTTACTTTTACCATCCCATTAATTCAATTCGTATCATAAAGCATTTGAGAATGAAAAACTTAATATGATCAATGTTTATGTAGATGCTGACTTTGACAACCGTGACGATTATAATTATAATGATAAATATTAAAGCATTTGCAAGCTTCAGCAAAAAAACTAATTTATTTTTCTCCTACAACTCCAAATAATTCTAAATTGACCTACTTAATTTTTAAAAATATGTAAGTATATATTTATGCACAGCTGTGCGAAGCCGCACTTAATAATTTCAAACAATTTTCTGTACGACATAATTGCAAAAATATTATTATTAATTTATCTTTTTAAAATAGACAATCAAGCAAAGTAGCTAATAAATCATGAAAGACTTCCAAAAAAAAAAAAAAAAAACGGGAAGCACAACAGAACATTACAACAGTGGATGTTACGAGAGCACTACAATTCATTTATTTATTTTTTAGTAGTCATCATTTCGTCATATAACGACGTACATAAAAACTTAGAAAAAAATTTGGAAAAATTGTTTACGCTGCACAATGAAAGAAAGTGAAAAATGTTAGCTTATGCTGTTCTTTTTTTGTATTTACATCTAGTTTTATTTACTTGCTTCATTTCTTTGCTCCACTACTTCTTACACTACTACCACGACACCTAATAAAACATTTGTCTTTTCTGCTGTTGAGCAAACAAAAAATGGCGTCATTATGGGACAGTTTCTTTGCATTGCCATATACATAAAGCTAGCGCGCGTCTGTAGATATGTTATATTTCCATTTATTTTTCTATAAAGTGAAAAGTAAGGAAGAAGGATAAGAAATTGTAGCAGTAGTAGCAAGAAAGCAGCAATAAATACCGAAGAAATGTGGAGCGCAAGAAAAACAGAATTATAAAAAGTGCGCGTTTCGCATTTTCTGAACTTTACGCTTTTTCGTTGTTGTTGTTAGAAAGTCACCTGCACTTAAATATCGATTGATTCCGCGGACTTGTACATTCAGATGCTGTGTATGCGAATTGAGTATGTATGGAATAACTCCATACAATACATATCGAAATGTGTGTGTGTGTGTGTATGAGTGCAAAACTTTTCCCATTTCTCTAACCTTAAAGCAAAACCGATTCCAAGCAATGTCAAATTTTAAATAAATTCCTTGTTGACACTTTAAGCTATGGCTGTGTCTACAGCAGCGTTTTTCATTGTATTCAATTTAAATTTTCGTTGCGCGTATTTAGGCGCGCAACTTGTAATGCAAATTGTAAAGTCAATGCATGCATGAGTGTGTGTGTGTGGGCTTTTTCTTATTTGATATGTTTTTGTGTATAAGTTTACAGCATTATATGTATGCGTGTGCCTGATTGTGTGTGAATTTTTGAAAAATAAAAACACCAGAGCGATGCATAATCAATCACTTACAAATCGTAAACATACATATTCAGATGTTGAAGAAGGTAAAAGCCTTTAAGCCTTTATCCACTACATGTCCGAATATTATGCGCAATATTGTCAAAACACTGTTTCCAGAACAAAGAAATATCACTAGCATACACATGCCAAACGATGCCGAAGAAGATGTTTTCCAGCCGACAAAGAAAGATGAAATCTTGACGATTACGAAAAGAATTAAAAACAACAAGGCTCCTGGACCTGACTCGATTCCAAATGAGGCACTGAAATTAGCAATCGAATATAACACGGACATTTTTGTAGACCTATACAATTCATGCTTAAGAGAAGGAGTTTTCCCGAAGAGATGGAAGCTACCGAAGCTAGTGCTTATTCCAAAAGATTCTAACCCGTCTGGCGATCCTTCGGGATACCGGCCGTTGTGTATGCTAGACACAGCTGGTAAAATCTTGGAACGAATAATTGGAAGCAGAGTGGAGGCAGCTGCCGATAATGCTGGAGGGTTATCAGCGCAGCAATATGGATTCCGCAAAGCTCGCTCCACTGTAGATGCCATTACAGCTGTAAAAGACATCGCGCAGAATGCGATCGAAGGAACCCGGTGGCTCCACGGCAGCAAAGAGTATTGCCTCATAGCTACACTTGACGTAAAGAACGCGTTCAACACTGCAAACTGGGATAAAATTACCAATGCGTTGGTGAAGTTTCAAGTCCTTGGATATATCCGGAACATCATTGAAGTTATTTTATCGACAGAGTGCTCCTCTACAAAACTGATGATGGCACCAAAAAATATAGAGTATCTGGCGGAGTCCCTGAAGGCTCCGTACTAGGCCCAGTATTATGGGCAGTCGAAATAGTGAAGGAATGGCTATGTTTACGCTAGCGGGTCAAAAAAAAAAAGCTGTACTAATAAGTAGCAGAAAAAAAGTCGAAAGCGCGAGGATATTAGTCGGTGGACACGTAGTGGAGTCTAAACCATACAGCTTAAGTATCTAGGCGTCACAATGGACCACAGGTTGAATTTCAAACACCATTTGATTTACGCAAACGCTAAAGCAATCGGAGCAATGACGTCTCTATCGCAAATAATGATGAATACAAGGGGTTCTAAGCAGAACCGCAGAAAACTGCTTGCCAGTGTGGAAACCTCGATCCTGATGTATGCAGCTCCAATATGGGTCGAAGCTATGAACTCCAGAGGAACAAAATCAACGTATGGGCTGAGTGCTCTCAGAATATGCTGTGCATTCCGTACTGTGTCTGAGGACGCCGCCCTGGTTATCGCTGGATTATTACCAATAGCACTACAACAGCTGAAGCAGCAAAAACTTAAAAAACAATCTAGGTGGGAAAGTGATCCTAAATACCCGTAAGACATTAAGAGAGCGTAGTGTGCACACATGGCAAACCTTTTGGGATTCTTCCTTTAAAGGACGTTGGACGTACCACCTAATCCCGAATATTTCGAGATGACAGGTGGACTACTACTTGACCCAAATACTCACAGGACACGGATGTTTTAAATCCTACTTACATAAATTTATACACGACGACAATCCGTTTTGCACTCAGTGTGCACTGAACGTAATTGAAGTCGTAGAACACGTTTTCTTTGTCTGTCCGCGATTTATGAACGAAAGAGAAGAGTTTAGCATAAATAAGAAATAATGCTCGACTCAAACGAGAATTGGTCTACTGTCTGCAAGTCTGCAATATGGCAACTACACTTATGAAAAGACTACGCTGCGCTGAGCAACAGCGCAGATCGTCATGAAAAGGCAATTGGCCGCTTCCCCTCCGTGAAGTAATGCCTAACGGTAGTACCATGGAAGAAGTGAAACGGAGCTGGGGTGGGTTTTTGGTGCGGTAAGCTGAAAAGCAAGTCCCACACTTTTCGGTTGTCAATGCTTTGTGCAAACTCTACAAAAAAAAAAAAAAAAAAAAACATATCCAGTTGTGTATATACTTACAAAGACAGATCATATTTAACAGTCCCTAGTAAGGAAAGCTAAATAAGCTCTGGTCAAAGATCTTTTTAAAATATTCAAGTTTCTCAAGTTTCAAGGCGGTAATTGAATTAGTACCTATTGCTTGCGTTTAGCCTTATAAAACAGAAAATTATAGAATATTTAGTCTGCTTAAGAACCATACTTAAGAACGACACATTCCCCTTTCTTCCGTTTTTGGTGATTAATTCAATTTAAAAATAGGTCTGAACATGATTTTTTCAATAAAAATTGGAATTCGATTTTTTTATTTAACCCTAATTGCATACATGCTGAAAAATAAATAAAAATATAAAAAGTCAAAAGCTGCATTCATTTTCATCACTTTTATTACAAAATTAAAGGATTCTAATAAAAATTGTTTAACTAAATAAAATAAATTGCTTGAAGATCAAACCATTTTCCTATTAAAGCTTGCCAAATATGACGAAAATTGTAACTTTAAGCTTAGTTTGTGGCGAAACCAAAGCAAGCTAATTTAAACTGACAAAAAATTTTAGTTTAGCATCTTGTATTTTAATAGTACACGAAATTTTATCAAAATCAGAGCACTCCTTCTTTTGTCCCGTTGTTGTATGGGATCAAATCACTGTGCGCGTGTGCGTTTTACCCAATATTATTATATACATATATAATTTTGAAATAAGTGATTAAGCTTGGTTCTTCAAGCACGACCCAGAAACCAAGCAATAGTCGTTGGTATGGAGCCCAGTAGGTGCTAATTCACTTATTAAAGCCAGGCAGCAGAAGTCAATTTATTTCACCAGAGAAAAAATTGTAGCTGTTATTCATTGGCGTAACTAGGATTATTATCTGGGGGGAGGGGAGGGAAGGCCCAGGCCCCTTCCAGAAAAAATATTTAACACTTCTTCGGCTGTAATTTTTTCATTAACAAATTTGTTTTTAATGTTAATAATTGATACATTTTAAAACCTTTCCTGTAACATGGTTGCTTTTAACCAAAGTCTTTATAACGGGACAGCTTAAGCATAATGCGATTTTAAAATCATTCAATTGTAAAATTTTTTCCACTGGTATGTGAAAAGATGTTTACACATCAAAACTTTGATTGGACAATCAAAAAGTTGCTTGCATAACCGCCGCATAATGAATAAGTGTTGTCTCATAGAATAAGGAAATGTTAAAATTTTGCAGTAGAAACTGATAATCTTTTACTGCTTTAAGTATTTATTATTGTTTTTACTGCAAAAGCAAAAATTCGAAAAGTAAACAAAAAGTGTTCCTTTTTTCCATAGATATTCACAATTTTTTTTTAATTAATGCAATTTTTTATATAATCTTTAAAGTAATCATTTTCTTTGGACTTAACTTTTCTTGCCATATTATTTCAGGGGGGGCCTAGAGCCAGCTGGGGAGGCAGCCGAGCCCCCCAGGCCCCAACCTGGTTACGCCAATGCTGCTATTTCTCTGAAAACTGGACAGACTGTAACTGCTAAATGGTATATTGAAATCTGCTTACCACAAATTTTCGAAAACTTGTTGACAAACCAGAAAAAAAAAGTGAACTATGTCGCAACTTTTTGCATCACGATAACGCCCCAGCTTACACTGCTGAACGAACGAAGAACTTCATTGCGCTCTCAGAGATTGAAGCAATTCGTCCATCCTCATATTTCTGGTTATTCCTAAAAATTTTTACAAGCCCTCTGCTTTCATAATTTTGGAACGGAGCTACCGATTTGATAGTTTGAGTGCACTTCGAGACCTTTCCAACCAGCATAAGTTATGATGTATTAAACTGTCCTCCTGGCCAAGGTAGCTCCCCCAAAAAATCAATCGCATTTAAAAATTTGATAGGCCCTCTAAGATATGACTCTAGTGGTCAGCTCTTTCATGCTTATCTGTTTTTATTCATGCTGCAATAATTATCCAAAAATTTGTTGTACAGTAATTAGATATAACTTTGGAGATTGTGGTGCACTGATCCATAAAATGAGAAAGTACCTGAAATCATATAAAGTTCGCAGTGCTGAATTAGCATCCATAGGTCCGGCTATGATACTAAACTTCTGAAAGAGATGGAACTGTATTCTTGGCAGTAAGAAAAGATCTAGGATTCCGTATGCAAGTAATTAAACATTTATTCTTATTCTTACTCTTACAGTGATAATAACAGTGACTACTTTTTTCATACTACTTCTTACTAAAATTTACAAAATACATATATTTATGCTCCAATTTGTAGAATTTTCTTTATACACGAAACTTATGCTATTACCAAAAAACTATTAATTACTTTCACTTTTATAAATGTGTACTTTTCTGTACCTACATTTAGCCACTTCACAGAATCAAAAAGTGAGTATAAAGAATAAAACTCGTGTTTTATAAATTTGCACACATTCTTGAAACTTTTAAATTAAATCATTTTTACTTGAGTCTCTTTGTTTGCTACCATTTATTATTTAAGTAATGAAATATGTCTTTGATAATAATTTTGCAAAAGTATTTTTATTAAAATGAAGCTGCTTGTTGTTATTAGTTGCTATGGTAGCAGCAACAGTAGGAGAAGTAACCAGCAGTAGCCAGCAGCAATAGCACCAAAGCATTCTCTTATTTTTTGCAGCTAGTTCGTTTATTCATCACATTTTTGGAGTAAGTGTGTGTGTCACGTACATGCTTACAGAAGAGCACATATACGAGTATGTGTGTATTGTTCTCTAATGCCCTGTTTTTCCTTTGCCTGTGCTAATGTCTGTCTTTTTATATGCTTGTAATTCATTTTATTGTATGAATATGCAAAATTATATTCTAAACATATTTTTCTTTTATTCTTTAGCTATTTTTAAATCTTTTGTGTGTGTAATGTATTTATTCACAAATTTTAAACACATTTCCTGCATATACGCATAATAATAATAATACAATATCGTAGCATAACAGGAGTATAAAATTGAAAGAAAACCTCAAACTAAATTATAACGTATGAATATTTAAGAAATTTTGGTTCTTGAAAAATGTGAAATTTAAAAAAAGAAAGAAAGAAAGACATAGCAAAGGCAAAGTTTTATTGATTGCATTTTAATTAGATTTTAATTTTGAATAAGGTATACTTTTTGCGGCTAACAAATTTTGTGTATTTATACATAAAGTGAGATTAACGATAAAGTTCATTCAATACTCTAAGGATTTGTTAGGATTTGGAGAAGGGCATTAAGCATTCAATTAATTTTGGGGTACGTTCATTTTGCCTATAACTTCAAAAATATTTTAAAGTAGATATTAAGTATGCACATAGATAATTTTTAGCAGTATTTATCCTTTGCAATTTATATTCATAGAAAATATACAGAAAATCGCTCTCTGGATAAAAACTTGTTGAACTTAGATATAGTGTTTGTAATTTCTTTGAGACATTATTTCCAACGGTTAGTTAATTAATTTTGCAAAAAAAAAAAAAAATTGTAACTCAAGGATAGATTTTTTGAAAAATATTGGTTTTACTACTACAGCTACATTGTGACGCAAACCACACTGACAAAACTCGCAGAAAAAAGAGTTGAAAATCTCTTTCAGAATCGAGTTTGAACGTTTGATTTAGTTAAATAGAAAAAAAATTATGAGCTTATGTATTTAGTATTATAACTATGGTGTAACGAAAAGGCATAACGACAAAATTTGGGGCAGTTCAAGAATAACGCCCAATATATAAAAAATTATTCCGGTTTGAATTATTGGCTCGAAAACTACTGAACTGATTGACACGCAATTTTGAACAATGATGCATTCTGTCTCTAAGAAGGTTTCTTGGTCCGAGTCCCTAATTAAAATTGGGCGTGGCAACTACCATACAATCCTTATGCTTTTTTGGTTTCAGTACAGTACTGAAATTTAGGATAAAGATGTTGGTTGATAATGCATATAATCATAACACAGAAAAATGTGTGTGAGATTGGAAAAGAGGGTGTGGCACCTCCCATATAACCTAAATATTCATTATGGGATATCTCAGAACTTTTTTTGGTACCGTACCAAGATGTGGTATAGGCATAATCAGCTGATAGTATCATCGATAGTCGTGTTAGAAGCACATTTTCTTTGAATTTGTCATTTAAAATTGTTGCTTCGATGATATTGTTCATCGTCCTTTTCACTACCAGTCTGGTTCCAACGTAAAGAAGTAGTGGATCAATAAAAAAGCATCTATAAAAATAAAACAAAAATAAAACAATATTTATACCACTTTTCCACTACTATGTTCCATTATTTTTTCTACTATTATTTTCACAACTATTATTTATTATTTAAATATTACGATTACTTTTAGAGAGCCGCCTCGATATAATTTTGAGTATCCGCGAACGTGTTAATATATATTTTACTTTAAGCCCAAAAGTATGCAACACATAATTTCTATATCAAAAAAGTTGTAAAATATATTTACATATCAATGGGAAAGTGGAACATATCAAAAATTTTTGTTATTTATTGTATTGTTTTATTGCATAGTTTATTTTAAACTATTGTTTATTTTTTTTCTAATTGAAATTATAAAGTAATATCAACAATAGACGATATAGATGTGCAAAATACGATGAAAGTGCATAAAAAGGAGAATATAAAAAATTTATAAAACCTATGGTTACACTTATTGGAACATAAAAAAAAAACTTTTATAATAAAGTAAACAACAATGCAGTGTGTTATCACATCATGTGACGAGTGCAGAAGGTACTCATTTTAGTTTTCTTTTCTTCAACTTTTTCTACTTCTATTTTCTATCACTTTTTCTACGTACTACGATTTTTTAAAAATATTCAATATGTGGGGCTTTGAAAACAATTTGCATTAAATCGTAAAATGAGTGTGATGTAAGACAAAAATAAAAGGACATGCTACAAAATATCAAAACATATGCATTATACTACGCCATAGCAACGTATGACTGGCGAAGCCCAGCTTGCATATCGCTAATATTGGTTTCGTATAACACATCAAAAGATGGGTAAAAGTGGGCTGTATACTGCTGCTGTATGAGTAATTATTGTTTTTTCTTTCATGATAAATATTTTGATTGATGCTGGTGGATTGTATCAGCTCTAAATTAATATAAAGGTTCGGTTATTGCAGGGCCGTAGCCACAAAATTTTTTCTGTGGGGAATTTTTTTCATTCGAAGAAAATATTCATAAATAATTTTTATCAAACTGATTTTTAAATACAATAAATTAAATCGATGATACATTTGATGGACCCTATAAAATTAAAATTTTAGGAAAAATTTTCCGAATTTTTTTAATCTTAACCTCAAAAAAATGGCCAAAAGTGAAAAAAAATTCACAGAATAATCAAATTAAATTTTTTGAAATAAATATTATTTAATGTGCATTCAAATGCTTTTTTTTTATCGTGAAGGACATAATTTCATTAACTCATTGACTTTCCACAACTGATGATGTACCCAACCTCAAAAAATTTACCAAAAATATAAGAGGCTCATTTTTTTCAAATGATCACCATTTTGAATTTGAGCCATTATCAATGATAAGGAATGAGGTTGAGATCTTTCGTGGTGGTCTGGCCAATAATGCGTTAAAAAATAATTATATTTTAAGATTGCCTCCTAAACTGCATGGGTTTTGCTAATAAGATGGAGTTTTTGCGAAAGAACTTTTCACGTTGAACACGAATCTGAGGTCATAAACTTCCCATCACGTCACATTTTCGGAAAAAAATGGGATTTAAGCAAGTCTAAGAATTCCAAGAAAAAGTTATAGAAATTTTAGATTTCAGTTGGATTATAGTTAAAAGGTATTGAAAGTAATATTTTTCGCAGTAGTAATTGAAGTTTTTCTGTTACCTGTTACCAGTTGGCAAACCAGATGAGAATATATTACCCTAAATATAAAAAGCAAGAAAGCCAGCAAAGGTCTGTGTATATTACCTAAAAAAGAATCTTTGTAATGATATCTCTCCATCTAGAAATTTGATACTACAATACTTCATCCAAAGGATTCTTCATCGTCAGCTTTGTTCAAACAAATTGAGTTCTACAAATCTCTATTTTGTTCCTTACACTGATTTCGTACTCCTTTTGTAAACCTAGCAACAAGTTTTGCCTCACAATATCTTTGTATAATGTTAAGATTACTAAATTTTAAAAATAATCTCCATCTTTTTGTTGGAGTTTTATTCCATTCTATTTGTTCAGTTTTAAAATTCAATTTAAAACCGAAGTATGAAATCATATGTTCCTGTTTTTTTTTATTTTCTTTATTTGGATTTTTACTGGTTTAGAAAGTTTTGTTGCTCTAACGTGCCCTTCAAAATCCAAATAAAGTGGTAGAAGTTTCACACTTTATTAGCTTTAAAATAAGTCTAAATTTACATTTATTGTTAATCATATGCCATGCATACTTCATACATTCTCTTTTGTATACATAATACATATATATATTTGCCAATATTAATATTTCTAGCATATTTTGGTTATAAAATAAATGAGTTTAATTTTTTAAAAGGGTCAATGCTCAAGAGGGCAGTATCATAGCGGCAAAGAGAAGAGGAGCAACATTTTGTTAATATTTTTATGCGATTCTTAATTAAAAAAAAAAAAAAAAAACTTTAACAAATGCCAACAAATATAATGTAAACAATAATGCACAGTGGAGTTGAAAAAAAATTCAACATTTTCAAATAATCATGTGTATACATAAAATTATTATAATATTTCGTTAAAGATAACATTTCTTAAACATAAAACTGGAATTCCGATAAAAAATTAAGAACTGCAATTATGCGAGGGGGCAATGCATTAATATTTAGGGTCGCTTTAAAATGGTGTTTGATTTATTGGCAACAATAAAAATATATGAGGCATTTATATCAGCTAGTGAAACAATTTAATCCAGAGGAATTTATTCGGCTTTAAAAAAATTATGCATAATGAAGTGAGTTCTTCAGGAAAAAGAAAACGTAAAAATTTTTAAATATTAAATTTTCAAAAGTATTAAAAGACATTACAAAAAACTGCGCATTTTTGAGATAAATAAATTTCAAGAAAAAGTTTTGTATTTTTTTTTTAAACTACAAGTGTATGCTGGCCAGCATTTGTCGCTTATCACATAAAATCTTAAAACAATTACGACGCCATAGTTTTATACACTACCAACTAAAATTTTACCAAAGAAAATTATGCAATTTTAATTCAAACCAAAGCAAAAAAAAAAAACCTCATACGTTCAAATTGTGCATTCAAAGCGAGCAAAAACAAAAACAATAAAAGTTATATATGTGCACTAGGAAAAAAAAAAATTAAGCACGCAATAGTGCTTAAGACAAAATCTTCATTTCGTGTGTAGCAATGCAATAAATTCTGTCTTTTTTTCTGTTGCATACATTTAGGCGACAGGGAAGCATTGAGGAAGAAAAAAAAATAGCGAAGGCTTTAGCTTTTTATGTCTAAATTCCTGAAAATGAGGGTATGTGTTTGTGAATGTGCTAGCTCCAATCTCTCTGAAACTGAAAACTCATTAAGAAACCAAAGGCACGTACTAAATACCGAGAGCTCGCGCTTATGTGTAATAGCTCTACATTTGCCGCCAGCAACTACCAAGTTTATGTATGAGTACATAGATCTACATAGATGAAATAGTAAGTACTATGTAATAGAGGTATAAAAAGCAGAATCAAATCAAAAGTTCATAAAAATTTCTGCTTGTGATTTGCATAAAACGCAAACAGATTGCAGCGAGAGAAAGAAATTCAAAAAGTTCTTGCCAAGGGGAATATAATCGTGTATGTATATTGTATAATGTCAATGCAACAGCCAATTTGTCGTTTATTTTTTTTGCATGGCAGCCTGTATACGGCAACAACATGATGACGATTTTGATTGAATTGCCACGAAATTGCGAGGAACAGATGACCAAAATTGACATCGACCGACTGCCTAAATTTGTCTTTCTTACTGGTTTCAAATATGTTAAAGCTCAGGAATGGCAATTAAAATTTCTTGTGACAGTGAATATCTCTACAGGCAGATTGAAATGAATTCTTGGAACTATTTATTAGTAAAATATCACAATGCCGCTTCATGTCTATGTATTTCCTGTGTATGCCAGTAGTGCCAGCTATTGAAAAATATTTTTGAGTGACAGTTTTTTGTTGGATGTGAGCAACATTTTTAGTATGCAAAACGTGACCAATGTATTAAAAATATTTAATTTTGTCGAATCAAATAGATGAATGCATGATTGAAATTTAAAAGAAATTTGTTCCATTTAATCTATTGGCATATAATGACTTTTAACAAGCTTTAGTCTCTTTCGTAACATTTTCAGCAACATAAACTTGCCCTAAACTTTAACTCAGAATGATGTAGTAATTCACTTGCTAATTTGGAACTTTAAAAAGTTAGTAAGTTTTTGTGCAAATTAATTGCATTTAATAATTAACAAATTTGTAGCAGGAGAGAAGCCATTAGCATTTCCATGCACTGTTACGCTCAATGCTTTCTTCTATTTTGCAAGAAATTGTACTTCCAAATAAAGTGAAGGAGGTTGCTTAAGTTCAAATTCCGTTTTTCTCCCTCAATATTTTTAGTATTCCTTTTTGTAAAAGGGAATTCCTTAGAGTCACATTCGACATTGTGGGTGGGATTTTGCTCTGTGAAATTCACATGTTTTTTGTATGTGTTGAAAATGCATTTTCTTACAATTCGTAAGCATTGCTTTTTTTTTTTTTTGTTGCCATTTTACTTATTATGAATACCCAAATAAAGTATGCATTCCTTTTTTGCATTATTTGAATGACAATTTTATAAGAAAATATGTATGTATGTATATGGCATTGTATTGCAATTTTTTGTCATGAATTTGCCATAGAGGAGAAACACATACACTATACCCAGTGTGAAACATTGAGAGCGGGTCAAAATTCATTAATCTACATACATATGTACATTAGATGGCTTATTTACTCCATACATTTTTCTAAAGTATTACAGATCTTCCTTGCGACAGCAGAATATGAAAATAGGGTGCTAAAAACCAAACAAAATGAAAAAAAAACTTAAATTTGCGGAAACTGGATGCGCTACTCTGAAAAGCGTGATTTAAAAGGATGTTGTACAATGGGTTTGGGATCTTGTATGGAAAAAACATTTATATTGCACATTAAAGAATTTTAGATATCAATCCCTATATAAAACAAGTCGATTAAGTGAATGGCGTACCCAGTTTTTTGAAAGCCACGCCTAGCGCCTAAAGTGACTATTTGTCACTTTTATTACGATTTTTCAAATTCACCCGATTGGATTTTGAAGATGGCGATAATTTTTTAAAAATAAAAGTACGTAGAATAGTAGGTAATTCAATTTAATTTATAAAAAAAATATTTCAAATTGAGTTATATTTGAACTAGTAAATTAACTTTTAGTGAACCCATGTCGAGTTTAAAAAATTGCCATAAATTTATGAAACTTACCAATTAAGAAGTAACTACTAGAGTGGCATCGTGTTATATGGGGATTTCCGCTATTTACAAATCGTGTTGAAGCGAAATCGTGCTCTACGAGTGCCGTGTTGTGCATGGGAAACCTGTACATATAATACTGTAATTGACAGACGTCGAAAATAAAGATTATAAATTTCCACGATAAGACAATTTTTTCAACTTCTCTTTTGTTTTTTCGTGCACTTTTTTGATGAGATTTGTCAAAAATGAATTTGATTGTACTCGACATGGGTTCACTAAAAGTTAATTTACTAGTTCAAATATAACTCGATTTGAAATATTTTTGGGTTTTTTGTAAACTAAATTGAATTACCTACTATTCTACGTACTTTCATTTTTGAAAAATTATCGCTTATAAAAAAAGTGACAAATGGTCACTTTAGGCGCTGGGCGTGGCTTTCGATTCAGTTATATCAAAAAACTGGGTACGCCATTCGTTTAAGCGGCTTTTTACATAAGAATTGATATCTGAAATTCTATTATGTGCAATATAAATGTTTTTTCCATACAAGATCCCGAACCCATTGTACAACATCCTGTAAAATCACGCTTTTCGGAGTAGCGCATCCAGCTTCCGCAAATTTAAGTTTTTTTTTTCATTTTGTTTGGTTTTTAACACCCTATTTTCATATTCTGCTGTCGCAAGGAAGATCTGAAATACTTTAGCAAAATAAGCCATCTAATGTACATATATTATACGTGCTTTTTTAGCCTTTACATTTCCGATTTTTGTCACTCCACCTCTTATCTGAAGCCTTCTTAAATATCATTTGATGCTGAAATTATATTTGGTATTTCTCACATAGACTTGCTTCAATGGACAAGCGTGATTTTTGAGTTAGTTTTTGCAAGGTTCTAGAAGTAAATTATTTACGATTGGTTATTTTGTGACTTTTTTAAGAGACGTCCTCCTCTGTTTGGTCATGGGATTCTATCAGATTTTTTTTTTTTTAAGGATGACAGTATATGGTCCTTTTTCTCTGACCTTTCCTTCCAATCTTACTATTTGATCATTAAAGGTCAAATTTTCATTTTTGTTTTTTCCTTTTTTCACTTCCTTTACCAAAGCCTAATTTATACTTAAGAAAGTATTCTCTAAATATTTGATTTTTCGAACGTATGTAATATATATTAAGACGGGTTAAATTTCAAATTAGTCCAGCGCAGCGAAAATCGTAAAATTGTTGTTGAATCAGAAATTTAATATCATTGTAAAACTAGCATTCATATTCATTCATTTGTGTGCAGAATGCAGAAAAATGTGATGTTAAGTTGTGAAAAATTAGCACCCAGCCACCAGTACATTTTCTATGACGTTTTCTTTAAAAGCGATTCTTTTTATTGCATCATGAAAAAGCTCATAAAAGAATTAATTGGTTTTGTTATCGACATTTTGGTTTAAAAATCGACCAAATGTTCAAGAAAATACACGTTTCACGTATAAAATTTTTTATTATAAATAATATTTTTGTAATGGATTTTATTTATTTAGTGGAAATTTTTTTGCTTTTAAGTCTTCGTTTTTTTCGACTCTGCAGACATGGTAAGAAATCTTGGTTTGTGTTTTACAGTAATGTGTTTGTATGCTCGGCCCATCTGTTGTACAATGCGTTAAGTGTTGTGAATGTGGCATGACATTTTGATGTTGAGTAACACTTCATCACTTTCATTAAAATCTGTCAAATACTGCAGAGGTATATCTCTTGAATATGATGGGTCAAATAGAATATTGTGTTTATTCAAATCAATCATATTCAAGTAATCAGTGCGATCAAAATTCATTTTTGGTTCTTTTTTAGGTACTCTTAATGTTGTTCAGTCTAGTTTTTAGTTCGCTTTTTGAGAGCAACTTGTTGCAATTTTTGTGCAGATGTAAGCTCATTACGAAATTCAGAAAATCGGAACACAAAAATATATTACAAATGTAGAAAATACTATCTAATGTACATATGGAAGTAACTAGTTAACTGTCTAATGAAATGTGATCAATTTTCTTTTAGTTGAAAAAACTCAGCATGAATTGTAATTTGCTTCTCGGTTTATCTTTTTACAACAACCTTTGCTTCCATTTGCATTTCCTGCACTTAACAGTTCTTAATACTTCACTTATCCCTCTTTACACACTCTAAGTCACACACTTTCCTTTGTAGATAGAGACAAAATGCAATAAATATCTATTAAATTATCCCCCCTCCCCTCCTGTTTTTGTTTTGTGAGAAACTTGAACTTTTTCAAAGGTTTTCAATTGCATTTAAGTGCATTAGCGCGTGGTAAAACGAAAGATATATAAAGAGAGTAGTAAAAATATTTTGAGTGTCAAATGGAGGGCATGTGCAAGTAGAATACGAGTGCATCGACTCCCAATTCTCTTAACTGTAAAGGATACTCGCAAAAATGCGCGTCACTTATGATTTTCTCATTCTTCATTTGTAGTTTGTTTTTATTTTTTCCGCTCTTTTTGCTTCTAGCTATTTTTATTTGTGTTGACGTAAGTAATGCAATTTTTTCATTACTTTTTATTGTGATTGTGTTGAAAATGAATATGATTGTATTGACATTATGTGCACTTTCTGTACTCGTACATCGAACTTGTGTTTGAGAGGAATGAGAACTTTAATTTTTATGAATATAAGAGAAGTTCTTAGAATGTAATGCATAAATATTTGAAAGCGCATTAAAGAAATATTTGAAATGATGAGTTTATTTGCACGAAATTTTCTTTAAATATTTTTTTAAAAAGAAAGATTGATACCTTAGCGGAATAGTTTTAGCGGAACTCCGCGTTTTGATCTTAACTTCATTACAAACTAGAGGGAAAAGGAAATTGCAGTATACTATCTACTTGAAGTCACTTGCAGTCACTTGGACTCAATTGGAAATTGAAGTCAATTGGAGTGAATTGAAACGAAACACAAAACATTGTGTGAATAGTTATTAAGAGAAAAAGGAAAAAAAATGTTTTTACTCCCAAAAAAAACCCCTCTTTGGTGAAAAAATCCTTTTTGTACTAATAACTGGTTAACAGTTGGAGATATCAATACATTTTTGGCGAATTTTTTATTGTTTATTGCCTTTGATGTTTTCTTTTTTTAATGCAATTTTTAACTTCTAAATTATTAGAAAATATCGTTAAAAGATATGTGTATTGAAAAAAAAAACAATTTTTGAGAAATATATTCAATAAAAAATCGCCAAAAATTTGCTGATAAAATCTTTAATTTGCTGATAAAATCGCTATATGTGAATTTTTTTGGTTTTCGAGTAATTCAATTTTTCCTATAGGCTCCGCACTCAAAAATTCAAATAAACAAAGATGCGCCCGCATCCACAGAACATCCAAAGAACTAAATTTGCAATTTATTGAATATCTCGAAAATTATGACATATGAAAAAAAAATGACTTAAGACCTTTTTTTTTAGAAAATCACTCAAGCTCTTTTTTTGTGGTAAGTAATTTTTTGATATCTCCAACGGTTAAGTAGTTATTAGTAAAAAAAGGCTTTTTTCACCAAAGGGGGGATTTTTTGGGGGGTCGCTCTGCAACCCCAGGACTGATTTTTGGGGTTTTTGAATCTATCATACCTTCACTAATAATTACTGAAGAAAAATCTCAGTTCAGAATTTTTATAATGTAAATCTTTATAATGACTGGATTAAAAACATTTTGTTTTATAATTTGACTATTTTTAGTATGATGGAGTATTTTTTTTAGTGAAATTCTATGCATTTAACTACTAACTCCAAAATTCCGAGAAATACATAACGAACGTTTACTGCAAGACTGTTGTAAGTAAAAAACTAAAAAAACAAGATTTACTTGCTGACCACGAATTGATCCACACATACATAAGTGAACGTAACTCTCTTTGAGATATTTTCTGTAAGTAATTTTTGAATCATCGACAAAATTCTTCTTGTATATCTACACAAAGTAAAAATAAAAATTGCTGTCTTTTCTTCAAATTACTGATATTTTCTTTCTACATTTTGACTAACGAGTACATTTTTCTCCGCACATATGAGTGTGATATATGAATTTGTTTATGAAAAATAAGAAAATTGTTGAGGAAAAAATACGAGGCCAACTTTTTGTATCAGCTGAAATATGGTAGAGTATAGTTATCTTTAACATTGTTAGTTATTTTCTTATCTATCTAAAAATCAATCATTGTAGTTTGTTTTTATTTTACACAGTCCAACAAATTAATACAAATTTCCGACACCCTGTAATCATGAGAGGGTTTGTTGTATAGAATATTGGACTAGCACGTCTCAGTTTATTTTTTTACATCGTAAATGTCTCTTTTTTTGGGTTCATAAAAAACGGAATCTGACTGACCCATAAAAAGAGGAACAAAAGTGTTAAAATATTCTCGAACCTCGTAAGATTCTACAATAAAATTTTTCTCAGACATCAATTTATTATACTTTTTGCACTTAGTATTCAGCTCGCTCCGACCAAAAAATGAAAACTTTTAGCCATTGTAAAAAAAACTGGACTTGCTAGGCTATAAATTTATTTTGCAAAAATGGTCTATACAACATGCCCTTTCAGGATTATAGGGTCGTAATTCCATTGCAAAAATGCCTTTGGACTGTGTTATTATTTGTCTTTATATATTATAGGTACAATATAAATATGTATCTTAAATTAAATTAATTTATCTTTATATCTATGTAAGAAAATTTAGTTTTCATGTTAGAAACATGTATATTAAAAATTTACATTTGTTATATTTATTTGTTTTTTTTTTATACAAGATTTGAGACTATAATAATAACGTAGAATTTTATTATAAAAATATTGTATTACCTTTAATTTTATTATTCTTGATATTATTTGCAGCAATAAAATCTTACAATGCAATAAAAACATCAGCTCGATGCTGCACGTATGCATGCTTAAAACCTTGCAGGACATTACGCTTATGTATGTATATGTATGTGTATATACTTGTACATGTATGAATTTGTGAATAAATTTTTTTTTTAATACTATACTACACTACATCTGTAAAAAGGCTAAGAAAAAAATAGTTGGAAACTCTTGTTCCTGGGCAGGATGAAAAATAGAGAAAGAGTGAGAAAAAGAATGAAACAGCGGCAGTACTAGTGAAATTAATTTCGATATATGAAATGCACAAATGTTTGTTGTTTTGTATCATTTCTTTATTTTTCATACTTATTTTTTGCAGAAATATCTTGCAAAAATAGTTTTATTTATTTGTTTTTGAAACAAAAAAATAAATGTTATAATGCAGGACTTAAAAATTCATGTGATTTATGTGAGTTGAAGCGGGGAAATGGAATACAGACAGAAATCTCTGCAAATATAATAATCAACATTAATATCATCATATAAATTATTACAGTTTTGATATATGAAAAATATGATGTGCTATGTAAAACTGAATGCGACCCGCCTGTATGTATTTTATACGTTTCTAGAATATCGATTTGATTTTAACCAAATCACGTGCGTTTATCCATTGGTCTTCGGAGAATTACACTAGATAAAAAAAAAACAGCTTCGGATATGAAAAGTTATGGTGGGTGTGCAACTCTTTTGCGCTTGAGTAAATAACGGGAACCATTTGTAGTATAGTACTGCTGAACACAAAAACTGTATCTCCTAAACTATTAAAGATTTTTTTGTTAACTTTTTTATTGAATATACAAATTTTGAATCCTTCTAAAAGCATTTCAAGAACTCTTTCTTGGCAGAGTTAATTTCCTATTACAGAGGAAGATCGAGATTAACGAAGAGAAGTTATGGTCGATCAATTCTCTGAGCTTGAGGATTTTCTCTTTTTTCGAGCAATAGGATTAATTCTAAAAAAAACAAAGTGATACACCTATCATTGAACTGTTTAAAACTCTGAATTGGTTGAGTGTTAAATAACATATTTTCTATATATCAAACAGTGAAATTTATCAAGAATATTTACGAGCTGACATTAAGAATCGTAATGAAATTCACTAAAAAAAACACTAGATTTAAAAACAATTTTAGTTTCCCACTTTTTAAAAAACGAGGGAATTTCTCTAAATTCGTTTGATATTCCGTATTTCGTAGCGAAATTTTGTATTCTAGTTGCATCCCAGCGAAATGCTAAATTTGTCTGAAATTCATTTGTGTGTTAACAAGCTATTAGATAATACATAAACATCATTTCAGCTTCAAAGTTGTAAAGAAATTCATTTCATTCATAATTTTAAAAAGAGATCAACCTCAAAATGCGAGTACAGTGGGTGCAGTTCAGTCAATTCACCAGTGCCAATGCTTGTCTTGCAAAAGTTCCATCAAATATCCAATCAATTTCTGTAAACAAATATAAATTTTTTCTTTATCCTTTTTAGTTGTTGGTGCTTTGCTCTCTGGCGTTGTGTTTAGATTGGCAAACTAATTAGTACTTGATGGGCTCTGCTTGAACAGTGGTGACAGAGAACATCCCAAAAAGTATCATGGAGTTGCTATTGATTGCAGACACACACACACAAATGATGATGTGATATGATATGCTGCTTTCTTCGAAAACTAATGAAAATTGATGATAACCTCTCGTTTGTACACTTTAATATTTATTAATTAAATTCTTTTTCTTTATGTTTTTTTCAAACATATGTAGTAACATATTTTTTCTGTGCTTATAGCTTTATATTTTTTTATGATTTTTTTCAAATATGTACATATGAGATAAAATACAAGGATTAGACTGGCACACAAGGTTTACTATGGGCTCTTCATATACACGTTTTTAACCAGTAGGATAATTCTCTCTTTCGAAAGGCGTTACTTTTGCATTTATAAACTTAAATCGAAAAAAAAAATTTCTAGTGCTTTACAGTATTATCTACACATAGCTTACCTGTTTCTGTTTTGACAGGTGTAACAAATTTTTCACTGGGCTTGTGTATCATTTCTGTTTTCTATTTTCGTTTTTGCTTTAAATGCCGATGTAATCAACTGACTGTCTCATCATCTTCATAATTAATGATCGTAATCCTTAGCATTATTATTATCATACTCATTTATACTTATACAACGTAATTATGTATATTGTTTGCAAAGTAATTTGCAGCAGCAAATTCAACTTGAAATAAAACAAAACAAATGCATCTAGTAAGCATATAGATCCTTTTCATTATTTTATCCTTTATGCTGTTTTAAGAGAGTATGCTTAAACATCCATGTTAGTGTGTGCCTTTGTCCGTAGCTTCATTTTTTGCTGTTTATTCTATGCACAATGCTCCTTAACGTAATTGCGCAATGCAACTTACTTTTACATATGTTTGCATATTTATTCGCTCGTTAGTAAGCGCATTAACATTTGCCTCATTATCATTATGTGAATATGTATAAAAATATGAGATAGTGTGTGTTTGTATTTTCATCATGACTGTCAGTCACTAGTAAGCGCAACAAGAGGCTCACCATGTCAACGAAAAACACTGGTAAATAAGTGTCAGCAGACATCATGTTTATATGTATGATATTATTGTTGTTATTGCTATTGTTAGAACAGTAAACATAACTACCCAACAGGAAAATTGTGAACGCAATCTAAAGATGACTTTGTGTTCACGTGGAAGCCAGCACATGGGAAAAATTAAAACGCTAACACTAAGCCAGCTGGGAGCGCTTCGTAGTATGCGAAAGAGTGCTTTCAGATGAATAGAAAAACAAAGGAATGCTTTTTATAGTTCTCATATGATTAATATGAAAATAAACAGAAGTAGATTTGGTATTGGTATACACCAAAGTACACCTAAATGCTGAACTTTGTCTTGTCTACCAACAGAGGTGTTTGGTAACATGTAAAAGTCAAACATGCTCAGTTAGCATTGCCATTTCATTATGGAAAGATCTACACCCGAACAACGCTTACAAATTATTGAATTTTACTATAAAAATTCACGCTCTGTGAGAAATGTTTATCGCGGACTTCGACCATTTTATGATCGTTATAAACCTTAGTAACAAAATTTCTTACTAATTTTACGCTATTGTATATCAATTCACCTACCCGTGTGCGTAGAGTGAGTTCAGACGAACCGCTCCAAAAAACGCTTTGCAGCGCTTCCTTTCCCAATTGGGTTTGTACATACATATACATACAGAACATGCATGTAGGCACATATACACATAGATACACACATATACGTGATGATATAAGTGCACGAGCTGAGGGTTAAGCAAATGAACACTTGTACTTATGTAAAATGTTTAGTAGTGTAAAGGTTATTAATTGAAAGGTGGAGAACAGGAGCAAATGCAGCTCTGTAAAGTGGATTACATGATGTAAACAAGCAACATCTAATTATTTAGTTGCTGTCGTTTTAAATGTTGAGTTAAGTTAAAATTAGACAGGAAAAATAGTGAAAAGGGGAAACAGAGTAAATAAAGTTAAGTATGGTTATGCAGGGCACTAGGCAAAATATTATAAAAAACTAACATACTGAACATTTTATGATTATAAAAATTTTCATGGAAAAGAAAAATTATTTTTACTCTACAATCAATGAGGTCTATGATTTCAAGAAACCCCCTAGATGAACAAATCTACTACAAAGAGAAGGCACAGGACGTAAATTTTTGGCACGTTATAGGAGAATTTCAGGACAAGCCTTCGAAGAAACCGATATCTAAAACTCCCTTGTGTGGTTGTAAATAAATAAAATATTTTTTAACTAAACGATAATTGAAATTTATTTCAGAAAAAAGTTCAATGAGTAGATTAAACTGCTGACAAAATGTTCTCAAACGATAAAAGTTCCTAAGATGCGGGAAAAATTGTTCAAAAGGAATGCATTGGCCAAGTTTTCTTCGTTGATCTGGAAAAGAAAACCAATATGCCTAGGCGTAAAATATTTTGTAGGTAGGAAAATAGTATAAAGTAGAGTATAAAACAGTGTTTCATAAACTCCTCGGAGAAACGAAGTGTTTAAGTTAAATTTTTTTCTAATACTTAATATATATTTTTTGTCACGTTTATCAGTTATCTATCGACCATTTTATAACAACTTAAGCCTGAAAGTGAAATTTTATGAAACATAATGCTCATAAAATAATACAAACCTGCATTTTTGAGACGCAGAAACCATATTAAGTAATTTTTCATGCAGTTTTAGATGTATGGGAAATTATAACCAATTCCGATTCAATCATCTAGAACCATCTATAAAATCGAATCAATAATTCCCTCATTAGTTTTGCTATTCAACTTTTTTTAGGTAGACACAGGGACGTTCCGTGGACTTTTCAGCAGAGTGTTTGTTTGCCAATCCAAATGATTTTTTGAAATGAATATTTTTTATGCGACAAAATATGCATTAGATGTAAAATGACCCCCTTTTCCGTGCAAATAATCGGGAGAACAACACTGAATAAAACAAATCGCTCTTTGACTTTCTTATTCTTTTGATCTCTTCCTTTTCAACTAATGCTCTCTTATTTAAGTACAGTTGCACAATAAATAAATTGTGTGCTTTTGTGCAGCCGAGTAGGCTGCGTTTACGAGTAAGCAGCGACGATTTCTCTTACCCCTTTTTTTTTTTTTGGTTAAATTTTATTTTAAAGGGGAACAAAGAACAGATGATAGTTTACATATCGAAATGCAATTTTGGTTAAGTGTGTAAAAATAGTACTTGATTAATGAAAATGTGTATCTGAAAAAAATATAGTTAACGTTCGTATCACGAGTAAAAAAACTACGAATTTATATTTAAATAACGGTATGTCTGCGTTTAATTTTAACATATAACTTGCTTGAATTTTGTGCTTAAGGAAATTTTGAACACAATATCACCGAATTTATCTTTTGCAAATTTTGAATAAATGGAAAACGGAAAGAAAATTTACGATATTTTTAGGAGACAATAAAAATTCAATCTAAGTGTTAATGTTCAAAGTTCTACATTGGTCCTTGTCTAACCCCGAATTACAGGTTCTGATTTCAATTATCTTCACTGAATAGAGATGTTGAAAGAAACTATAAGGACCGTTCTATATACTTATTTGTTACTGTGCTTTCTCAGTGTAAAGTCTAGTATTTAAATAAATAAATTGATCGAATAGGACCTGTTCAGAAAATAATCATCTACTATAATGCAATTGAATACATGAAATTGTCAAAACGCTATAAAAGTGTATAAAGGTAGTACAAAAATATATATTTTAATTTGCATGATAAACGTAAAGCTTAAGATAAAGTTTTAAAAGTTATATTCCGGAAACAAATGACGGTTCTAATGTGAGAGACAACCGTCATATTACGCATTCGCTGCTACTCAAAATGCAGACACCGTTTGTCTGCTACTAAGAGATAATCGCTCTCAAAATTCTCTTGATCCCCGACTCATAAAAATTTCGGTTGGCCATATTTATTCAAACTTTCACACTACTGAAACTGTATCTAACGGGAATAGATTTCTCGCTATTAATCAAGTTACTGATAAAATATACCTTTCGCCTGCTATTAATGCTGCTTTATATCATGCACTCTATCCAAATCGTGATATTATGAAACCTGCATATTCATCATTACCTACGCTTGCCATTATTCTATCATCTTGATTTCTACCTCTCTGTGAACGGTAGGCCAGAACCACAATACTACCAAATGAAATTAAAAAGGTAGGAGTATAAAAGGAACGAGCCAAAAAAGAGCGCATATTTTATTTGAAGAGTACGGATGACAATTCGTATAACCGTGTAACCCGGTAAACGTATTTCTATCGATAGATAAGTCAGACAAAATACTACAGTAGGCTTACGATTTTTGTCGCTATGTGTGATACTTTTACCATAAGATCTGAAAAAATATACAGTGCTCGACTTGGAGAACTATCCATTGAAAATATGGAGAACTGTTCTATTGAATTTTTACCAAAGGGCTGCAAGGTTTTAGATGGATGAAAATAAATAGTGAATCCTCATCTCTTGCCAGAATTTTTCTATGAATTCAGGATAACTCATTCTACTCCCAATTCTAATTCAGCACTCAGGATTTTATGGGAAACAACTCCATGACATCAATCTATTCTTACTACAAAAGGTAAAAATATAATTAAATTTTTAAATTATTTAAATCAAACGTTCTAATTCCATTCATGAAGTTCTGCATGAAGATTGCGGGGAATAATCCACTTTCTATGTCATAAATATATTTTTAAATTTAAAATACCACCAAAATAATTACAGTTTATATTAAAGCTTCCAACCATGTACAAATTAACTACATTAGTTTGTAGCAGCAGGATCTACTACAACGTGGTCAGACTTATCCAACCGTTTTCTTTCCCTTACACACATTTTTCTTTCTTGTTTTTCTCAAATGTCTCTACCAAGCGTGCAAAAAGAAAATTTTAAGAAAGAAGAAAAGTGGAACAACTTCATTGCTTGACATTCCACACATAACAAGCAGCAAGGATATGTAGCGAGCACAAACCCCTTCACAGTTTTTTGTTGTACTTTTTTTCATTCTTACATTAGATTAAAATTAAAAAATCCGTGCTTGTGTTTTTGTTTTCTTTCACACGCGTATATGGTATATACACAAATATAACACAATAATTTCAGACATAAGAGCACAAGAAAGAAAAAAACACAAAAGTTGTTTCAAAGTCTGTTTTAAGTTTCAATCCGCGCAAAGGGAATGTTGACGACTCTAATGACAGCGACAGCAGTAAAACGCATTTGCAACGCTTATAAGATAAATTAACATACCTGAACATGCCTGCGGCGGCAATGGAAATATTAATGTTGTTGAGCTTTTACGCCTCGCTACGGCACAACCTAAAGACTGTGGCTTAAAGCTTCTCAGCTGTTGCATAAAATCGGAGCACTCCATTAGGGCAACGTCTGCAAAATGCAGGTCGCAGAGTATATGGTTCTGTGGTAAAAGAGATGAAGAAGAAAATTAATTTAAAAAGGTATGTACATTTTTTAAAGTAAGTAATTTAAAAATATTTTTATGATATTGTAATTAAATTATGCCAACAACCCACCACTAGAAAACAATCTTTGATTTAGTATGCTATGTAAATGTCTTAAGCTAAAGCTAAAGTTAAGTATGTAAAAGATAACCACATATGAGTTTGGTGTAACTTGCAGATCCCGTAAAATGAAAAGTTCAGCATCATTTTTACAAGTCAAGCATATGATAAATGTTTTTCACACACGTATACACACACACACACACACATATATATTTAAATAAACAATGACATTTAAAAGTTAGAGAAAGGAACAAGGGAAGAAGTAGCCGCACATAAGAATTTTCTCTTTTAAAGTTTTGGTTCTTTGTACATTGTATGCATATATGTTTTGGGTAGAACTTTTCGCCAACTTCTTGTTGAGTAATTCATTTACTTAGACTAAGGGTTTGTATGAGTATAAACCACACGTTTGAGTTTTATGGAATTGCGGTGCAAAGTAGAACAATAAATGAAATATTTTGGTCGCAAAATCATATTCAAAATGAGTAGAATTCTTACTATGGAGAACATTTGTTTTTCTTCGGTACATAGACAAAATTTTTCATAACATACCACAAAAGTGATCAAAATACTGACAAAGCTTTAGCGATTTCATAAACCAAATACTTAGAAATAGAGAAAATGATTTTTGGGAGTATTTTGTTCTTGAAGAATTTAAAATATTTAGCTAAGGTTAGATTAAAAGTGGTGGTGAATGCCACACATATCGACAACGCCCATCGCCCTGCTCTAAAACAAACATTCTATCTCTCGAGCTTGAGATAAATATTTCTTTAATAAAAATATTGCTCAATGCTGCTGCAAAGAAATTGTCAGAAAATATTCCAACATTATAAAATATTATTTCTGAATAAAAACAAAATTCAGTAGCAACAAATAAAGCATCGCTGAGAGAAGTTTACAGAAATGTTACATGAGACCGATATCTAGAAAATCTTTTCAATGGGACTTAAAAACAGTGAGAATCGCATTCGAAAACTGCGCCAAAAATTAGGAGGGAAAACTAATCAGAAGTAAAAAACCAACCAAACAATAAAAAACAAAAAGTTATACATTACTTATAAGTGCTGATGCCAAGGTAATCATATAGCAAGAACATACCGGAAAGATCAGTGGAGTTGAAGTTCCGGCTACACAAAAGAAGTGTAGATCATTCAAACTTTATTAAGGGACTCTGTTTAATTAACGCAGATAAAAAATTGAGTACCTTCTACATACGTCACATGATGTTATAACATACTTTCCCTGGAAAACAGGATTGATGGAAACTCCAATGCAGTAACAAAATTTTTTGCTTTCACTAACACAATTTCATAGGGTGTTGTATGGCACGGGGTATATAGACGAATAAATATAGCATTATTATAATAAAAATAAAAATTTTTTAGTGAAATGAATTAAATGCAGACAAAAAGATTGATATTGTTAGAAATTAAAATATTTTAAAATCGCTAATACTTCGTTGTTTTTATTTTAATCGCAACAATGCAACAGATTTAAGCGCGCACCATTGCAAACGTAGAAAGAATCTTCGCCAAGGAAGTGATACAAAACTATAGCTACGAGGGTACGACGGGCAAAGTGGCACTAAGAGAGTATGATCTCATTATGACAGAACTTTTTGGTAAAATGCAAAAATTATATTAACTCATAATATATATTATAAATTTTCTTTACAGAGGCAACAGACAACTTCCAAAAATTGAGAAATAAATTCCAAAAGCAAAAGTAATTCAGCTTGTGTAAAATGTTTTCGTTTTTGAAGTATTTATATGTATATGTTTATAAAATACGAGGTTTGTATGAATTGAATACAGACTCATTTTTATACTCCACAAAATGTATCATTGGTGTTCAAACGCTTTTAAGGTGCATCCATTTTCTTTTATTTCTTTTTATATAAATATATAACTGCATGATTTTTTTTGTCTATATATGCATTTTATAATTATTTTGATATTGAATTCAAATTTTGTTTTACTTTATATTATTTATTATTTCATTTATATTGAATAAAATCAATACACCTTTTACACATAATTATTGGTTAAAATGTAATTATGAGGATATAAGAGACCACGAATCGCTTTGATATGTTTGTAGTCTGTGGTAAAAGAAATTTCTGGCGGGTTTCATATAAAAAATGTCGCATATTTTTCGTTCACGAACTTTCGTTAACGTTTCTTTCTTCTATTCATCTACGAGCTTCCTCTCACCTCTCTTTCTTTAGTTCGTCAAAGAAAATTTCTTCATATTTCTGATCCGTGTTCATTGACAAACTTTCGTATACGTTTCTGTCTTGTGTTCGTCGACGAAACCTGCGACATTTGTATGAATATGTTTCGTGCATGATGACGAAATTTCTTACATAAATCGAGAATGATTTATGCACGAAAGTCCTTCTGAGAGGTTTTAAAATCGGTTATTGCTACTTTAGGAATACCTCTTTTTTTACAAAAATATTTGAAATTTTAAAAGGTTTGTTTATTCATTTTGAGTTGTTGTTGTTTAAAATGTTCACCATTTGTATTTTCTTTTCGCCAAGTAAATTTTGCTTATAGACAAAGGGAAAATTTCTTTGACTTCAAACGCGTCTTTAGAACCGACTTCACCAATTAATTGGAACTGGTCAATTTTCTTCATTTATATAGTTATCTACATCCATTTCCTTGTGAGCACAGGCTCGATCAATTTGTGTTCAATAATATCAAAATTAATTTCACTCGGTACAGTTATTTTTTTGTTCATTTAAACAAGCATTAATCAATAATAAAGTTAATTAAATAGAACACATTATTATACAAAAACTATCTTAAGTCTGTCACTGCATTTATTCTTTACTGAATAACTATATATGACTAGTTACAAAAATACTAAAAGTTGCAGGAAATTGTACTGGGCATAAAAATTCAAGAAAAAAAAAATGTTTCTTCTTTAAACTGTATGCTTATTTGTGAGGCTTAGGGTTAAATTTCTATTTCAGTTTTATGACAAGTGTATCACGGTGTACCCTTTTAGAAATTCATGACTTAATTTGCTTGAAATAGTTTTAAATAAATTCGCTTACCTTGAACCTTCTGGCGCGCTTTTGATTTGGACCTGTCAAATTTAAACCACACGAATTGCAACGTAAACATTCCTCGTGATAGTGATTGTTATCATATAACGGTGAGGGTTCTAAAATCATAAAAATAAAATTTCCAGATTAGTAATTTGAGTTTTTGAACCTTATAAAATATACTAATATGAATAAAATTAGAGACCAAGTTCGTAATGGCAATGAAATATTTATTTAAATGTGATAGACTTCATTAATGATGAATTATCATAAATAATAAGAAAAGGCCACAAGAAAAGGAAGCAGAAACTTCATAGACATTGCAGAGAACGCACAACCATTTTCAAATTTATAAAGTATTAAGGCAGACTGTTTTGTCTTTTGTTCAGAGGGTGGCAAGAAATGTGAAAACCATGCCAGACACTTTATTAATAAAATATCAATAAAGCATAAATCTTATATAGATCAGCAAAAAGAAAAAGCAAAAAGTAAAATTGACAAAAATATTAATAACCTTAAGGATAATAGCAATAATAATGCCTAGTAGAATATCCTTGTGAATATTATTATTATTATTCTGATTTTGTTTTTGTTATTGAAATTGTTGTTTATTGTAGCTTTTGCTATAGAAAAACTAAACAATTACTTAATCAGTATGGCAGACGCAACAACGACAAATACATATTTATATGCATATGTATATGTGTAAGTGTATCCCAGTGGGGAGCCGCAATTTTGCCGTACTTAAAATACTCATTCTTTTTGTTTTTTTTTAATTTCAAGTTTGGTTCATGCTCAGAAGTTATCTGAATAAATTTACCATCATAAAAAGTTTGATATACGTATAATGTTGAAAATTATTATGTATTCACACAACTTTACTTACCAGAACCATTAAGAGAAAGGTGTTTGAAAAATATTTCAGAATTTTTCGAAAGTCAGAAGAGTAGTTTGACAAACTACTAGTTTGTGTTAAGTATGATAAAATAGGTCTGACTGATTTAACCTGAAAACAGATTTCTAATTTAGAGCAAAATAATGAAAACCAAAGTTTTGAGCCAACTTAAAAGAGGATTGTATGTTTGCGGTTTAAAACAAATCAGATCATGACATAGCAAACATTTCTCAAAAGTAATAAAAAGCAAAAAAAATTATTTTTCATAAAACTTTTTTTTCAATTAGCATAAAAGCATCACTCGAGTTTTACTAAAAAATAACATATCATCTATACAGTTATAAGTATAACTACATCCTTATTCCAGAAGATGCAGAAGTGCTACACTATCATATTATATGCCAATTTAAAAAGCTTGACGAGTAGGTTAGCACAAAAATTCATCAAATTTGAATGCCAATTATAAAATATTAGCGGCGGAAGTTTTTTAAAATTTGCTCATTGAACAAAGCATTGCATTCATCAGTGTAAAAATCATTGCTTAGCCTGGAGTAAATAATAAATGAGAGTAATGGTATGTCTCAGCATAATTATCTGCATCAGGCTTGCCAACTCTAGGGAAATTCCTCCATTTTGGGGGAAAAGTGAAGCTCTGGGGTAATGGGGAAATGACTTCAATATTTGGGGGAATTTTAAAACAATGGCCTTGGTTGGATTTAATTCACAAAAATGACAGAAAATGCTTAATTAGTGTCAGAAATTAAAAATAAATGAATTTTATCCACTTGAAAATGGACGGCCATTGTTAGAGTTGAGTTTCGACAAAAAAAAAAAAAATAAATAAAGTCATTTCAAAAGAGATTTCAATGTCTTTTCCCTAAAATATAATCAAAAAATCACTTGAAAGACAATAGCTACAAACTTAAAAATGAGATATCTCTTGATTTTGACCTAATCTTTAAAAACGGAGATAACTACTGAATTCTACGACTCAGAAGTAAGTTAACGTGTCCCAGCGTTTTGGTGTATCAATTTCACGTACTTACAGTGCTATTGTTGCTTTGGTGCGTCTTTTTCCGTATGTTATATCCGAATCGGAAATTATTACTATCGACAACAAATATAGGTCACAAAAAGCTATAGAGATAAATGTATCCAGCATTAGTGAGTATTGGTAGTAGTGAGTATTGGAGCCTTACTGATTCGTTATCATTATTTTTGATTAAAAATACCAAAGTATTTCGAATTAAAAATGTTTATCGAGCTGAACCTAAAAACCTTTAAATATTCTCTCTTAAAATATTAAGACTTGGCAACGCACTTGGGAGACCGAAAAAAACGGGTTTTCAAGAATTTTTTCTGAAAAGACATTTTATTGGATAAACACTGTTTAATATTTAAACTTTATTAAAAATTTGTCCTTTTTTCAAACTATGATTTTTAAAGCTCCTGTAGATGATCTCCAGGAAGTTCTCTAAAAAAAGACGTCTTGCGGTGGGGACGATATCTCCAGATTGGATCATCCAAAATGAAAAAAAAACAAAAATATTTAGTTAATGCAAGGCATTACATAGTAATTGAGGCATTACATTAGTAAGTAATAGTAATTAAGAAATAACCAAAATATTAGTTTTTAACAAAATGGCGGCTTTACAAAAGAAAAAACTTATATTTTTTATGAAAATTTTGTCCTTAAATTGTTCATAATCAATTACTCAATTACTAAAAAATATGTTTGTAAAGTTTGCTTAAAAACTTGAGTCTGATCGATTGAGCCGTTTTTGCTCACCGACTTTGAGAAAAACGCGTTCAAAGTTTTAAAATCTCTTTACAGATATGCATGTAACTTCAAGAATATTTGTCGGATCGATATGAAATTTTCAGAGAATATTCTTAAATATACTTGCCTTATGAAAATCGAATAAAAAAAGAATTATAGATTTTTTTAAAGTTCTAACCGCGTATAACCCCTTAATAATAAACAATTACGCCGCTTTTCTTTCTTGCCACAGATATGTATGTATGAGTCTGTTGCCTACTGGGCATATGTACATGGCATAAATAGAAAAGAACATCATGGGCGGTCGTTATGTTTTTTCGTTTTCATGCGCGGTTATTTGTTTGGTTGTATGTCTCTCAATGTTTATGCCCTGCATATGTTGTGGTTCTTTTAGTATTTTGTTACATGCCGATTTTTATATGTGCGTGTGTTGAAAAAATTATTATTTCTATTACAGACACTGATATATATATAATAGCGTTAGCGTTAGATGCCGCGCAATAAAAACAGCATCATTATAATCGTTTTGCGCCACTGTGATAATGTCTAATTTATAGTCAAATCATAGAAAGAGAAATAAGTAGCTTAGCTTAGCATGTGTGCGGCATATTCCATTCATAATTTCATTTTTATTTGCAGCTTTTTTTTTTTTTTTTGCTTTGCTACCTCATGCTACTCATAGATGCCATGCTCTGTGATTGAATTGTTACTGTTTTTATTACATGATGATAATGATTATTATTATCATTATCGAATGAGAGTTGAGGTTATATTTTATGTGTTGATGAAGGGGGAAACAAATAAATTATAATTGGCATTTTGTGTGATTGATGCACGAATATGACCTCATTAGAATCGTATATTTATTTTCTTGAAACTTTACAATGTGAGCTAAAAATTTAAAAACAACCTTAAAATGTATATAAATATGAGTCAGTGTTGATATTTGAAATTTTTTTAAAGTCCCAAAATTATGCAAAAATTGTATCTTTTTGAGTCTGATTGTATTTAAAAGAGATATGGTATATTTTTCTACATAACTCACATACGTTGAGCTCAATGCAATTTTCTGATTTTCACCAACATGTCGCATTTTTAGTAAAATCTTTTGTTTAAATGTTATTTTGCCTTTTGACATAAGGTATGTAAATACATTAAAGTAATCTAGACCAAAAAAAAAAAACCTGTTGTTGCACCTCTCTAAAAGCGAACATCGGTACCTCTAAAAATTAAGCTTTTGACCAAGAAAAAAATTCTCACATTACAGATTTAAAAAATAAGTAGATATTCAAAATATTTGAAAAATTTGCTAACAAATTAAACAAAAAATTACGAAGTTATTTTAATATCCATAGAAATCTTATGAAAAACGTCACAAAATTATGACAAAAAACTCATTGTCTCGAGTCTCTTGAGTTGATGCCAATTTTCTTATATAAAAGTTATTTTTGTGTATTTTTCAAAACGATTAAGCTCACGAACTACGGAAATTTGAAATCCAACACAATTTCTTTAAACCGAGAAAACTTAATGTTAATTTTTTGGTCCGTCTTTAAATTACACTGTGCAACACCAAAAATCAAACAGCACCGGACTTTTTTTTTTGAAAATATACGTATCCAATAGCAAGACCCTCGCTGGGTTTGTAAAAGTTAGCTCGATTTTTCTTTAATCATTTTTCGAGTCAGGGTTTTTCATATACCCCAATTTTGGCTTATAAATAGATTTTATCGAATGTATCCGATGTATGTTATCGTGATTCTTTTTAAAAATGTCGCTAATGTTCAAATAAACCCTTTTGTGAAGAAGCTATATCCTGATACGCAATTTTTGAGGCCAAATGTTAGAAAAATGGAAATTTTTTGGAATGTTTTTACTCTAATTTTGACAATTTTTAAAATTTCTTGCAACTTCTTCTGACAAAAATGTATTAAAATGTACTAGAAGAAGTAATTTAAATAATACCAATACTAAATTGAGCTTAAAGTTTGCTTATATGCTGGAAAAGCATTTTTTGTACGAAATCTTTGGAAAATCTTTAAGAAAAAATTAAATAAATAAAAGAGAATTGTAGAAAAGCAGTACAGACTTTGTTTTTTGGTTTCTTCTTGATTTTATAAAAAAATAAACTTTTTTATATCAAAACATTAGAGACGATCTCTTTTTAGCAATGGGCCATTTCCAACAATCTACAAAATTATATAATCCAGCAATACACCCATGTTCTCCTTATTAATTATATTAAAATCATAAGGATTTATAGAAATCGAAAAAATTTTCGGTTTTGATTAGGCCTCTAATTTGTTTATCATCGCAGGTTTTGGGATTTTCCATGCCAAAAAAAATCGCTCTATGCCAGCTAGGAAATTATTTGGTTATTATAAAACATATATTTGTATGTTTGTGCTTCATTTGCTGCTGCCTCATTGTCAATAAAATTTATTATTAAAAATTTATTTTCAAAAACCTTGCATCATGTTTAGTCGTTTACATCGATTGAACTAAACTTTTTCTTAAGGATGTAGTCTGTTGTTTTTAATGTATTTCAAAAGTATAAGGAAACAAAAATATTAACGAAGTTATAGCACATAGTCGAGAGCACCTGCAGGTTAAACTGTATGTATTGTTAAAACTTTAAAAGCGTTTTTCTCGAAACAATGGCTCCAGCAGGTAGTAGAATTGTTTATTTCGAATCGTTATTTCCTATTTTTTACCTCTATTTTTACTATTTTAACTAAAACCCAAGGCAATTTTAAAATTTTTTTTAGAAGTCCGCCATTTTGTTATTTTTTAATAAAAATTTTTAAATTTACTACCTGCTAGAATTACAAGCCTACAGAATAATAGCACTAGTTTACAGCAGAAATTACCAATGAGCACCACTATCCAATTCCTATGTAAATTGGAGATATCGCCAGCTGAATTTTTTTATCGGAGCAAAAAAGGTTTGTCCACATAATTACAAATATCTTGGAAACTAGGAACCCGATTTGAACAAACTGTATTTGAAATTAAAGATATTAAAATTTCTTATCTTACGTTTATACATTTCGATTGGATAAATAGTTTTGGCACAATCAAGTAAATTGCCAAGAATTTTGGAGTTTTTTTTTTATATTTTTAAACAAAGTTTTGGATTACAAAAAAAATTAGGAAAACGCAATAATTTGTTCTGTTTTAAAACTAGTTATTTTTACTCAATTGCATGTAACTTTTACATTTATCCATAGATTTTTTTCTTTTATTGTTTATTTTTTTGTTTAAAATACAAATTTTAAGTAAAAAATTTAAAGCCGAGCAGAATACTGTGTTTTCCTAATTTTATTTGTAATTCAAGAACTTTGTTTAGAAAAAAAACTTTGTTTTGTAAAGCAAAATTTCGATATTTTGTATATTTTGTGTACACAGCCTTTTTATTTTTAAATTTTTTCAAACAGGATTTTGTCAACAAAATTTCTTTTCCAAATTTGTGACAGTGTACTTAGTGATAAACATATTATTTTCTTTGTTCTATGAGCTTTAATTTGAATGCCAAAAATTGTAATGAAAAACATATTTCACGTAAAGTGATGCACGCTCTCTGTATAAAAACATTTTTTTTTTTTTATCAAATTTTAGGGACTTCTAATTTGATGAAAAATGAAAAAAATTGATAAAATCGTTTTTTTTTACCCGCATCGCTGAAAGAAAATATTTAAGTTTACCGGAGTATTTTTTGTAGATTCAGCGTGAAATTTTAGTCTAAATATTTGCACTGTAGTAAGCGGTGCAATAGTAGTAATAGCCCAGAAAGCCCAAATTTTTGAAAATTTGATTGGTGTGTTCTAGGCAATTAAATAGTTGGAATAAAAAGACTTAAGTCTACAGAAAATTTATTACTATATATGTTATTAAGTTAAGTAAAATTTAACGCTTAGTCCAGAAAAATTATATCCTTCAATTTCGAAATTTTCGGTCGGAGATTCGGATGATAAAAAAAAAAAAACATAATTATTTCGTATTCTGCACTTTACTTCAAATCCAGAAAGCCGAAAAACAGCAAAACTAATTGTTTTATAAAACATAATTTTTTAATATAATGATTATATTATAAGTTGATTCAAATATTTTCTTGAATATTCTAAATACGCCTATATAAAATCACACAACATAAAAAAGTTACTACATTGAAGTAGTAAAATTATTATAAATTTATTTTTAGTTTTTCTTCCACATTCACATTCTCGAATATCAGCTTTTGACATTCGCATCTGCACCCAGTTAACTGACATCCGTTACATCACTTACAATAATGATAATGAAAAAGTTGTTGATCTTTGTAACTAACTCGTTCCTCTTTAACCTCCAGTTTCATTTGAGTGAGGAGTTTCAAAATAAAATTCTTTAAAGTTATTTATTAAATTTTGAACACATTTTGGAAGTATTGTTTTGTAACGCCGTGTATTGCTGGCATAACATTCGTGTATACGCAAATCAAAAATAAAGCAACAAAATAAAGTTTTTACAAAATAAAGTGTTCTTTTTTTTTTTTTTTTTGATTCTTTTTTTCACTACTCTACTAAAAATAAAAAGTTAACTTTATTTTCAGTTTTCTTTTTTTGCACGTTCATTGCCTACCCTAAGCATGACTCAAGCATTTTCGATACATTCAAAGCGCCTACAAAAAATAAATACTTTCATACTTTTTTCTTGGAGTTACTTAAGTTTTTATAACAAGTTAATTTTTGTTAAATCTATGAGATTTTAACTTTTCACTTTCAGCTGTTTTATATACATACTATTTTTTCCACTCATATACCTATCAAATAAGGTAAGCATTTAATGCACACAAGCGTAACCACTTAAATTTATTATATAATACTTACTATGCTACTCAGAATTGCTCGGGTATTTTATCATTTAAATAAACATACATACTCAATAGTGAAGTAAGGAGAAAAACGTAGAAGAGAAAATTTTTTTAGGTAAGTTTTCATTTTAGAATTTTTAAAATTAAAATTTTCATATCTGAATTTTGATATTTACAAAGTTCTAGGAACGTTTAAACCATGTGTGTTTTGAAATTGCTTGAGAATTTGGAATTAAATCTTTTCTGACTAGGATTGGGACATGGAAGATATACCCAGTTTTATAGTTTCCATGTAGGTAATTTTTTAAAAATTTAAATGATCAAAATTATCAAAATCTTGTACATATAAACAAACAATAAGATGTTAGTGCTTAAATTTGTTTAAGAAAGTTTGTTTTTTAGTATTTCTTCTGTGTACGGTTATCGTTAAAATATTTATAAGCTTATTAACAATCGGTAAGTAGGTGGGGTACGCATTTTATTGAAAATTGTATTCTTGTTGAAAAGTGAAAGTTGTTAAGTTGTGAAAAGTAAAAAAAATCTAGCAAAGTAAAGAAAGAAAAGTTTTGCTAGTAAAAAAAAATGATAATAATATTTAATTTTTGTTTCGTGTTTGAAAGTTTTGGGCTTCGTTGCGTATGAGTGTTAAATAATTGCATTAAAAAAGGTTACAGATGTATGCGCATACATGTACGGGCTTAAAAGTGAAATGAAGTATCAGACAACATACGAAAAATCCATCTATAGAATTTTCTTAATAAAATATTTATATGAAAAGGAAGAACAGCAGTGCGTATGAGTGATTTTTCTTTAAATATCCATGTGGAAAATTTGCAGAAATAATCAAAGTCAAAGACCCGAACTATTTGGACTATACAATTAAGAGTAGCAGTCACGTGCCAAGCATTGGTAGCACTGATATGGTAAGCCCAGCGAAATTTATTTTAGCAACTACGTGAAAATTTTTATAAAACCAAAGTTCTACATCGGAGAAAAAAAAAGTTATGCTACTCCTCGTCTTTAAAATACACACAGTAAAATTGAACTTCCTATTTGAAAAGCGGTTATGATAAATTATGAATTTTAAAATAGAAAAAACGCGTAAATATGCATGTATGTAAATAAATACTGGATAAATGCGTAGTTAGTATTTATAAGGTTAGCCCGGCATTATAGACGTACCGACATTGAATAGCAGTCTCTTTATCTCATTTGCCACGGTCACTCTGAAAAATATGTAGCATGTATCGTGATAGAGTAAACTTACTTATATTGAAGTATTAAAGTTAGCAATCATGTGAGTGTTCTCAATTTAAATTCCATAGAATTTAGATTTAAATTTATAGTAAAATATTTAACACCAAAAAATATACATTAAAATGTATGCTTCCCCCACGAATTCTGTCTTCCAGACAAAAATTAAAATTTATAAAGTATTATTTAAATACCTAAAGAAAAATTTCTACCATTAAAAATGTTTCTACCTTTGTTTGTTTTACATGAAACTCTCACTCTATGATTTTTTTTCTTAAAGCCAAAACTCATTTACTTCGCCGCTTACGCTGACAAAATATCTTTACGAAGATCTACTTGAAATGTTGTTATTTGCTTAAAGCATTAACTTTATTTTACATTCTTTAACTTTTTTTAAACCGGTTTTCCTTGTTTTTTTTTCTAAATTCAAGAAAATTCCAACAGTTCACAGCATGTTTAAAGTAATTTGTTTTTAGCAAGCTTCATGCTGAAGAAACAACAAAAACATAAAAAAAATCTAACCAATAAACTGTGAACATTTTGTCTTAGGCTTATACATACTGAGTTCGCATACCATACACTCCCATACAAACAAATTTATTCGTACATTTCTTTGCAGTTGACAGTTATGAATTTCTGTTTAATATATATTTACATAGATATGTAAGTATATATCAGAATGAAAGCAACAAGAATTGAATACTGGTTATTCAATATACCGTAAGATAAGCAAATTGTAGCCTAAGTTTAATGAAAATGTATGTAAAATTTTAGTTGGCTTTAATGCTATGTTTAAAATTTAGATATTTTAATGGTAGTTTTTCTTCTCCTTTGCCATTTTTTAAGTTTTTTTTTTATAAGCTGAAGCAGGCTGTTAATAGTTGAGAGTTTCATAGACTTTTGAAAACAATTCATAAGAATTTAGTGCCCCTTCCTTTAATGGTAAGCTACTATTCAGTTGCTTTATTTCCATTTCTATTGAAAATTACAAACTATTAAAAACATCCCGTTTTACAGTACAAAAATATCTTGAGCAGTGCGTAGATATTTGTAAATGAAGACTGATTACCAAGTGAACATAAAACTGCCTTTTAATATTTTTCTCCCTCTTCAAAGTAATTTTCTAATATTATATATAAAATGTATTTTCAACATTCACTTAAAGCATACCTTTTGAGGTTGTCAAGTGAAATGAATACAAACATATATAGGTAATTCAATTACTTCCAATTCTTAAAATTTCCTTATGAACTAAAGAGATATGCAGCATAGAATTGGTGTTTTCATTTAACTTGTAGATATTTTCAAGATGTGTGCATCGTAACGTATCTTAAACTAATTCAAAGAGATTTCGAGATGAAAAAATCAAAATTTGATTCTCGGAATAAAGTGTAGACGAGGATATGAATTCAAAGCAAACTCCAAAATTTATTGTACATATTTCTTTTGCAGGACTTAGAAATAAATTGGTAAATTTTAATAATTAATCAGGCTTTAAGGATTTTCCTAAAGAGAAAATAATTCATGTTAAAATGTGCTGCGAAAGCATTTACTTTTTAATTATAGTAAGCGAAATAGGCGTTTGTATTGCTCATTTGGCAATTTACTATAATGATTTTGTTTCACTTGATTAATTGAGTAAGACATAATGATTTCTGTTGTGGAAATTGAAGAAAATATAATTCTTTTGCATGTAGTCTAAGTATCTGTTAAAACAATGGCCAAACTTTCATATAAAGGGTTTCTGATCATCAAGAAGAGGGTTTTCTTCAATACTCTTCTAAATAGAGTAAATTTAAATTAAAATTAATAAACCAATACATAACCAACTTGACAAATAACAATATGAAGCCATCAGAAAGCAACATGACAGTTTTCAAACAAACAGATCATACATAGCCCAACTTAACAGCTTAAGGGTCGTTTTCTTAATGTCCGGTTAAGCACTAATCAGAACTTTAACCGTTGGTTACTACGGAGTAATTAGTTCTGATTAGTGCTTAACCGGACATTGAGAAAACAGTTACTGAAACCTTTTCAGTAAAATAAATTTTTTTTAACAAGCTATAATCTGTTGATTAGTTTTCCTTCTATTATAAGTTTTCCAGCGATTTCCATCTAAACATAATAAATATCATATACTTAAGTTAACGTCATTTCTATATGATTTAGTTGTTTCCAGTGGAAATATCCCAAAACCATGATGTATAGGCGAAAAACTCGTGTTGAGTAGTGTAAACTGTAGGTTCAACCATGTGGTATTACATTTTGCCGTTCGGGCCTGAATGTGTTCCTCGAGAGGCATTTAAACAAAAAAAAAGTGTATATTGTCTCTTTAAACGAGTATTCGATACAAGTACATATTCGATATTTTTTCCCGTTATTTTTGGTGGCATCGATACTTTTATTCGATACAAGTAATGAGTAAAAGTATCGATACTATGTGGGTATCGAATCAACACTACTTATTATGCAATTAAGGATATTCCAGAATGGTAATCTATCAAAATTCTTCAGCACCAAATCCAGTATCAGGCAAGTCTGCTTAATGTTGCTTTCGGGACCAGGGTCAGGTTTTGCATAAAATTTCTACACAGAAGAATCGAAATTTTCTTTGGAACTTCACCAAATAGCTGGAGACTACATCAGCTTCTTGTCCATTAAACACTCAGAATAGAATTTGGATTCATTTGCCAACAGAACCAAGTCTATGAAAAAGAAGGCAAACATCATCACCGCGAGATCTGTACGTATATAAAATGCCAAATATTTTTACTGTTTTCGTCAATGGAATTAGTCTAGTTTAATAGTTTAATAGTAACCACTCTAACAATACAATACAATGGAATTGGTATTTTTCAGTGTGCAACCTTAAACAATTTTCTATTCGTTTATTCAGTTTGATCAGTTTTTTAGTAGCTAGGAGCTATAACTCTAATCTTCGAGTTCAGTCAGTATTTTTGCTTGTCTTTTCTCCAAAAGGAGCCACCATTTTTACGGACATTTGTTAGTTGTTCTTGGTTTGCCAAGATTCTTTTTATTGTTTCCTTTGTTTGCTGGTCCCCCTGATTTTACTGTTCCCATAGGCATGTTTATGGAAACCAGTTCTTTTTCAGGAGCTAAAGCTGCTCCTATTCAAGTTTTTTGTTTTATGGTCATGTTTTTTGCTATACAAAAATATAGGCTCCGTTTTCCCAATAAAGTAGATTTCTGTTTCAAAGATAATACATTAATCATTTAAAAAGTATTATTTCAGTCGAGGGCAGCATCAACCAGGATATTAGAGTAAGAATTGGAAAAGCATGCTAATAACTAATAAAGCTCAGAAAATGGAATTCTACTGGCTAGACAATGAGTGAAGCTTTTAGAGAGAAATACATCTCCACAAAAGGACATAGAACACACAGGGAAAACATGGAGCGAAGGCACTGAATGAAAACTGAGCGCACGGAGGATAATCCTCTAGGTGCTAAATGAAACTTATGGTGAGTTAAAAGATATATGCTGTTGTATAACACTTATTTATTATTATTTGTTTATTAGGTATTAGGTTTATTAGGTATTACTAATTAGTACAAATCAAATTTACTTACAAAAATCGTGATTAAAGTTAAGAACAACACTTTAAATGTAACAGGTTCTACGAGAGCTTTGAATAACTTTTCAGAATTATTATTGAGGTTGTACACATGAATTCTACCAGAAAATTGGTGGTAGCTACTGAGTACAGCAATAAGTTACAAAGTGTTCTTGGAAAAAATTGTTGTGTATTAATTAATCAAAACATTTTTGAAGCATTTTCATAAATGTTTATTTTTTCTTCAAAATATTCAATATACATTGCTTGCTATTGAGTTTTAGTTTACTTTTCCTTAATACTCATACATTAACTTGTTTATATTTGTATTCGAAAATGTCAAAGACTCATACGAGAATATTTGTTTTTTTTTGCTTCTTCTACATATTTTCATAATGTTACTCATACGCACCAGCGTACAAATTGAAAATAAAGAGCGGAGAAAAGTGTCTTCGTTTTAATTAATGTTATCATGCTAAAAGCCTCAGAGGCATAGGGGCATATACATGCATAGGTATTGTATGCATGTTTTTAGGTATGCACCGACGTTTGAATAAAGTACATATGTACACAAATACATGTATGTGTACAAATACAGAGGGGCAAACAAAAGTTCGTTAAGGGGACCTTCTGGTCTAGCGCCCTTGAATTTGACGAGTTTTTAGGACTCTTTTTTTAAATAAAAATAATGAGCAATAGTATTTAAACTTTTTTCTATTACTGTAACAATATACTATAATATTAAAAAAAAATTGTAATTTTAAGTAAACTAAAATTGGTGTTACGGTGACTCATGTTTTGGATCTATCTCAAAAAAAAAAATTACAATCAGTGTGAGTACAGTTATCGCAGGAACTAGAATGAAAAAAATTGACAAAAAGGCGCGTGATTGAAATTTACGTTACAAAAACAGACCCTCTTACTTGCTTTTGCGCTCACCTGCTAAATAGGCTGTCGAAATACTGAAAAAATTGTACAGTATGCTTTTAAAAGCCTATTCTTTTTAAATAAAAAAAACTAAATTTTTTGAAAAATCTAGACCAGAAGGTCGCCTTAAGTAGGTTGGTAAAAAGCAAACATACAAAAATTTGACTTCATATCCTTAACTTTCAATACTTTTTATCTTTTCCCTCAAATTTACTTGATTTGAATATATTTCTTAAGTCGGTAGATGCACCTTTCAAAACTTTTCTCCAACTCGTCTCTTCAAAGCTTCTCTATTTCGTCATTAACTCCATTAATTATTTCCACTTTACTATAGAGAACCTTTACGGCGCTAAGTCCTGGGAATATGATGCTGGGCGAATTTCTTGTATGTCTCAAAGCTGAGGAATTAAGTTTTTGGGTTTCCCAGCAGTGTGAGTTGGCGCAATATTGCAATGTATAAAATAGGCACTCAGTTCTCCGTTTTTCTGGTTTTATAAAAATTTTTTAATAATTCGTTGTATGCACTTTTCTGTAAATTACTTTGTTGCCATCGTCTGATCAGTTTTTAAGGAAGTAGTAGTTATAATTTTTGTCCTGGTGAACTTTTTGCTGTCTTGCTTTAACTGTTTAACTGTTAGAATTGCACCTTTTGTTCTCCATACAATAAACTACTGTTTGATTTCCAGGTTTTACTACTAGAAACAAAATTTATCACCTGTTGCGATTTTATTAAAACAACCGCAATTCAAAATACGTGGAACTCATTCAAACGATTTTAGTTTTCATTAGTTTTCATAGTGCATTTTGGCGTTTGTGGAAAATATGGGCTGGCTTCAGTTGAAATAAATAAAAAATAAATAAAAATAAATATTTATTTTTACAAATCCTGTAAATTTTTGAATTTTTCAAAAACTAAGAAAATAATTCCAACTTAGCGAATTTTCGTTAGTCCTCTCGTATGTACCTGTACTAGAAAAAAATTGTGCTTAAAAGCATTTCTTAAGGTCACATGGAACGTAAATGAAAAATACATACGCAGATATTATTTTCAAAACAGTGATTATGCAGAAAAAAATAAGAAAAAAGTGGAAGAACGAAGAAGTCAGAAGAAAACAATAACATTCACTTAGGAATGCAAAAATGCCATGAAGCCTCAATACAGACTTTGCAGAATTTTAATAATCTTATTTTTATTATAAATATTTCACAGCAGTAAATGCCACAGACTTGTGAAAAATTATGTATATTTGAATTTTCTACATATTGGTGTAAACAATGCGTGAATAACTTTCACTACTTTGACAATGTGTTGACTATGTAAACAATCTCTGCTATATGAATGAAGTAAACTTAATGTGAAATCATAGAACATTTTGATGTTTTTCTGATTACTTTCACTTGATTTTCGTTTTTGACCAACAGCGAGAAAAGGAAAAAATGGTTTTAAAATGGATTTCTACAATGCGAAAAGTCTCAGTAATATAGATAGGGATATTAAAGTTGTCTACGTTTTCTACGTTATTTTCACAGTTACGTTTTTTTAGTTATTTACACGTATATTGTCATACATTAACAGAACATGTAATATGCTTCATGTGGACAACTCATTCAACACTGGTGTGATATGATAGTGTTGAAGAAAGCTCAAAAGTGTGAGCAAAGTGACAATTTTTGACACATAAGCGCAAAATAAATTCAAATATTACGAGTGTAGTCAGAAACAGGTGCCTGATGCCTGGTGCTTGCTGCCTGCTACGTATCATGAGCCTTGCAATGATACCAATCTTCCAAAAGCTCATACAATTTTATTCTTACAATTTTCCTAGAATTAAGGTTTTATTATGTCAATGTTTATATAGCTAAGTATGTATTTGTTTGTATATTGGTGTTGTCTATTTGAGCGCGTCTTTCTATTACGCATACCTGTGAAATTTTTTAGTTATTAATTTTTTTTTGTTCTGTTTCAATTCAGTTATTTTTCACATATATTTTTTATATATATTTCTCTGCTTATTTTTATTTTGTTTGTTTTTCTTTTGCTGAAAGCTACAATAAAACGCGTATGGCAATAAATTTTCTGTTACCTTTTTTTGCTTTCCACTTGTTTTTGTTGTAGATAATAGGTCATCTTGTTTAAATTTAATTTATTTATTGATAAGTGAACGTTATAGTAAAAGTTAGGGAAAAAATTGAAGGTTACGCTTAATTTAAATGCATTTAAATTAAAACTTTAAAGATTATGGTAATTTTACCTTTTTTTTGGTAATAAATTCTTCAGATGATTGTAATTTTTAGCGATAAATATGTTTAATTAATCATTAGAGAATATAGCATACTTTTTGGAGCAAATAGAAAGCGAAAAATAAAGCAGCAGTGTAGCATAAATTCAAATATTACCCTAAATTTTATTAAAAAGCCGCAGTTAGTGAGATGTGGAGCTTGTTGCTCTAAGGGGAATCTGTAATAACTATTCTGTCATTTGTATCCAAACTCAGTTCTGTTATTAATTTTCTGAAATATGAAATGCTTCTCATAGAAACTATCTAGCATTAAGTCTGTATTATTGTATAAATTTGCACTTCAATTTATTATTATTAGTTGAATTGTTATACCTAGTCTGTAAGGATGTAAATTCCATAGACTAAATAAATAAATAAATAAATAAATAAATAAATAAATAAATAAATAAATAAATAAATAAATAAATAAATAAATAAATAAATAAATAAATAAATAAATAAATAAATAAATAAATAAATAAATAAATAAATAAATAAATAAATAAATAAATAAATAAATAAATAAATAAATAAATAAATAAATAAATAAATAAATAAATAAATAAATAAATAAATAAATAAATAAATAAATAAATAAATAAATAAATAAATAAATAAATAAATAAATAAATAAATAAATAAATAAATAAATAAATAAATAAATAAATAAATAAATAAATAAATAAATAAATAAATAAATAAATAAATAAATAAATAAATAAATAAATAAATAAATAAATAAATAAATAAATAAATAAATAAATAAATAAATAAATAAATAAATAAATAAATAAATAAATAAATAAATAAATAAATAAATAAATAAATAAATAAATAAATAAATAAATAAATAAATAAATAAATAAATAAATAAATAAATAAATAAATAAATAAATAAATAAATAAATAAATAAATAAATAAATAAATAAATAAATAAATAAATAAATAAATAAATAAATAAATAAATAAATAAATAAATAAATAAATAAATAAATAAATAAATAAATAAATAAATAAATAAATAAATAAATAAATAAATAAATAAATAAATAAATAAATAAATAAATAAATAAATAAATAAATAAATAAATAAATAAATAAATAAATAAATAAATAAATAAATAAATAAATAAATAAATAAATAAATAAATAAATAAATAAATAAATAAATAAATAAATAAATAAATAAATAAATAAATAAATAAATAAATAAATAAATAAATAAATAAATAAATAAATAAATAAATAAATAAATAAATAAATAAATAAATAAATAAATAAATAAATAAATAAATAAATAAATAAATAAATAAATAAATAAATAAATAAATAAATAAATAAATAAATAAATAAATAAATAAATAAATAAATAAATAAATAAATAAATAAATAAATAAATAAATAAATAAATAAATAAATAAATAAATAAATAAATAAATAAATAAATAAATAAATAAATAAATAAATAAATAAATAAATAAATAAATAAATAAATAAATAAATAAATAAATAAATAAATAAATAAATAAATAAATAAATAAATAAATAAATAAATAAATAAATAAATAAATAAATAAATAAATAAATAAATAAATAAATAAATAAATAAATAAATAAATAAATAAATAAATAAATAAATAAATAAATAAATAAATAAATAAATAAATAAATAAATAAATAAATAAATAAATAAATAAATAAATAAATAAATAAATAAATAAATAAATAAATAAATAAATAAATAAATAAATAAATAAATAAATAAATAAATAAATAAATAAATAAATAAATAAATAAATAAATAAATAAATAAATAAATAAATAAATAAATAAATAAATAAATAAATAAATAAATAAATAAATAAATAAATAAATAAATAAATAAATAAATAAATAAATAAATAAATAAATAAATAAATAAATAAATAAATAAATAAATAAATAAATAAATAAATAAATAAATAAATAAATAAATAAATAAATAAATAAATAAATAAATAAATAAATAAATAAATAAATAAATAAATAAATAAATAAATAAATAAATAAATAAATAAATAAATAAATAAATAAATAAATAAATAAATAAATAAATAAATAAATAAATAAATAAATAAATAAATAAATAAATAAATAAATAAATAAATAAATAAATAAATAAATAAATAAATAAATAAATAAATAAATAAATAAATAAATAAATAAATAAATAAATAAATAAATAAATAAATAAATAAATAAATAAATAAATAAATAAATAAATAAATAAATAAATAAATAAATAAATAAATAAATAAATAAATAAATAAATAAATAAATAAATAAATAAATAAATAAATAAATAAATAAATAAATAAATAAATAAATAAATAAATAAATAAATAAATAAATAAATAAATAAATAAATAAATAAATAAATAAATAAATAAATAAATAAATAAATAAATAAATAAATAAATAAATAAATAAATAAATAAATAAATAAATAAATAAATAAATAAATAAATAAATAAATAAATAAATAAATAAATAAATAAATAAATAAATAAATAAATAAATAAATAAATAAATAAATAAATAAATAAATAAATAAATAAATAAATAAATAAATAAATAAATAAATAAATAAATAAATAAATAAATAAATAAATAAATAAATAAATAAATAAATAAATAAATAAATAAATAAATAAATAAATAAATAAATAAATAAATAAATAAATAAATAAATAAATAAATAAATAAATAAATAAATAAATAAATAAATAAATAAATAAATAAATAAATAAATAAATAAATAAATAAATAAATAAATAAATAAATAAATAAATAAATAAATAAATAAATAAATAAATAAATAAATAAATAAATAAATAAATAAATAAATAAATAAATAAATAAATAAATAAATAAATAAATAAATAAATAAATAAATAAATAAATAAATAAATAAATAAATAAATAAATAAATAAATAAATAAATAAATAAATAAATAAATAAATAAATAAATAAATAAATAAATAAATAAATAAATAAATAAATAAATAAATAAATAAATAAATAAATAAATAAATAAATAAATAAATAAATAAATAAATAAATAAATAAATAAATAAATAAATAAATAAATAAATAAATAAATAAATAAATAAATAAATAAATAAATAAATAAATAAATAAATAAATAAATAAATAAATAAATAAATAAATAAATAAATAAATAAATAAATAAATAAATAAATAAATAAATAAATAAATAAATAAATAAATAAATAAATAAATAAATAAATAAATAAATAAATAAATAAATAAATAAATAAATAAATAAATAAATAAATAAATAAATAAATAAATAAATAAATAAATAAATAAATAAATAAATAAATAAATAAATAAATAAATAAATAAATAAATAAATAAATAAATAAATAAATAAATAAATAAATAAATAAATAAATAAATAAATAAATAAATAAATAAATAAATAAATAAATAAATAAATAAATAAATAAATAAATAAATAAATAAATAAATAAATAAATAAATAAATAAATAAATAAATAAATAAATAAATAAATAAATAAATAAATAAATAAATAAATAAATAAATAAATAAATAAATAAATAAATAAATAAATAAATAAATAAATAAATAAATAAATAAATAAATAAATAAATAAATAAATAAATAAATAAATAAATAAATAAATAAATAAATAAATAAATAAATAAATAAATAAATAAATAAATAAATAAATAAATAAATAAATAAATAAATAAATAAATAAATAAATAAATAAAAAAATAAAAAAATAAATAAATAAATAAATAAATAAATAAATAAATAAATAAATAAATAAATAAATAAATAAATAACTAAATAAATAAATAAATAAATAAATAAATAAATAAATAAATAAATAAATAAATAAATAAATAATATGCCTCAAACTGGGCCAATCCAACTCAATACGGATGAGTCCAAAGTTAATGGCAACTAAAAAGGAGTATTCTAAGATCATTTAAAGTCAGTCTTTCTTATAGGCCCTTTAATCATTGTATCGTTTTCTAGGCTGAAGTTATAGCTATTCAAGATGCCCTATTTTGGTTAATGTTTCACATCCAAGCAGTTCTGAAGTCTTTCGGGTCTGCCCAAATGATACCAAGGACTATTGCAAATCATCTTCTAGTGGCGCTTTATGCGGCAACCAGTCAACAATAATAGCCTCTACTATAAAAAGACTTGGCTTGGTTTTATTTTTTTACATGGTTTTGCAATAACAAAACAAAATTTTTATTCACTTTTGGGTAAAAAAAGTGAAATAAGCCGCTTGAAGAAGTTTTTACTCTGATTTCTAAGATAAGGACATTGTGTGATGAAAGTACAAATCCTATGCTATCCACGCCATAGATAACATAAAACAATCGTACGCAGTGGTGATCGGTGTTAATGGATTATTTTACCACGTTTGTATCAACTCGCTTTCAATGGTGTCTGTTTTTCTGTCTGTCTGTTCGGTTGCAATCGATTTTAAACTAACTTTTCGATATGTTAGAGACTTGAAACTTTAAACATAGCCCAGAACTGGATGGCAATGCAATATGAAATATCTAATTCTTTGTTTTTACGCTCACAACTGATTAATTTGATGTAATTGAAATAAGTGTTTCATACCATTAGAAAGAGAAAATAATTCGTTTCGAAAAAAGAATGTAATTTTAAAAAATACCAAAGAAAGTTATTAGCAAAATAAAATCGATCCGACTTGTATACATTGATCCAAATTACCCTCATTTACTACTGATCAAAACTTAATGAAAGCTCAGCAAATTGTTGCAAATTGAACGATCTTTCTAAAAATATTTTATAATAATAACTAATAAGCCCAAAAAAAACTGAATAAGTTTTTATATTTTTCAGTCTTTTTTTTGTTTTAGTCTGGAAAATTATTAGTGGCTCAAAAAAATGGCTGGCCTAATTACTAGAATCTTCTTTGATCTTTCGTTTATTATGCCTGGTTTTCGCTATGTCAAATTCAATCAAATTGGCCAGCGTTGGCTAAAAGAATATATACTTACTGAGGTCAGTATCTTTTCGGCAGTCCAGAAAACTGAACAACTTTAGAAAAAAAAAAGTGTCGGCACCACAATGGCCCTACAGAGTAAGCCTTTTTTTATTTTTTGAGGCAATCTTTAAAACATAATATAACCTAACCACTTTGAGTTGGATGTAAAATTTTATAAATATGTGTCAATATGCAATGACTAAAATGTTTAACGAAACTAATAATCATTGCACTCTTCCTTATCAAGAAAACCAAGTGCACTGCATAGTATTAAAGACAATAGCCCTATTCACGATAAATTGCAAATGGTCTTGCATCATTGCAAAAGCAAAATTTTTATTGCATATCGCATATATTTGTTGTTGTGATAGCATAAATTTTTTGCGTTTGCAATGATGCAAGACCATTTGCACCAAATGGTGAATAAGGCTAATATAAAAATAATAGCTAAATTAAATTTCTTTTAATAACAATTTTATTAACTGGAAAATTAATTAAAAATATGTTGCCAACCTCACAAGAATTTCGAAAATTAATTTGTATTTCTGTGAGTGAATTCATGTATTAAATTTGAAGCAATGCAATCATTGCAAGGAAATAGCAATTGTTGCAGCTATTACAATTTATGTTATATATGTATGTATGACTGCAATTACTGTTTTGATATTGTTGTAACTGTAAAATTCAGGATTTAAAATTTGTGAAAATTCAATTAAAACATGGAAATTGCATTAGTTGCATAGTTCATAGCTTATCAAAGACATAAATTTTTTTTTTTTAATTATTTCAAAATACAAAGTTTTTCAATATAAATAATAAAATTGTAAAATGATAATATTCGGCCAAAGGCCATCCGTTCATTCTTTTGCATCTAATGCAAGTTTTATGTTAACTGCTGTAATTCTACTTATTATGTTGGTGCACTACTATTATATTCAATATAATTGAGAAAAGGGTCTAGAGGAGTAAAGTACCAAGGTGTTTTTTCTACTTCCAAGTAAAGTTTTTTTTATATCATATACAGTGTCGGACAAAGCTAAAGCACGGATTCTTCCTTGTTTGCATTTTGTTCAGTAATATTGTAAAACATGATTGGACTGAAACTTTTTCTACGAATGTAGTAAGAATATACACTCGTTATAATAAAATATAAGAAATATAATATTATTTATCACATAAAATAAAAATATTAACTCAAAAGTAACAAAATGCATAAAACTGGCGCGACAAAACTAAAGCACGTATGGAATATATTAATAGAAAAGTACGATTTCTCCACTATTTTGTAGCGTATATATTATTTTTCAGAGCTGTTGCACATTTACGTGGCATGGACTCAATAAAATTGCTCAGAAATGTTCTTCCATGCAATCTCCGATGGGTAGAAAATGGAATCCTTGTTTTTATCCTTTATGCGCTGAATTCCCCGATCTAGAATTTCCTATACGTTTTTTGGGATACTGATCTTATTGGCAACAAACCACTCTTTTACACACCGTGCTGGGATCGCCATCGAGCTGGTAGACTTGCTTTAACAGCAGATCTTCCTCAGTATAAGGTAACATAACATTCTGGGGAATATCTTTGCACATCAGATGATCCATTATACCACCTATTTTATGAATTGGACCGATTCCATGGCTGGAAAAAATCACCAGAGCACTAAGTTGCCTCCCCCGTATTATACGGTGCTTTTCAAATAACGTGGATTTCATCGTTGCCTTTTGGTTTGCACACTAGCTTTAATCCTTCGCAACCTTTCATGTTAAATATAGATTCATCAGTAAGAAGCATGGTCTTTCATTTGGCAGTAGCCCAGCTAAAATGCGCGGCTACAAATTCGAGCCTTGTTTCGGGAAATAAATGGCTTTTTTACGCTTTGGTATGTTGCTAAACCACCATCCACAGCTCGTCGTTGGATAAACCCGTGTGAAATGTTTAAACGTAATTTATTTTCAAGATATAAAAGGATCTTTTTTTATAAACCGAATGATGGCCTGAACCTCACGTTTGGTTGGCTTATAGCTCGTGAATTAACGTAATGGCGAATACAACATTTTTTCAGCTTTATTAAATTCACTTCGGGTATTTTCTATAAATTGTGCAGAATATTTATTTCAAGCAATTTTGGGAAGCGAAATTTTGAAATGCGAACGGTGACGGTGAATGATAGCCAACAATTTATATACGCTTCTAATTTTTTTAAACCCTGTTTACGGGTTAAATAACGGGTTACTAGTTTAGAGATGGTTGTTGTTGTTTATTTTTAACAATTGATCGTAACAGTAAGCATATGTAAGATTATGTGCTTTAGCTTTGTCTCGGCAGGTTTAGGCATATTGCGCAATGTTAGTAAAAAAAAAGAAAAACATTAACCAGTTTTTAGTGTTATTTTGTTTCAACAAGTCCATAATTATACTAAATTTATAAAACAAACAAAAAATATGTGCATACTTGCATATTTTTAAATTTTATTGAACTAAATGTTGACAAGGAAAAGTTCGTGCTTTAGTTTTGTCCGACACTGTATATATATTTATTTGAGATAGAAATTTCAAACCATTAACAAAGGAAATGCTATAAGCTAAACAAATAACACTAAAATCTAAGAAAAAATTAAGTTAATAATTGCATTCTATTTAACCCACTCAGACTCAAAAATCAGCCGCTTGAACTAAAAATCTGAAAATTGCACATATACTCATATGATAACACTAAAGACGAATCTGCAGTAAAATCCCAGTTAAAGTGACTCATATTGATCTTGTCTAATATATTAGACAGATGAGTGAAAGGGTTAAATAGAAATAAATTGCAGTAAAGCTAAATGCAAAAAAATCAAAAAATATCACAAAAATTCTAATGAAATATGCTTTTTATAAAAATGTATCTTGAAATAAAATTGCATTTTTAATATGTACAATATTTTAGAGCTTTCCATTTTATTCCATAGAATAGTTTTTATGAAAAAAATTTTGCAATTTTAGTTTGTTACAAAGTCAAATGAAATCGATAAATTCCTTCGTAATTAATATATGAAAAAGTGATATATTTACAATGACTGTGATATATAACATATAATTTTTTTCTTGAAACTTGTTATTTTTATATCATACTTTTTCATATTGCAACTACGTTTATTTAAATTCAGAAAATCACATTTAAATTTATTTGTAATTGATTCCTGAATTCAAAAATTTTTTTTGTAGCTAGTTTTTTAAAAGGCATTTAAATATTGAATTTCTTGAGAAATAACATATTTTTAAACATTATTTTTCGATTTTCTTATTTTTTTACACATTGCATAGATATTATACACTTGTTTCTGCCCATCATAGTTTACAATAATTAATTTGCCCACATATTTGGTTGTATGCGTAAACATATGCTTGATTGAATTTCTGTTTATCATCATGCAGATATAAATATACAGTGGCGGATCTAGAAATATTCAATGTGGGGTTCTGAAATTCGAAAATTTTCTTTTTGTAAGATTATACATCATTCTTTATCTAAACTAACCCAATGTCCTCTAAACCCAATTTTTGTAAATACTACATTTTTCCAAATAACATAAGTGCCAGATCCAAGAACCAAAATAGTTTTTGCTCAATTCGGGTTCAGCGTAAAAACGTGAATTAGGTAATGGATATTGGGACAGCTTTCATCCAGTACATAAATTTCAAGAAGACCACAAAACTTTGAATACAAAAGTTTGAGTTGAATGACTGTCAAGATAACTTGAATTGTTTATGCTCATGTATTTAATTTGATCTTTCATTTTGAAAATTTGTTTGAAAAAACCATCAGGAAAGAAAAATTTTATATTTTCTGATGGAAATATCTTCAAAATGAAATAAGCTACCGATGTTTTTAAATGATTAACATATTTAATAAAGAAAAGTACGTTTGGCCTCAAAATTAAACAAAGGAGAAAAATAGTCAGAAAAGCGAACAGTTTATCTTCAAACTATGTAGTATTTTAGTAATCCTACCCAGAAAGACAGTTGCTAGTTGACCTCTCCCTCGTTTCTCTTCTGAAGTCATAAACATTTATAGAAATGTATTCAATTAGTTAGAAAAAATATATTGAGAATTATTTCGTGCATTATTTTTTTGTGTTCTTAACAATTTACTTTATTTATGCCTGGGAGAGAGAAAAAAATATTTTTTTATGAAATTGCTGTGTTGGTAAACTTGATTGAATTTCACATGGTGACAATCAGGCTTTGTATTATTGATGGACATAAACATATTAAAATTGTTTTAAATATCAGAAAATTTACCATTTTAACCATTTTTCTATTATTTTTTTTTTATATCCTCTTGCCCTCTGTGGGTCATAGGACTTCTATAAAACGATTTTACCGAGTACAATCCTTCTTCCTTGAAAGACTTTCCCGCCATTTAGACTTATTTTCAAGCGGTCTTTCCAGGCAAGCTTGGGTTTTATTCGTTTCCTGCTGACCTCTCAAGTACTATTCTAGTACTGACCCACAAATTTTATTGGACGGTTTTTGGAGGGTATGTATTTCTATATTTCTCCACTTCATAGTTTTATTTCGACCGCAGTCGGGAGTAAAATATATTTATTATATAGCCATTTGCTCAGCAACAAACCGCATTTTCATCGAACCAGTCTATGCTGGATTAAACCGAAATTCACGCCGCAGTGCAGTTCAGATGGCTGCTCAATATTTCAGAAAGAAGCTTGCATATTATATGCAGAAGTCACACAATCTTACCGAAACCCATAGAAGTAAGGCTAGATCACACAAAGGAATTGCTAAGCTAGTTTCGGAACAAACAAAATGATCGTGTGTGGTTCCAAGGACATTGATGCCTCAGAAAAGTTGAGCTCACTCCAAAAAAAAAAGGAGCTGCTCAGCTGGTGGTATTAGTAATTGGTCGCTTTCCAATCATATTTTTACTTCAAAATGTAGAAAATAATACCACAAAGTACAAACAATTGTTGTTAGGAGATGATTTGATACAGTGGACAAATCATTTTTATGGAGAAACATTATTCAGTTCCAAAAAGATTGGGCGCCAGCGCATAAACGTTACGGCTTTTACAGTGGCCTATTTACCTATTATAAATGCGCTTGATTTCGGCGTATGAAGAATTAATGCAGGTGACGGTTTGCTCTAAAAACATAACAGAATCGAAGAGCTAAAACGATCATTGATAATAGAATGGGACCACCTTGATCAGAATGTTTTTTGTAAATCATGTGAAACATTTTCTAAGGTTTTTCGTCTTGCAGTAAAAGCCAAAGTTGGCCGCATTGAAGAATATTGCTAGTATGTTAAGAATATTTTAATAAAATTGGATAATAAATATAAAAGTTATTGTATTTCAATTGCCAGGCTCTGTATTTATCAAAATTATCTCTTCTCTTTATAATTACTAATTCATTTTCTGATTGAAAAATTTCCTGAATAAAAGCGCCCCTCCCGCGGGGGTTCTGGGAAAGAGTTATTGAGGGCTTAAGTTCGTTTATCCCTCCTCTAGACCCGCAAATGTATATACTCATATTAGACATTTTCAGTGCTGCATGTAAAAATTAAATCACAAAATTTAGAATTTTACACGTAATGCCAATTTTTGGCTCATTTACACCCTAGCAAGCCAAGTTGTAAAAAATGTATACGTCCTTTTATAAGTTCAAAATACCACAATTTTTATAGTCGATAACAACTGTTTTTTAAGCACCTTTATTGTGCATATAAATACTTATATGTATACATGTGCTTGCCACAAAAAAATTACATGTGAATTCATAAATAACTGTTGCAAAAAATTTTTTCTGTTAACGAACTGTGACAAGGAAATAAATAACAACACAAATGGCAGTAATTTAAATTAACCATTCACTGAGTAGCAAAATGATATTGTGGCGTAAACTGTAAAGCACTGTTTTAAAAGCACCTTAAATATTAAAGCAATTTTTGTGATTTTATTCTCTTTAACTTGTTTTTCATTATTTATTACACAAATAGTAAATTTTGCATTGCGGGAACTGCAAAATATAGGAATATTTAGTGGCCATTGTTACTACTTTCTTGTGTTATAGATGTATCGAATTCTGCAGGATATGCATTCTATGTATATAATCATAGAAAACAATATCCGAATGTGTTTCGGTTCATACGCGTTGAATTTTTTTATATTTATAAATTTGAATGCTTCTCTTAAATTGATAACAAATTGGAAAAAGACCTATATACATCAGCTACACATAATTCATAATTGTTCCAAAAATTTTAAAAGTACATAAATTGAGACTGACTTCGATAAATTAAGAAAACTGTAACATAGAAGTGCTCCTTATAACCTTAGGTTAAAACTGACAATCTGCTGGAATCAGCAGAGAGATTTGAGAAGGAAATCTAGTGTTTTTAGACGTGCTGTGTTTGTCGAAAAATATATCAGTCTATTTTTCCAAGCACTTGGATCATCAAAAACTCGAGAGGCCATGTTCCGTTGTTGGGCATTTGGAAAAGTAAAGGTTACAACCTGTTGGTCTGATGTAAGAGACATAAAGAGTTTATATTTTATTCTGAATTTATAATTATTAGAAGAAACTTGAGTCTGAGTTTTTCCAAGCTCGTAAGACATCGCTGTCTGGAAGGTTTTCTAGATTTTAGACGAATTTGTTAATTTTAAACATTATAGGTGAGTGATGAGGAAAACTGGTTTTTAATCATTACTCCAGTGATTTGGTCGGCGCCTGGGAATGTCCTAGAGTTAGGTTTATTGGAGATTACATGCAATGTTTTTAAGTTTTTCAACTATACTAATGTGTAGCAGTTTTTTTGTTCATTTACAAGTTAACAGTTGTTTACACGTCGCCAGGGACTGCCAGCTCTTCTGGCTCCCACAGTTTTTTCTCTTAAATTTCCGTATTGCACTAATTTTATAACACAAAAACAAATAAGTAATCTGAAACTCTTATAAAAACAAACAACAAAATATATCAGTTTAACCCATTAAGTACGGAGAGTTGTGAAAACGCAATGCTTTACTAAGCCGCAGACGGAAAAAATTTACTTAAAAATAATTAGAATTGGATTATAATTGATCCTATATTTTCTAAAAATTCGTTTTCAATTCAAGAATTCCGAGTTGAGTGCATTCCCGAGCGCGTAAAGTGAAATATTCAGCCATGTTCTAAATTTCACTTTCGAATGAAATTTGTATCAAAACAGTGTAATCCATATTCTTACATATAACCTCACAGTGTTCATTAATGGTAGCGCTAAGAAGAGAATGTTGAGACTTAGGTGATGAGGTATGCTGTAATTTAGTATCTTGGATCCCAAAAAAAGTAGCTGCCGCTATAACAGCAAAGGGTTGAGCAATAAAATATAAAAAAACATTATTTTACTCTATTAAATACAAATTGGTGAAAAAAAAGTATATACACTTAGATATTTTGATTAATTAGGGGTGCCTAATACTTTTGCTCCCAACTGTATATATGTCTGCTGTGCTTGTAAAAATCGTTTGTTTCCTTCTAGTGCTTTTTTGTTAATAAAAACTTGAAATTTAACTAAGTTAATAAATTTGTACATCAATAGAGCCGAGCGTTGCGTTTTCGTTGGTCAAAGGGGTAGAAGAAGAGATTATTTTTTTCTTGATTATGCCAAGTGATAAGGAAAAATAGCAAAAATTTAAGTAAATTAAATAAACTCAGATTAATTCATACTAAGCAATATTCGACTACTTTAGAATTGCTTGTGAAATAAATTTAAGCTTCAGTTCTACGTAAAAATGCATCTTAAATGCAATAAATTTTTTTTTTATAAAGCTTCAGTATTTCAAGTTCTCTATGACATTGAGAACAAAGTTATTAGTTAGTTAAAGTTTTTGTGTGCCGAATTTGTTTGGTGTTGGGTGTTTTTTATTTATAGGGGCATGCGCATACATGTGTATACATGATAAATACACTTATAATAATTACAATCAATTAATTTTGAATTCGATACATATACATACATGAATAAGGATACGAGTAAATAAATTCATGTAATACCCATACATACACAATGTGTATTACACGTAAATATGTTTGTATTTGTATGCATGAATATACATAAATACAAGGTATATATCTGTATACCTTATATACTATACATATATAAAACAAATAAAAATAATCAAGGATATTACCTGTCTGTCTCTTTTGTTGATATACAATTTTTTTTTACTATGCATTCATACGTGTATGCATGTATGTGGTATTTTTTATGGCAATAAACACGAGCATTTATTACTAACAATTAAAGTTGAAGTTTTTTGTTGCTTTATTTCTTGTGGTTTTGTTGTCGTTTATCTTTTGTTGCGTGTCTGTGTGGGTATGAAAGTGTATATTTCTTGTTTGAGCGCCACTTTATTAATTTTGGCAACAAAGGGCGCCACAAAACGATTTCAACTTGAAATAAAATGTTAAGAAAATTCATAGTTGTTGTTAGTTACTTGGGTATAAAAACAAAGTAGTTAAAATTTAAGTGCAGCATTTAGCTATACCTACTGTCAGTGGCGAATTCAAATATCTTTATTACGGAGAAGACGAACTCAGTAGTCTAGTGGTTAGTGCACTAGAGTTTCACTCAGAAAGTTGCGGGTTCGATTCCCATCTTGGTCTGGTGGTTACTTTTTATAAGCTTTACTGTCGATATGAAGTGAATGAGAATTATGAGAAAGTGTACAAGTAAAAATCTTGGTAGGCAATGGCAAAACCACCAAGTGATAATAAATTGCCACACCGCCTTTCGGAACCGGCGCACAGTGGTTCGTCTAGATTATGTTAGCTGGACAATAGTCATTTTTGAATTTCAGGGCAATTCTTATTAAAAATCATTAACTTCCATGATACGTAATTCAACAATTATTTGTTAAATTCACTTTTCACTAAGGCTGTGGTTATATTGCGAACTCAATGAAATTGTTGTTGCTCTGAACACAAAGAGAGAGTCTCTACTCACTCTCACACCGAACACGTTATGATCAGTGTATTGCAGACCGAGCTCGTCAAGTATTCAGAGTGGCAATGAGTTTTTTTTACAAAACAATATCATTACATACAAAGAGTATTAAACAAACGAGTATATTTTGACAAAAAGCAACAAAAGCAACAACGGGAGAAAATATTTTGTGTTTGTTGAACACCGAGCACCAATGTAACCAGGCACTAACAGTACACAATGGTCGATTTGTCAAAAATTCCCAAAACATTAATTCAATAATTTGCAAATTGGTTGTACACGCGACAAGATATTGTGGTGAATTGTGTTTGAATATAACTATTTTTTCATGGATTGTGAATAATGAATGAATGAATGTTTAAGTCTAAATTAAGCTCTACTCCGTTATTTAAAAAAAATGCAAGTCCACATAAAAGTCAGCTTTTTTAAATTTCGTGATCTCAAAATCAATATGCCTCCCATGCCCCCAGGCTACTATTTTCATACTGCACTTGTATACTTTTAAACGATGTATACTTCCATTGCAAAGCAAAGTTTTTTAAATTTGTTTAGGTTATGTTTACTCTATTTCAAATAAAATTTATCAGTTATATTATTCAATCACCTCAAAATTAAATTTAACTGAGGAAGATATGACTGCGTATAAACAAATTCAACAATGTTGACATTCACGAATACTCTGTGGATGATTCTTCTGAAGAAGAGAGTGAAGATGATTTTGATGGTGAACATTAATATTTTAATTTATTTCACAGTACGACACCTTTTTTCAGGCATGGAGTTACCCTTAGGGAATATTGCTTGTAGCAATATCCCAGTTGGGGTTTTGTTTGTTAGTCAAGTTAAGCGACTTTTTTACCATTGAAGCTCGGGTACCATTTGGTTGCAGAGAGATATATATCAATACAAATTCAATTAAGCTTTGAAACGAGCTGCTGATGACATAAATCGCATAGTGTCTTCATATTTTAGTTTTATTTTTAAAGATCTCTTAACTTGACTAACTCAGAAAATTGCAGCTAGGATATTGATTCACAGTATATTCCTTTTCTTTTCGATATGGGAAACTCTTTGCTTGGGAAATGAAGTGGTAATTTGTTGCGTTTAGATTAATTTTTGAAATATTGTGAAATAAATTGCAAATAATCAATTTTTTATAAAGTGAAAACGGAATTAATGTTTTGTCTTTTCACTTTTAGTCTTAAATTTGCAATTGGTTTTATTCTATTTAAAACATATTCAAATGATTTTATGGAAAACACCAAGAGCGGGGTACTCTTAACATAGAATATAGGCGGCGTTAAATTGTAGATCCAACCATTGCCTCTGTGGTCTAGTGGCAGCATGCCAAACTCTTGCCTCTGGAGACCCGGGTTCGGTTCTCGGCTAGGGTATGGCTTCTTATCTATCTTTCTTTTTTTCTTCCTTTCATAACTTGGGGCTTTGGTACAATAGATCTTATAGGTCACAGCGCCTGACTTTCCGGTCCTCCCATCTCTCAAATAATAATAATTGGGGAGGAAGGGCTAGGCTTCGAAGAATTTCTTACTAAAATTTTCATCTAGACTTACCCATTCTTTTCCCAGTTCATTTCTGAAGCTGAATTAGAATTTCGATCTTTATTAATTGCAAAAATATTGATTTTGGTCATTTTAACCATTTATGAAATTGACACCAATTTTTTTTTTTTTTGCGTGTTAGTTTAATTATTGTATAAAATTAAATCATGCAATTTTTAAATTTTATTTTAGATGTAGATTTAAAGGGGAGATTCTTTATATTCTAAAATACTTTCTTCTTGCCAAATTTTATAACTAATGAAGTATCTTGTGAACTGGAATAAAAGGAAAAAAATTCAGCATATATATTAGAAAATATTAATGAAATAATTTTCTAATTTAAAAATCTTAATGGAGGAGGCTAAAGTCAACTCAGCCCTCTCTAGTTCCTGTACTACCTACTAGAGTAGTTATACAATATACTACTAAACCTTTAGAAATACCACAAATTTCCTCTTATTTTGTTTGTAAATGTAGTCACTTTTAACAGTTTTAAAAAGATGTTGCCAAACTTTTTTCTCGAAAACTGTTTTCTGGTGACACTTTGGGACCGATTTATTAAGCAATCCTTAATGCGAATATATATTCTTGTTTCTAACAAAAACTTAGATTGTGTTTTTTGAAGTATTATGTTTTAAATCAGTGTAAACACTGATTATTTCTGTTTTTAATGTTTATATCATAAGTGCATAAATATTCTCTGAATATTCTATATCTCTCAGTTGACTTCAGTAGCTCTACAAGGCTAAGGTCGCCTTAAAGAGAAGACTCAAAAGTCGTAGTTATTTCTATTCTTTTCTTACCATAAGCCTGCCCTTCCAGAAAATGTTATTGTTTGAAAACTTTGTTGATTTTAATTCTAGAAAGATATCAGATTACAATGACAAAGGTTTTTGTGCCAATAACACATTGTTGAAAGAGGCAATGATACGAATGAAATAAGATATAAATTAGGTTTTTTGAGTAGCCTCTTCACGGTCACATAGATCCTTATGGGCATACATATGAAGTTAGGTGAAAGTGCAATTCTGTAGTAAAAAGTAGTAAAAAGTAAAAGAAAGTAAAAACGTTTTTTTATACAAAACCAAATGTTTGAATTTAAAAAAAATTATTATATTAAATTAATTTCCGCATTAAGGAAACAATTTTCCATTATTGTTTAGCAAATCAGTTCCAAAGTTAACTGTTAACTCTTTATCACGCCGTGTGACAGATCTGTAAGATACCCTACAAAATTCAAATAGCATAGACTTTGTTATGCATTATAACTCATTAACTGGAAACCGGTGGAAATATTTTATGAAATTTGAAAAGTTTTGACATCTGCTAACATAATATATTTTGGAGCTAAACAAAATAAGCACTCACTTAACAATTTCGGTTGCAAATGGCAAATTAAAAACTTTAAAATATTTAAAAAATCGACGTTGTATTCAACTTGCAATTGAAGCTTAGAAACGTAATAGAAATGCACAGGATACACCTCGAAGGCAATACGACAATACCATTGGCTCGTATGGGCAGATAAAAGAATTAGATATCAAAGACACGTTTGAGATACCAAACAGTTTGAGGAAAATTCACTATAGCTTTGTGCTACAACAAAAGCAATAATTGTTTCCGTTGCTTTCATGATCCATAATTTTATTCCTTTTAACGCAATGTTGCAGATATGTCGCATACCAATTTTTTTTAAATAAAAACTTTTTATAAAAAAAAGCAAAAACAAAAAAAAAATACGCATTTGTTGATTTCTTAATGCGAATCGAACTAGATACTAATTTCAAAAATCCATGATCTTGCGTGGTAAAGGGTTAAAACAAAATTAGAGGAAATTTGTGGTGTTTCTAATGGTTTGGCGGTATACTGTAGTATTGAAGTACATGGTACAAGTGTCAAATATTTGAATTAATTAATTGTATTTTTCTTGTGTCAATTAAATTAAACTATAAAGGTTTCCACCTTTAGTTTTTTGTACGTTATTGTCAACTGTCATGACAATGAGTTGGTAGTGGATATTAACGAGAGACAAAATTAAATTCAGTTAAGTGTAGGTAGGTAGTATTATAAATGCTGTTATATGAATAAATATTTAGGAAATGAATTTACAACTTAATTCATAATGAAAATTTTGATGATTGAACATTTGTGACATATAACTCAAATGCCTGAAAAAATATATAAAATTGTACTTAAATAAATGGTTAATGTGGTAAGTATTGTAAATATTACTACCAAGTTAAAATTTGGTGCAAAAGGGTATTTTATTTCCAGGAAAAAGGCTCAAAAAAGAGCAGTTATCATTAAAAGTGAGCATCAAATCGCATTAAAAATGAAAATGAAATCCATTTAAAGAGCAAGTCAATTAACATTGCACTCTTATTTATATACCAGGATGGTCTCTTAAAATCTTAATTTTTTTGATTAGAAGTTTTCCGTAATAGCACCGGTTGAGTTCTTAGATAGTTATGCAAAGTGGATGTACGGATATACTAAATTGATTTTAATAGCCAAAATGGATCACAGCTACGACACTTGAAGAACGAAACTCTCATGTTTCCAAATTTTCTTCGCTTTTGCTAACACATCTTCGAACGGAGCCACGAAAACAAAAAAACAAACTTAAAAATTTTTGAAAATTTAATGTACGGGACACTCAGTGTATATATATTGGACGATCTCCACCCATCGTTCATCAGTGGATGTTAGTTTGGCATTCCATTCAATCAGCATATTATATACTTCAGGTTCCTATATAAACCTTCTAAAGAAAAATGTAACTTCTAAATCTTCCATTATTATCAAGAGATCTAAAAAATTTGGAAGATTGAAAGTTAGTAACGACTAATTTTAACTGTTTTCTGTCATTAACCACACACTACCTTTTCATTTACAGTTGGAAATTCAATACAAAGCCGAAAAATAAATTAGCTTTTTAAAATTCACAAACTTTTTTACACATAATTTCAATACTCTTCTTCAGCATACAACGTTAGCTCTCTCGATCGATTTCACACCCAATTCAAGTGTCAAAAAGAAAATAACAAAATAACAATTCAATTTAGAAATTTAAATGTTCCATTAAATACTTCCACTTACGCCTACATATTCTAGTACTGTATACTTATGTAAACATAATATGCCCATTATAAAATGAAAGCGCCAACAACCGTTAACATCAACCTCCATAAGTATAATAGCCCAACTCCCCCTCTCAAAAAAAAAAGAAGAAAAAACCCAAATAGCTAACAAATCTAATGCTGAAGAGCATGCTCACTCCTCAACCGCATACTAAAAGCCTCACCATCACCACCGCCAACACCATCATAATCGTCAACAACAACAGCAGCAATACCGTAATATAAAAGTGCTTATTTATTATAGATTTTCGAATGGGCGCTTAAAAAATAACGAAAATGTGACGGCGAGCGCTTAGTGTTTTGAATTTCGAATTTACTTATTGTACGAGTGTGCTCGAGTGTGATGTGATGACCGTTTAATATCGAAGAGTAAGGAAGCCAGCACATAAAGGCATACAACACACGAAATAAAAAACACAAAGCAGCAACATCCTTTTAGGCATTCACTAAAAATATGTTTATATACATATTTATAAAATCAATAACGTGAACGATTTTTTGTAGGTACTTAAAATGGGCGGCTAATAAGAAGAAGAAGAAAAAAACATTTCAAAATTTTCAAATAAAAAACTTGACACATTTACAAGTGTGTGTCCTGTATTTTTTATTACTTTTTGAAAAAGTTTATCACATTTGCATAAGCCTAAAAATATGCAGAGCCAAACGGAAAACTTGATTAACTAAAAAAAAACGTTTACAGTATTGGCAGTATTTTTTCAAATAGTTCACAGTAAATTTGTATTTACATAAATGGTTTAAAGGTATGTACTAAAATGTCACAAAGTATTCAAAAATTCCTAATTGCTATTACAAAAAATTCAATTTAGCTCTACATTACTTACAGTTGTAGTTTAGAGTATGAGTGCGTTTTAAATAATGTTTTTTTTTTTTGTATATAACACCATTAGTTTTTGTTAGATATCTGAGAGATATCCCGAGTTATGTTGAAAAACAACATATTAAATACCAGTTAAGTGCAAATTTGAAAGAAAAAAAAAATGTTTAAAAGCAAATACATATATCAATATTAATTCCATAATAGAAATTTATTTATTGCAATTTTTGCATTAGAAAACAGTTCAGTTTATTTTTTTGTGAGCTCACAAACATAAATTAAACTTGATTAAGCTAAACTAATAATTCAGCAATAAAATATTGCTTTTAGCTGGTTTATTTTGTTATTATTTTCATGTTTGTATCCATTTTTGTTTTAATGCTAATTGGGTATAATTAGCCTATAAATATGCAAGAAAATGATACTTAATTTTGTTCTGCTTTTAGTTACAATGGAAACATAAAAACAGAGAGAAGTTTCACACTACGTTTACTACGGCCATAATAACATCTGCCACAAATTTGCTATACTTAAAACTATGTTATAGTGTTTTTTCTTCTAATTTTAATAATTTTAATTAAGTAATTCCAAGTTAGTTTCTTCCGATGGTATTCTATATAACAAAGGGAAATTCATTCCTCTATAGGGTTTGTTTTACTGCTATTAATTTTTTTTAAATTATTTTAGTTATGAACACTCAGTGGATTTGGATACTTTTAAGTAAAGTTGTAAGATTTCATGTATAAGCATAAGCACCGGTGGCGGTACTCGTACTGGTACCGGATCGAGCTCAGTATTTTGTTAGGTATCCATATTCAGTATTTCATTTATTTGCAAAATTTAAAATTTTTTTATGTACATATGAATATTTAAGTATTTTCAAGTACTTCAAAGTATTTTAAGAAAGGTATATGTTCATTAAGCTTATCTTTTTTACTAATTACAAAAGTAATGAACTACTAAATTTGGAAAAAATAAAAAGAGGGCCTACTTCAAAGACTATTAAAACATGTTATAAATACGGTCTGGAATACAAAAAAAAAAAAAAAAAACAAAAAAAAAAAACCAAATCCTTGGAACTTGTGATGCAATTGCAAAAATCAAAACCTTTAAAAATTAAATTTTTAAGTGACTGAAAAATTATGTGGTAAAAAATAAAAACTTGCTTATTTTTTTGTACTGTTTTTATTTGTTCGGTCTTTCTTGGTCGTTGATTTGGCGAAACATTTCATTTGTTCCGACGCATTACGGTAATTTTAAGGCCATCTGGCAGTATGTTCTGAAACATAATGATTTTCAAATATGCATACGAAGAATTGAAGAAGACGATCAATTCCATTATTGGTAATTAATGTAAAGTTGGACTAAAACAATTCATTTTTAAATATAAAATAAATTTAAAAAAAGGAACAAAAATATAAAATGACCATAAAAAGTTTAACTCAAATTGCAGTTAAGTAAACATGCAAATGATCATGAGATGAATCTTTATTAATTGTTTTATTGGCGTAAACAATACAATTTTTTTTCAAATACAAAACTTTTCCGATCGGGTCTTAAAAAAATGATGGCTCTACGTCAACAGTCGGACGATATGAGCAGATAGTATTTGAAGGCACAAAATTCCTTTATAGAACAGTTATTTATAGAACAATTTTCTTCAGTAAATTCCAAATTTACATATCTCTTCTGGATATCTGCGGTCTCATCTATGGAAACCTATAATAATTGGTTTTTAAGGCGAACTTGATTCGTTTTAATAAACGAATATATATTTGGTCGATACAAGTTTTGCGCAGTGACGTTTCATGAGGAATGATTTCATTAATATATGTTCTCAAAAAACTTCTTAATATCTGCTGAAATAAAAGCTTGGCATAAATCCAAACAAAATATTTTAAGCCCTGCCACTGCAGAGGTAGTAATCAACGGCTGTATTGTTTTTTCTGAGCGGTGATCATTCAATTCTTTATGTTTCTGGCTTTTCAAATGCTAGTCAACTTGAAATTTCTTTTCGCAGCTCACTAAAAAGTTATCAAAATTATTAAAAAATTAAAAATATGTAAATTAAAAAAAAAAAAAATATTGAAAACATGCATTTATTGTAAAATATGGAAAAATATGCACAGTTTCCAAAAAATATGCATTTATAGTAAAATAAAATTTATTGTAAAATGTGCAAAATATTCACTTAAGATTGAATACCATTTTAAAGGAAATTTCATGATTCGTAAAACTTGACCATTTCAGTTTTGAGTTGCCCAGTAAAAACATGCATTTGCATGGAATTTCTTGCCCTAAACATTATATTATTGAAAATTTGGATTGTTCTTAAATCTTGACATTTTTCTCTCGACTCTGCAGATGGGGAAAGAAACCCTGGTCCTAATTTTATGCTTGCTAAATTTATCGATATTGAGCCGTTCCTAACTGAAGCAAATAAAATTTATTGAAACAAAATGTAAAAATAATATAACTGGTTTTATTCTGATGAAATGTTGACTCTTTTGAACAAATTAGTTAAGGTAATAATTAATTTTTTACTATTTTCCAAATGGACCATTATTCCACTCAAGACCATTATTCTACCACAATTAATTCAGAATTTATAGTAATTTGTTTGAAAGTATTTGAACAAAAAATAAAATCTTTAGTAAAAAGATCTAGTTTTGCATTTTTATAAAGTTGGTGACTCAAAGTTCTCAAATATGGTTTCTCTTGGAAAAATTCTTTAAATAATGTGAACTTTACGATTTTCACTGAGCTAGACAGCAAAAAACTTGACTCGCAAGTTTGGTCGTTATTAGTTCGGTAATGCATTAAATTCATGAAAGGATGTGTGTCAGTTGTGACAGAGGTAAGTAATAGATTAGAAAAGAAAGTGCTTTCTATGTATTTAATTGAATTTTTTTCATACTGTGTGACAAAAAGATAAAATTAAATTACTTTGCCTGAAATATAATTCATGTTAGAGTAGACTTCCAACATGAATTAGGCTCCTCAGGCTGTAAAAAACTACATACTAGAAACTTCGCACACATCCTCATAACCTGGTCTTAGGGTAACAAAACTTAATTTTTTGGAGGTTCAAGTACTTACACGGTGCACCTGAACTGGAATTAATTGAAAGTTTCTTGCATATGGAATTTTCTTTTTGATTTTGAATAAGTAATGTTCCCTAATCATAAAAATCCACGGAGGGCTTTTTGAGAAAAGTGGCTTTGAATATTTCCATATTCGAAATGTATAGAGATTCTAAAGAAGATTATATTGATAAGTCAAAATATGGAATAAATGAGCTATATAATGCTGGTATGTATGTTATAAATCCATTAATTAACTAGTTGAAAGAGCAATATTGTCAAACGAGCAAGAGCAAAATATGTAAAACGCTGGTCCCAAAATGTGGACTTTCCCTTTCCGTACTTTTGTCGAATATATTCGATATTACTTGCTTAGAATGTTTGCAGTTTAAATACAAATTTTAACTGAAATTGGCTGTGCAACTAACAGAAGAAAACACAGTTTTTAATTTGTTGGTCACATTTTACTGTATTTCTATATGTAGACTCGATATCAGTCTAAATTACATCGTGGTGACGTATAGTCTCAGTAAATTTATTACTTGGAATCAACCTTTGAGACTGCATCTTTGGCCTGGGCAGAAGCCTTTTATTCACGGCTCATTTAACGCGAAATTGAACGCGTTTCAAAAACTAAACAAAAACAATTATCATAGAGTACAAAATATGTGAGTAAAATTCTTCAAAAGTTGAATAAAATGCAAGTATAAAGTGGGAGCTCTCAATATATTTTGGACCTCAACTTCGAAGATTTTGACAGCAATATAAATTGCTATATATTGCTGGAAGCACCTTTTCCCCTTTTACACATATGTAAGATATATAAAATCGAGTACAGATTTTGGGAGTGTATTCGAAATTTTTAGTATGCAGCAGTGATGAAATTTCCAAATTTGAAATTGTACTTAATCCACCTAAAAAGTTGTACCTAAATGAGCGTGAATGTACCTAAAAAATGATTCATCGCTTTTGTACGAAATTTAATTTTCATTTACAAAAATTACTTTTTTATGGCACTACAAATTGGAAACTAAGAGAGGAGATAAAGGCGCGCACTGGTCGAGAAAGATCCGGAATTTTGATCATAATTTTCGATTTTTCAAAAATATTCAGCTAAGATTAGTTTCAAAGCTCTGTTAATGCTGTTTATAAAGGGAAACATACATAATGCAAAGAAAACTTTCAAAATCGGATAATGTTTATTAGTAGGGTCAAAGTCATAAGAAGTTTACATTTCATAAAGTTTTTGAAAAATTTCAAAAAACTTCTTATGACTTGACCCTCTTTTGGCACTAATAAACTTTATTGAATTTGGGAAATTCTTTTTGCAATATTTTTCCCTTTATAAAGAGCAATATCAGAGCTGTCAGCTTTGAAGTTAAGCAATACAGTACAGACAAATTAAATTTTAGTACGTACTTAGTACAAAATATTTTTTTGTAATTAAGTTTTAAATTTATTTTGGACAATACCAAATTGCACCTAAAATGAGCGAATTGTACCTTATGTACCCTGTAGTTTGAAAAAGTCGAAAAAAGGTACAATTGTACCTACTTTTTCATCACTGGTATGCAGTTGTAGACTGAGATATAGCTTGCGTCAAGCAATGTTCTCTGAAAAACCCATGAATCTTACCATTCATTCATTTGTAAGACAATAACATTTTCTTTAAGAAACAATTTCTTTTGTATTCCAATGCTGTAACTATCTACATACATACTAAAATAAAAGTTAATTTCATCAATTATTTACTAAATAAAAAGCATTGTTCAAATGTAGTTCAAAAGTTTTCCCTTAGTATTTCTACTTGCTGTCTGTATATATGTTCATATATCTATCGAACAAAAAGATGTGCAACATGCAATCATCGTTGTGTCTTCAGCAACTTTCACAATTAGTCTAATGAGCAGAGAATAACTTATTACCACTTGAATGTAATTTGCATTCATCACTTTCAAATGTAATAGTTCCAGAAAACACAATGGATGCACAGAACAACACAACAACAAAGTGCCAAGAATATGCCAACAGCAACAGTTGCTGTTGTTGACTTTTGTTGCTTCGCCGTGGTTAGTTGGTAATTGTTTAAAGTTGATGTTTCTTGTTGACTATTGTATGAATGTGTGTATGTATGCGGTGAAGTGGCGTTGCTGGCAAAAACATCGGGAAAAAACGAAACATGCAACAGAACACAACTTTTGTTTTTTCTCCGTGCCATTTACAAATGCATTGCAGTTTTTGTTGCATCATTTGTACACAAAACAATGGAGCAGAAATAAAGTACCGAACAAAACGTTAGACAAAAAACTTAACACAAATTGAGTGCATTTAATTAATTTTTAATTGTCATATTTCAGTTTTTTTCTTAAGTGCAGTCAGCAAAAAGTTTGCAATGCATGGCGTATGAGTGACATTTAATTTATATGTAAATGGAAAGTTCATTACACATAGACAGTTAAATACTTATATATGCAGGTATTATATAATTTGTATATGAGGGGTGAGTGGGGAAAAATATCAAACACTTGACGTAATTAAAATGAAACTTTGAGGCGCCGGAAATTAATACCTAATACTGTATGCTAACTACACACACGCACACAAATGCGCACAAGTACGTCATCGAAATTGCAAGCAATTACTTGCTCTTTTCTCTCACTTTCTCCTCTTCCTCCACCGCCGTTTCTTGATTTCCTTCATTTGTGTTAATTCTTTCCTTCTCTCTTTCACACTCACTTGCACATTTTCAGTACAATCGGGGAAACATTTATTAATTATTATTACTGCTGAAATATTGCACCCGTGAGGTTTATCGTGGGTAAAGTACCGGAAAAGCGTATCATTATATTTAAAGTATACCATGACATCCGTTCGTTCTCGTTGTTGTTGGTGCCTGCCATCGTTGTTGTGTGGTTAGCAATCATGTCACATACAAAGCGTTTATAAATACAAACATTTATTCAACAAATAGTAAGTGTAGTGGTTGCGGAAGAGGGATGAAGGTGGAAGTGTGGTCTTTTTGTTCCTTCAAATATTGTTTCATCGACGAGCAATATGGTTCATAATAGATGTTATACCAAATTTATCGGGAAGGTGGGTTTTTATCACCCGCCCTCTTGGGATACGCCAGTGCATACTACTACGCATACATAAACTTATATATAAATATGCACATATTTATTCATAATGTTGATGAAATATTGTGACTGCATTTTAATTGCAAATATCGCCACACATATATGTAGTTTGAAACAAAATGGGGAAAAATATACTGATAAATAAATGTGCATATGTGTAACGTTTTTGCTGCTGCTAGTATTGTAAGTAAGAGACACAATATGCTCATAGTTTTTCACTATGGTGCATATAAAAGGCAAATGCTTGGCAACAATTTCAAAAAGTAGTAAATAATAATATCAACTATTAACAGTTAACTTCGTTTAAATATAATTTTTTTTTTTTGTAACTGTGGTTTTTGGATATATTCATATTTATTTATTGTTCATTGGGGAGTGGTTACAAAAAGAGAGCGCATGTTTTTTATAAATTTTCAAACATGATATGGCGATATTCTGAGACTGGCACTTAGTAGCTTAGTACATTCATCCCTATTTTATATTTCATAACGCACAAAAAGCAAATTGCTATTTGTAGTTTGATTTTTTTTTTTTTAATTTTTAAAATTTTTGTGCGCCGGCCGATAAAATTTTAATAATTTTGGAAGCAAAATAACGAAATCAGTTTTACCCAATGTTAGTAAATGTTAAGTATATTTAGCGTGAACCAGCAGCTGCACATTTTTGTGATAAAGACTTCCATTGTTTAAATAAATAAGAAGTTTTTGAAACAGCAATAGTCAACTTTTAAACCAAATGCATAACTTGTTGAGTTAAATACAAATTTAACGATCTCGATAGTCTAATGGGTAATGCATTATTTATGCATTATCACCTGGCAGATTGTGGGCTTCCCATCGTGCTCTGGTGATTAATTCTTATAACCTTTTTATATTCCCATCGATATGCAGTGAATGAGAATTACAAGTATAAGTAGGCAATGGCGAAACCACCAAGTCTTAAGAAATTGCCACATTGCAGTTCGGAGCTGGCGTTGAACTGTAGGTTCAATCAAGTGGCTTCACGATGGGCCGTTCTGGCCTAAGTGTGTCTCTACACAGTTACTCAAAAAACAAAACCAAACTTAAAAAAATTAATTTTGGTAAACAATGAACAGTATTTGCGTTCTTACTTCAATTACGTATGGGGTACGAAATAACTAGAGAGGCCAATGTCAAGCACGAAAAAAACAGATTTCAAATTCCAAAGACAGGAAACTAAAACTTTTGATTTTGCTAGCTTTAATAAGCACAAAAAAAAGGATACCAAACATTATTTTCCGTTTCATTAAGTCTTATCTTTTGTCCATCCTTAACAATAACACTAGTTTACAAATTTTCAAACTTAAATAGATAAATGTTTCTTTATTTTCCCATTCATATAGTACATAACTTTAATAAAAGATACTTAAAATTAAGATACAAAATGAAAAGCAAAGAACATAAATTCGACATGGTACATAACCGTCTGTCGGAGGCTTGTATATTCATTTATATTATAATATATGCATTATTAAATTCATTCATTAAATTCGCTTATTAAAAAATTTCTATATAATAAGGCATTTTCTACAAATTGAGATAGGCTAACCCAATTTCCATGCTCTTTTCCATTTAAAATATCAATAACCTCATTTTCTAATAAAACGGATTGTTGAAAGTATCTGCATCTAATTTCATTAAATACAGAGCATCTGCCTAGAAAGTGTTGCAAACTCTCCTCTTCTTTCAAATTACACATACTACACAATTTTGAAGTTTCTCGTCTGTGTGAATTTCCATTTAACCAGAGAAGGTCTCCCCGGGCTTAAATAATCCAGGAGATTTGTTTTTGTGAGTAGCATTCCTCGCCATATAGATGACCCTTTGAATAGTCTAAATATTTATAGAGTCTATCCCGGCTATTTCTTGCGGCTTCTTCGTATTTTAGCAGTCTTTTCATTTTTAGTTTTACAATTAGATCAACGCATTTGCCGTACCATTCTTCTCGGGTCTTCGGACTATCAGCCCAGTTTATATTACAGTCTCTCATTTGTTTAACCATCTCACTATACCAAAAGATATTCTTTCTTATTATTTTAGTTGACAGCATGTGAGGTAATCTTTTATCGCTATACTCATATAGCGTTCTATATATGTAACGCAGATGCAAGTCTAGAGTGTAGAAATGCCCATCTTCAGCTTCCGTTTCCAACGAAAGAACGTAGTTAGGTGTTTGCTCGGGCAACTTTAGCATTCTCTTGATGAAATATCGCTGCAAAAGATCCGCATCATCAAACCAAGAAAACCCCCATATTTGTGCAGCATAAGTTTGGATTGACCTACAAACAGCCAAAAACAGCTTCCATTTGGCGCTCAACGATATTTGTTTTTTCCCCATAAAGGAGGTCCAGGTTGAATTTATGCTTGCTTTGGCTTCTGCTCTTCTTTTATTTATATGTTTGGTGAACGACATAGTTGCCGTTAAAATGACACCTAGATATTTGTATTCGGATACCACTTTAACCTCCTCTGATTTGAAAACCCATTTCTCTCTCGCTGCAAGCCTGCCACCTCTTCGGAAAACCATAATTTCTGACTTATTTAGATTGACCTCCATTCCCCAATGCGTACAGTATGTCTCGAGACGATTTATCATAAGCTGTAATACTGTAGACTCATCTGCCAGTATGACAATATCATCCGCATATAGTAGAATACGTACGTTTATATCATCTATATATAGACCACTACCTAGCCAGTCATGCAGATCATTTATATATAGTGCAAAGAGTAAAGGTGACAACAGGCATCCTTGCTTCACCCCAGTATGTGTTTCGAAGTAATCAGAGATTTCACATTCCGTCCAAATAGCCGCCTTTATATCTTTGTAAACCAGTTCGATGAATTTCACAATTGTCGCGGACACTCCTAGTTGGTGTAATTTATATATAAGTAAGTTTCTAGGCACTCTATCAAACGCAGCTTTAAAGTCAACAAAAAAAGCGTATACTTTCTTTTTCTCATTAAATTTTAAATTTACTATTGACGCTAGATTGTAAATGCTGTCTACAGTTGCGTAGTTCTTGCGAAACCCAGTTTGAAACTCATTTATCTTTTTGTGTTTCTCCGCCCACGCTGACAATCTGTCATTTATTATGCCCATCATGATTTTAGCTACGCAATTCATGAACGAGACTCCTCTATAATTACACAGCTGATTGACATCCCCTTTTTTGTATATTGGAAATATTATGCTAGTTGCAAAAGATCCATCCACTTTTTCATCCCTTTACACCTTATTGTATGCTGCAGCTAATTGCATCAAAAAGTTTTCCGACGCATTGATAAAAAACTCAAATGGGATCCTGTCCTCTCCTGGCGCTTTGTTTGGCTTGACCTTAGCTAGAATGTTTCTTACTTCTTCGACTGTAATAGGCTTATCTAAGTCATCATCTATAATTAGCACTGCAGCGTAATGTATGTGAAGGGTTTGTTGCGTCGAGTTCAGTAAGGAGTCAAAGTAAGTTTTAAAAGCAAATGCCGTAACGTCTGTTCCCATTTTGAACGATTGATTTCTAATTTTTTTCACAAGAGACCACCATTCCTTGCTAGTGTTCACACTGTTTATGCTATTTTCGAGCTCTTTGTAGTATTGCTGTTTTTTCTCCACACATAAAATTTCATACTCTTTTTTTGCCACAATGTAATGCTTCTTGTCATCCTGATCTTGTGAATATCTAAACTTATTTAATGCCACAAAAGATTTGTCTCTTGCACATTTACATTGAAAATCAAACCATTTACTCTGGAAATCTGTTGAATTCTTTGCACCCATATTTGTATCAGGCGAGGACTTAATTACACTACATAAGTCTTTCAGACTTATAGCTGATTTTTGCTGTCGTATCCTTTCCAAATTGTGATCGAGTCGGATTAAATACGTTTCTTTTTTTCTGTTATTCCAAGGTAGCGTAGGCAGTAAGTTTAATTTATTGGACACTATCTTATCACATTTTGCGGTTAAAGTAACTTGGATTGGTAAGTGATCTGACCAGATTTGTTCTTCCACTTTAAAGCTTTCAACGATTTCCTAAAGTTCATGCGAGACTGCGCATATATCATTAACCGAATTACCCATATTGCTAATGTATGTAAAATTTCCAACTGAATCTCCCATTGTTCTACCATTTCATACAACCAACCCATAATTATCACAAAATTTCAGGAATTCCCGACCGTTGGCATTAACTATTTTGTCCTGTGACTGTCTTAACTCTGAGCCAGCTGTGAACGTCGTCTTGCTAACTTCGTCCAAGCTTTGACTGTCCTGCCCGATTCGAACATTGAGATCTCCAATAACAATTGGGTTTATGATATCCCTTTGCAAGAATAGTTTCTTCACTTCTTCAAACTCCTCCACCCAATTAGCTCCACGTAAGTAAAGTGGAATGATCGTGAGCTGCTTCTTAGATATTTTTTATGGCATAAACTGCTCCACCAATTCCTCTTCCAAACTTGCTGTTTGCCAAATTTGCCAATTTTCTCTTTTTCAATGTGTGTTTCTAATAACGCAAAAATTACGCAACCCCTTACATAATTAAAAAACTCCTGATGCAGACACTTATTCTCCAATCCGTGAACATTATATGTTAAAATTTTGATACAAGTGTTGTTAATATCAGTTTTATCTATGTTACTACTTAATCTATTAACATTATTTTTACTTAGTTTTTTTAATATATTTTCTTTAACAAACTCTCATATTTAATGTCTATATGCTCTAAACATGTCCTTCAACACCATTTCAGCCTTCATCTCACCACACATCAGCACTTTGTCAATGTTGAAAAACATGTTCTTGGTACCAATTCGAATATAATCATTTCTCATCGAAATTTTTTGGGTCCGATCTCGCGCCAGTTTGGTTTGTTGCTTTTCTTCAGACATATCCTTTTCAATATAGACATTCGTCCCTGTCAGCTTATGTGCACTTTGGAACATTTTGTTAGCCATCTCTTCTAACTCCATTTCCACCACTACATTACTTCGATTGTTGCGCTCAGATAGAAGGCGCACGTTACGGACTTTCACTTGTGGCAGAATTAACTTTTCTACACACAACTTCTCTACAGTATCTTTTAGCGAACCTTGTTTTTGTAGACGCCTAAGCACCACATTTCTTTTTTCTTTAACTATAGTTTATAGATATCATTGTAAATATAATTTAATTATACATCTGAACAAATCATTTTTTTCGATCGAATTAAATTTTAAAGTAATTTTTGGGAATTATTTTCACTCACAAATAGTAATTACAAAATCTCGAAAACTTTTAAGCATGAAAAATAATCTTGTAATTAGTAATTAAGTGGAAATAAAATATCTTAATTTTGAAATAACTTCGCATTTACTAAGAAATTCTTCCCAAGGTTGACCCAGAAATGCATGTGATAACGTGTTATTGGGAAATTTTCAATTTATGATCTACGACACTTAATATGTAGAAACGTGTTAAAAAGAAATCTCATACTGCAGAATTGCATATTCTTTACTTATAAAAGTCGGCAGTAAGAAAGAAAAAAAAAAAGTACTTGATTTACGATTTGCAAAAAAATTGTCATCAAAAATTTGCTGTTGAAGAAATCGCATTAATTATATCCCTGTTAGTGGACATGATGAGACTGAGTGTTTTCCTGTGATTTTTAATTACGATTAACAAAATGTAATGAACCAAATAAACATGATTCATGTATTTTCAATCAAATTCTTTTGTTTGGCGAATGAACTTCGTAAAACACATTTCTTGTATATATGCAGACCAACAAATAAATAAAAAGATGACACCAAAAAATATTCCAGAAGTAAAAACCATTAAAACTTTTGACTTTTCCTTTTAATTTCACAATTTTGTTTTACAAATTATTTTTAAGACGCCTTAACCTATAGGGAAACTTTAAAGTAAACTAAAGATAAGTAAAGAAATCAATAAAAAAAAAAATGAAAGAAAATGTTTCCTCAAGTTTCTTCTACATGCTACGCTTAATTTAATTTTTGTTACGCCTCTGCAGTAATTAAAGACAGACGAACGAGAAGAAGAAGACGAAAACCAAAAAATCAATTTTATGTAAATATAAGTTATTCATTAAAGATGAAATGAAAATGAATAATGTTGCTGTTGTTTTTCAACCATTATAGCGTGTCTTAACACACACATACACAAATATACAAATTATTGTATATATGCATAAATATTTGAATTTATGCCTAATTAAGCTTTTGAGTTTCGGTTTCATTTCGCTCAAAAGTATCGGTTTTTTTTTTTCATTTCTTTTTGACATTACTTAAGTTGTGCCTTTAATCCAACTCAACACTTTGTATTGCTGTTTTTGTTGTCAGTAATTTGACAGAGCAGATACATTTTCTGAAAAAGACGAAGAAGAAAATATACTTTTTTCTGTTTTCTCATTTTTCTGATGTTATTGTTATTCTATTAAATATATACAAGTATATGTAACATCTTCAAGTTTTAATTGGATTAAATCTCATGACATGCGAAAATTCTAATTTGATGTGAAAACACGTGTCAAAATGATTTGACGTTTTTCTAGATTAATGAGTTGTGATTAATTTGTATGTATGTTTGCGTGTACGAAATACATTTGTTAATGTATGCATATTGCTTTTCAACAGCATGTAAATAAATATGTTAATATTTTCAATAATAGATTTACTTCTCTTTTTGAATGCAGACAATGAAAATTCGGAATAGATAATACTCGTGAATCTAATGAGCATTTGAATAGATTTTCTAAAATTATAAGCCAAAACTTTGCTCTCTCATTTTAGCTTTTTATATATATATATATACACACACACACACCCTAGGTTAAAGTTGTAAGTTGAAATTCCTTAAGCTCTTAATTACAATATAATATGGTAGGTTTAAGGGGGCGTATGATGAATGCTCAATTTCCAGTGTATGTGTTTAGATTTGTACTTGAATGCATAATGTGAAAAGTTGAATAAAGTTTTGAAATAGTCTGATGTATGAAAGTTGAAGAAGCATTAAAAGAATTATGTATATATAAAGTAGATAACATCAAACAATATTTGAATTGAAATAAAGTAGTAATTTAAATTTAAGAAAGCAAAATGAGGTAGAATGCAATACAATTCATATAAAAATAATAAAATTCATATAAAAAAAAATAAATTCAGTCCTTAATTGCTAATCAGCATCTAATTCTATATCAGATGTGTTTAAGCCTGACACCTCTATTTCCAACATATCTAACACCTCTGGAAAAAAAGTCTTGTGCTGTAGTTAAGCGGCAAGGCGCGCGCATACAACTTATTAAAGCTTTCTGTTGTATCTCTCCCTAATGTTTTTGAAATTCGTATTTTTACACTTCTGTGCTTCCTCGCTAAGCATCCTTATTGGTAGTAGTGCAATTTTTATCATTTCACTCCCACTTTTAAGTATTTTATGCATAGTGGTTGGCATAAGATACCATGAATATAGTTCAATATATCTGTGGTAAAAAGGAATAACAACTTAAGTTTATTTTCTTGTCAGTCTAGTGTAATAGGTTTGAATATAAATATTATCACTATTCACTATTCAAAAGATTCTATGCTTAAATCAAAGGCGGTTCTTGAAACAATATATAATTCTAAAAATTATTTTAAAATTCACACCAGTTTAATATTTATAATCAAAAATATATGACAAAATGTGTTCCATCTTAGGCCGCGTTAGGCTGTTTTTCATTTCTACCACAGATATATCTGCGCAATTTCTAAGCAGTAATCTTAAAATTTTCTGATACTGATTTTGAGTCCTGACGAAATGGTTTGCAAAATACCATAAAAATGGCGTACCAATTAAGGATGAACACACCTCATAATTTTGAAAAAACAAACAAGCTACATTGCCATTATTTGTGTTACCAAACCCGAGTTTGGGTTTCTCAATATTTAAAGATATTGGAAACAAAAAGAACTTTCAAGATTGATTTAACTAAAACTTTGTTGATCATATTAAAAAAATGGTTAATTTTTTCAAGTTTGGCACTTCATATCTTCTATACTATAAGAGGTAGAATAGAATGAAGTCGATGCACCAATTATTAATGAATATAATTGCGTTTAAATTTTTTTTCTAAATCCTTTTTTTAAAAATCGACTTTTGAGCACTCACTTATATGAAGCGGCCCCAATGTGAGCCGTAGCCAGGACTTTTTTCATAATTAATTTTTATGAAACTTATGTTTAAATAATATAAATTAAATACAATTACTGGTGTGCCCAAATCCCCCTTACTTTCAAATAAGTCTAATATTTTTTTATTAATTTTCAAACTCAGTTTCAAATCGAAAATAATTAGGATTGCTCAGCTTCACCTCTTTTTTAATTCCAAAGTCAAACTTCATGTCAAAGACAATAAATCGAATGGTTGCATAGTGTAACTTAAATTTCATATTTCATTTGAAGGATCAGAACCCCAAAACCCCTATAAATACGGCCTTGTGGCCACCATTTTATTTTACTCATCAATTACTATTCTGCCTATAAGAAAAGTGTTTGTATTTATGTTTTATAGTAAAATTAATGAAATGTTAATCATCTACGGAACAACAATGCAATGGCATCATAATACAAATATATTTTTTTTTTCAAAAACTACATTTATTTCGAGATTTATAATTTATGCAAGCAATTATGAAGTTGACAAATATAAATTGTGAAAAACACCTGCTGCTTATTGTTAAAATTATTACTATTTTTGTTATTTGTATATTGCCAAATAAATACATTAATTATTCATTTTTGGTCCTGCCTGCTAACTCCCGTCACTTGCCACTTGGAAAAAGATAAATTATGCGGAATTGTACTTATGTACTTAGTTGTTGTTTATTTTAAAAGTCAAAACCAAACCTAAATACATTTTCATTATAAGCTGATGAGTTTTTAACACGTTCCCGGACACTCAAAATTGTATCGAGGTGCAAAAAGTGACACATGGCGGCTCTCCTAAAGTAATCGTAATATTTAAATTTTGATTATAAAGGTTTTTCCAAAGTTCTAACAATATCACATGTTATTAGTTATATACACTAAATACTAAAGCGTTTACTTCGATATGTAGATCAGTTCTGTTGTGGATTATGTGAACGCTATATTGTATTGAATACCGGAATTTGTATTTTAGATTTGAATGCTATAGCATTCACGTCATATTGTGACACCATGAAAATAATGTTGTAGCATTCACGTCCGCGAATGTGTTAAGGAATGGAAATTTACGATTTTATATTTTGTCACCTTGCGGAATAATTTCAGTTATAACCCGCACCTCTGACATCATGTCTCTTTCTCATAATATTATACAGATTTTGCTGGTACTCTCACTATTCTTCACTCTCCCCTATTCCTATTTTTTAACAGGCTACTAAATCATTTCTGCTAATGCACATCAGGTTTGATATTTTAGGTACAACTTTTTAATTTTTTTTGGTCTTCAAGGTACTTTATCGAAGCATTTTGTTTTAATCATTCCGGATTTCTACATTTATCAACTTATTTTGGTACTATGTGAATTAAATCTAAAAGACACTAAATGAGTATATGTTTCGGTAAATTTTTCGAATTTTTCTCCTTAGTTCCTGTGGAATTTTTTTTTTAGTGCAAACAAAATGCCGAAATTAAATTTTGCCTTAATTCTACTTTGCTTCAGTACAAAGGGATTTAATCATAAGCCAAAATTTTTAGATTTGGAAGTATCCCAACGAACGATTTTTATTTACCAAACAATGACTTGGAATATAATCAGCCAAGTATTAGATTAATAAGGAGGAGAGAAAGAAATTCGTGTCTCAATTTATATTCTTTGTTGTAGCCTTAGTGTATAAAAATGCAATGCAAATTTTCTTAATGGTTTCTTATAAAATATTGTAACTATTTTCCAGAGACCGAAAATAATGATTATTTTTTAGAAAATTTAATGGCTTGTTCCAAATGTCAATGGCATAACTGAGTACACCAAAATCATATTGGTTTATTTTTTAAGTGTTACCCCTAAAAATTTGAATTAATTATTATTTATATATCTGGTATAAAAACCATTGTTTAATTTAATATTTGCTCAACCAAAAAAATTATTTTTTGATTTTTTTTTCCTCAAGGATAAAAATTATTTTTTGAGAATAAAATAAACATTATTATAAATTGATTTTTTCAGTTGAGCAAATAAAAATTAAGTAATAATTTTTATACCAGATGAAAAAAAATAAAAATCAGGCAATAATTATTATTGTTTATCGAAAAAAAGTAAAATCACAAAATAATTATTAAATTTCGATTTTAAGACCAAAACTTCAAGGACTCTACCATATGGCCTAAACAAGCCAAATCGCATTTTATATTTTTCTTTGTCTGGAATGTGCTTTGTCTCGACACCAAACATCTTTATTACTATAGTGTTTAGCTCAGAGAACAAACATATGCAGGAAAAGCCTGTAGTTGTCACTGATATTTGTACGCAACTTTGTTTGCTTTTCGCAACGAAAATGTGACGATGTTGTCGTACGTTGCCAAGGTAGACAAATATGTTCTATTGTTGTAAAGTCAACACTACCATATACGCGAGCCACTGATAAATGTAAGTCGGATGCTATCTTGGACTACAACGAAAAGATCATTGTTCATGTTTCTAAACATTCTGGATATTAATCTGATGATGCAATGGTGCAATGTGCTTGGCACACGGTATTGAAACTAAAACGTACACATGCAACATCTATATAGGCGGAGAATCTGCCGTTTTATATATATACGACTACTTTTCAATAATATTTATGCTGCATCATGTTAAATTATTCTATTATATACACACACAAATACAATATATGTATGTATATACACACATACACTTTTATTTAAAACTAATATCATAGGCCAAACCTTGTATGTGGCTTGGTTAGGCCACTTTGCCCATTCAAAAGTGTAAGAGTACATTGCCCATCGGAGGGTTAAAGAGCATCACGGTAAAAGTTATTTTTGTACTTCACTTAAAATTAACAACGAATTATTTTATAATGAAGCTTGAAATACATTGGCTCCAGCGATTAATGTTCTTAGCCCATTAATTGACAATGGTGCGAAAACGCTCCACTAAATGTGTGATTTTTATAGGTTTTTGTCCGAAGAACGGTAAATGATATTGACAATGAAGTTATTATGTAAGTTCTATACGCCTTTCAGAAGTATTGCCAATTTTTCTCAGCCCATAGGTTATATCGATACACTTCCACGCCCATTAGAGTGGGGCTTGTTTTAAATTTTTGCCAATTTTGATTTTTTTTAATTTTAAAGATAAAAAATAATACTAAATATTTTTTTTAAATTGTGAAACCTTGCAAATGGTTAGTTCGATTATTTATTTTTCTACCGGGAAAATAAAGTGTGAAGATCGGTTCAGTTGTTCAACCGTAATGTTTCCATGAAACTGTGTGGTGCGAAAACGCACCATTGTCAACACTGGAATACAGTGAAAATATAACATGCACCAAAGTATGTTTTCTAAACTAATTCGAGGTCGCTGAACATGAAAATCACATTCATGTTCTTTTCTATGGGTAAGTTTTCGAGATATCACAAAATAACGGTTACAGTTTCACTTACAGGCTAATATCTCATTACCTATAGCTTCTACCTGAGTTATATACTAAACATAATTAAATAACGCGTTTAATGCTGCCTAGTTTGTTAAAATCAGATTATAAATGACTGAGATATAGATGTTGAAAGTTCAATTTTCGTGTGATTTTTGAGAAATTTTCACAAAAGTCGTGGGCTAAGTTTTCTTGCTCACAAAAATTAATCACAAAATATAAAGTTTTATTTTTTTGATCGATAGCAATTGCATCAAAAATGTCGAAGTAATCAAGGATTGAGTAAAAATAAAATATTCTCAAAAACTCGAAATTTTTCTCAAAATTCAATCTGCTGTAGAAAATGATGAGCCACCACTTGAGCTATTAGAATTTTTCGCTGTCGGGTCTTCCCTGATCAAGAACCAGCAGTAGTCTGCCATTATGCCATTATGGATCGGTCGATACTATAGGTAAATAGATATTAGCCTGTAAATAAAACTGTAACCTGAAAAACCGTTATTTTGTCATATCTCAAAAACTTACCCATAGAAAAAAAATGTGATTTTTGTGTTCAGCGACCTCGATCTAGTTTAGAAAACATACTTTGGTTCATGTTGTTTATTTTTAAAGTGAAATTTTGTATTCGAATGCATAGACGAGTTCATTTTTAAGGTAATTTCAATGCTTTAAGTTTTTGTTATTTTTAATGACAATATCAGAAAAAAATGATTTATTTTGTTAAGGAATAGTTACATTTAAAGGAGAATAATATAAGTTTTTAATTATATTTTAGCACATATTTAGACTTATGATAGAAAACCTTTTTTTATTACAATAAAATATATGCAGTCATTTTTATTGCAAGGAATGAAAATGCAAAGATTTGTTTTTGGTTTATTTTGTTTCTTGTTTTAATTAAATTCTTTACATTTCGCGCATGACATATGCAATTCGCGCGACTTTTAGTGTTAATAGAATCTGGAAATTCACTGGTATATTGTTTGTTTCGACTTATAACTCATTTTCCGAAGTTGATTGTTTTTGGTCCAGCTAACTTTTCTTGGAGACCTTGGAAATTACTCAAGCTAATGCCAAAATTTGATTTTCGAGTTTTAGTTACTGAATTTATTCTTCTAACCGACAATGTTGCTTATAGAGGAGAAGTCATCAACATTGCAATTCGATTTGACCGAGTCGACCATTGTGTTGCTGCGGGACCAAATGGTTCCCATAGGAGATGCAAACACCGCCACAATCATACAACAAATATATGCTCAAAATGCAATGTATCATTTTTTGCAAAATGGTTTCAAGACACCCACTCCAAACAATAGTTTTGAGATCACAGAATTTTTTTAACGTTTTTTTTTTACGTTTTGTCAAAAATAAATTACAAATTATTTTTTTTTACCATGAACTAACTGCGTACTTACTAAAAAAAATGTTAAAACAATTACAGCTACAAATTTAATGGCTTTTTCAGTCTAACAATAAAAACACAAACTTTTAAATTTTCACCAAAAGTGAACTCGTAACTGACAGTGGTGCGTTTTCGCACCACTTTGTTACGCCTATACCTAGGCAGGTACGAACAATTTTTTTTTTCATGTTTGATCATTCCTATATCTTCCTTTAAAAGGAAATTGAAATATTCTCAGTATTTCTAAGCTTGTCAATTAATGGGTTAAGCTGGGTTAGTTAAAAAAACCTCTAAAAATCGGCTTTCGAAAATTTTTTTTTGTAGCCTTCTTCTGACCAAATAAAAGTTTAGAAATAATAGACACTTAAAATAATTAGGTTATACATTAAAATATTTAAAAATCTGTTGACAAAAAATTACGGAATTATTTTAGTTTTCATAGAAATCGTGTGAAAAACATCACAAATATTCCTACAAAGAACTCATTATCTCAAGTCTTTTGGCCAATTAACAAAAACAAATAAACAGAGCTTAATTTTTAGAGGGGTACAACAAGACCTTTTTTTCATTGTAAAACTTGATACACTTTAATGTACATATATTGCAATGTCAAAATGCAGAAAATATGTTAAAAAGAAGATTTTTTAAAAAATGGAGCATGTAAGAGAAAATCGGTAAACGCCATCCCAACAAAAGCTATTAGCTATCCCTTATTAGCAATTAAGCGCTGTTAACTGTCTTCAGTACCAACTTAAGGCTGCTATCAGCTTTTATCAACTGAATATTGTAAAATCGCTAGCAAGTTAATAACCTTCGAAGCTGCTAATGGCTTGTAGTCGCTGGTTGTAACAACTAACAAAAAATGATCCGTTGTCAATGAAAATGGAAAATGTTGTACTTTATATCCCCTTCAAAACCTTTTTTGATTTTTCTTCCTATCTTGTTTGGTTTTCGAGTAATTCAATTTTTCCTATAGGTACGGAAAAATTGAAATAAACAAAGATGCGCGCGCATCCACAGTACATCCAAAGTACTAAATTTTCAATTTCTTAAATATTGAATATTTCGAAAACTATGACATATATAAAAAAATTACTTTAAACCTTTTTTTTAGGAAATAACTCAAGCTTTTTTTTGTAGCATGTAATTTTTTGATATCTCCAACAATTAACCAGTTATTAGTAAAAAAAGGCTTTTTCCACCAAAGGGCGGATTTTTTGGGGGGTAACTCTGCAACCCCAGGACTGAATTTTGTGGTTTTAGAATATATCATACCCCCACTAACAATTACTAAAAAAAAATCGCAGTTAAGAATTTGTATGAACTTTTGGTTAATTTTTTACTCTACCGACTGGGCTATATAGGCACTTTAAAAAAATTACAAATATCAACACATGCACATACCATTCCACACAACTACTCCGCTTACATTCTATCTCTCTTAACCAATTTGCATATCTCTATTTATGCTCATCCCATCAACTACTCTGTTTCTGTTTCCGTTTATACTCTTCTGTTCTTCCTCTCATTTCTTCCGCTCTCTTTCTTCTCTTAAGTTTTAACCACATTTAATACCATTTAATAACACATTGTGCAACAACACTACACAACACAGTGGCGCTGGAAGGAGCAAAAATATTGCACAATATTAACGAAAATAAAACAAGATGACAACTGTCAATATTTCAAATATTTGACAGTTAAACACAAGCCCCAAAATAGACAAAAACCTGGGGTAGATATTCTTACATGACAAAGTACTAAAAGAAAGAAAAGAAAAATAAAATCAAGATGTTGCAAGCAACGACATAAGAAAAACATTAATGTGACACTGGCAGTCATTTATTTCTCATCGTTTGATGAATATTAGCTTGCTAGTAGGATGAAAAGCAGAACGAGGAGTAAATTTAGTAGTAAAACTGTTAGTGGTAATGGTGATGGCGCTGAAAACACGTGCTATCCTTGCTTGTATTGGCCAATGTAAACGCAATTGTATTTTGATTGTGACAGTTATCATCATCAAACAAAATGGCATAGAAAAAAATGTTGGTGACAGTTGCACAATTGGTTTATGTATTTATGTATGTACCTACAATTGTAATAGCAACCAGAAGCAATAATGGACAACAACAACAACAAATTTTATATTAAACTTTTCCTATGTGGCATTATATGGAAGGTGAGGATGATGATGCTGGTTCTGGTTAATGATAAAATATTGTTACAATATAATTAAGTTTAATTGACATCCTAACGTATATCAAAATGTGGAAAAATGTAATGTTATGCTATCCCAAGATACAGTAAATATTACAAAATAGTTTGTAATTATGTGCAAATTTTTGGTATAAGCAAAGTGTTATACATAATTCTTAGATATAGTAATTTTTAGTAAATTTTGTTTCTAACTTTTGGTATTATTGTATTGTATTGTATTGATAGAGTCCACGTAAAGAGGAGAGCACGTAGACTTAAGAGCCCATTGTACTTTGCCCCAAAGGGGGACACTCTCCTAACTTTGTTAGGCTACAGCTTGGTCAATGGTCTTGAATCTGCCAGAAGCTTTCGCAAATTTGCACAGCTCAGACAGATCAAGGTTGACCAGGTCCACTCTAGTGAAGAAATGTTTACTCAGTTTACCACATCTTATCCAAGAGAAAGCACGGCATTCACAAATGAAATATTCTGCCGTTTCATCATCTTCGAGACATAGGCTCGATTCCTTGACCTTGGTATTATTGTAAGTTTTTTTACTTTTTTAAGCACTTTTTTATTGACATATTCTATTAGTGAGATTTATTCATTTGCTTTAAACTACTTTTATTTATTATTCAATGAAAAGCGCCCACCGTGTAACAGTGGCCAGCAAATACAACGACGTATTTGATGGATCCAACCAAACAGCAGAACAATTCTTTGCTTTTGAAATTTTATTTGGTCAAAAAATATTTTTTTCAAAAACGTTTAATGCACCCGCCAGATTCTTCTTTAATTTAAGATGGTTTGTTCTCAAGTTTTTCAATGAAAATTGCATAAAAAAAAGAACCGGAACATGTATAGCTCCAACATGAACCAATTTTTTCCAACCACTTTATTGTGAACGCTCTTCAATAACACTATTTTCACAGTTTTTTTTACGTTAGTAAAGTTAAGAAATTTTTATTTCGAATTTTTGCCCGAGGACTGAGTTCTAAAAGTTTAAAAATAAACACGAAACTAAAAAGAATAATCGATTCATTGTAATTTTATACTCGGTTAAAAGGAAATAAATTGGCAAATTTTAGTAATATTGTTTGAAAAGAATATTAGGCGAATCTAACATGAGCATGGGACAACTTTGTCATCTTTTTCTTTTGAACTTCTATCTAAAAGCAAATAAGCAGAGCTTAAGGTAATCTCTTTCATGGGTTATTAGATAATATTCCGTGCAAAATAAAAAGGTGGCCTTTTACTGTTCCAATTTTGTTTGGTTTTAAATCTTATGGGAAACAAATTTTTGATTTTGCATAGCATTCGTAAAAATTATATGTAGATAAATAAGATAGACGACCTCAATAGTCTAGTGGGTAGTGCCTTAGACTTTCACCCGAGAGGTTTCGGGTTCGATTCCCGTCTTGGTCTGTAAGCCACACCGCCTTTCGGAATAGGCGTTAAAATGTAGGTCTAACCACCGCCTCTGTGGTTTGGTGACAGCATGCTAGACTCTTGTTTCTGAGGTCCCGTGATCATTTTCCGGTTAGCGTATTGTTTATTATTTATCTTTCTTCCTTTTTTTCTTTTACAATTTGGGGCTTTGGAGCAAAAGATCTTATAGGTCGTAGGGACTGAGTTTCTGGTCGTCCCATTTACTGATTTCATTTCAGATAAATGAATAAACAATGCTTGTTCAATTTTTCTCTGTTTGTCTCTCTTATTATCTGTTCCCGTTTAAGTAAAGTTTTCTAGAACAATAAATGCAATGCTGCTTTCAGTGGACAAATTAAAAAAACTGCCGACTTTAATATTACCCTGATCGATTCAAAAAAATTGTGTAGTATTAACACAAACAAATACATATATATTTTTTTAACTTTCTGGGTTCTTTAAAAACAAACTATTTCAATTTTGTAAATGATTGATGATGATAAACCGTACAACGACCAAAAAAGCTTAATAGTTTTCAAAAACGATCTTATAAATTTGAGTATGCTAAACATGATGGCGTTTTCAGTTTTTCTCTACATCGTCTAGTTTATTAAAAAAAAAAATCATGTATGGATAAAAACACTACACAACGGAATTTAACAGAAGGAAAGCGCGTTAGATTTGAAAGTGGGTCTTATATAAATCGAGTACGTGGAACATGATGGCGTTTTCAATTCAAAACAGTTTGACAAAAATCATACATTAAAGAAAATTGTTTGTTGATTTTTATTCAAAATTGAACTCGTATTTTCAAAGTGAAGTTAAAACTTTTAAAAGTGAAGTTAAAACTTTCACAATATTACAAGTAATAAAAGATTTATGTAAAATGAATAGAGCTTTAAAAACGGCATGATGAATTGGTGAATGGATGGATTCCAACATCATACTGCAGTCAATTTATTCAGTAAATCTCTCTTCGACTTTTGCAATTTTTTACAGTGTCCGTCCAATAGTCCGCTGAAGTTTTCGGGAAAGTATTTAATTGCATTGAATAATTTATTTAATTATCTGTGTTTATAGCTCTTTTCAGTTTGCATATCTCAATATAATTTTGTTTCTACTACTAACTAATTTGATTACATTGTAAACTTATTCTTTAATCGTTCTTATATATAATCTGGTTTTTGCTACTTTTGTCATTGCCTTATTTGGCCATTATCGAAAATACACAAAAATTTTGAAAAGAAACCTACATACTGCTATTTTCTATAAAAAAAATTAGAAGATATAGAGAAAAACTGAAAAGGCCATTCTGCTCAGTGTACTCGAATTATATAAGATCCACTTTGAAATCTCTAGCGCTTTTCCTTTTGGTAAATTCCGTTGTGCAGTGTTATTTTCTGATATTTTAAACAAAGTCCCAGGGTAAAAATATTGAACTAAAAAGAAGCCCATAATTTTATTAACGCAGAAAAATGTTGGTTGCAAGATTGTTCAGTAGCTCTTCACCTTTCAGAATCTCAATTTTTAGCTCATATCAAAAAACTGTGTCGCACAGCGCATATTAAATCCAAAAGAGTAATGACCACCCACAAATGCGAAAGTTCAACTGGGCTCATATTTTATTGAATTTCGACTTGTACATGTTTAATTTCTTGTGCCTTTTTCCATGTATGCCATGCCGTAGCCCGCACTGAAAAATAAAGCTTGATAAACAAAATAACAGTATTTCCAATTAATGTCGCGATTGATTTTTTTTTAATTATTATTTAACTAGTAATCTCAGGGAACGTCAATAATTTTCTATCTCGCATTCTCTCGTTTTTTCTCCTTTTTTCTCTAACTGTTCCAGCATTTCACTCTGAACCATATTTTTTTCTAATTAAAACAAAGAAGCGAAGAGTAATTAAATGGAGCACATCATATAAAATATATAAATATATTTACCAAAATGAAAGTAGATACCTCAAAGACAACAACATTAATTTATATGTACATACATATGTATGTATGTATGTATTTTTGTATAATGTTCATACCATAAAAATGTCAAAAATTAATTTTGCCTGCTATGCGAAGTACACAATGTTGTGCTTTTATTTTGTTTTGCTTTTCTGCAGTGTGCGCTTCAAAGTATGCTATAGCACACAATACACGTACGCACATAGAAACATACATTAAACGTCATTGACTTTTATTTTATTATTATGCGTATATTGACCATATATTTCTTTTGATTTTTTTGTTTTTATTTTTTATTTTTGTGCTTTTATATAGTAATACACCTAGTACCCTACATTGTATGTGTTCTACCCTACTCATTATCCAACATGATAGTCTATTTGGCTTTTTTGTTCACATGTACGCGATTCTTTTATTCTTTTTGTTGCGCTGCTGCCTTCATTACTGCCTTGAGTTATGAGCTTTATAAAATCGAGGAATGATTTGGCGCTCGTAAAATGCTCGTTCCTTTTAGTACAAAATAATAAAAAAATATTGGTTCAAACAAAAACAAAAAAACAAAAAAATAAAAAATAGTAGTAAATTTTAACACCTTTGTGTTGCTCGGACAGCCAACATAGAATAACTTAATTAAATTTCTTTTGCATGGCGAGCGAAAGTTTCATTACTGTTTTCTATTTTTTTTGTGCATAATATTTGAAATTGTGTTTCTCATGCGTGCTCACGTATGCATGTGTGAGTGAACAAAAAGCAACATACACACACACAAATACTATCGCTAACATAATGATGAGCTAGTATCGTATAACAGCCGAGGACAGACTATATACATTTTTTTTCATTTTATTGTTTGCGTATGACAAGCTGATATATCAAGCCATACTTAGTTTGAGCAGGTACTTTTCTTTTTGTTATTTTTGTTATAAATAAAAGTCTGGCACTAACTTTTTACTCACTCCCTTTCTTTTTTTGCCTGTTAATTCAAATATATTCAGTAATTTGGTGCAAAATGTGTATGTTTACTTCCTAGAGAGCATTCAGTTTGCTCCGCCTGCTGTTGGGAGCATTGATTGGAAAATTCTTTCTTTTTGATGTTTTCACTAATGCAGGTGGATTTACAAAAGTCATTACTCATCATCACGTAAAAATTTTAGTTTTACTTCAAAAGATTTTAACAAAAGTATAAGCTTTAGTGTGTGAAAAACTTTTGAAGATTAGTAAATAACTTGTGATGTATTTTTTTACGTAATACGTTACAATGTGGCGAAACTTTTTAAAAATTAATTATTTTGCTGCTTTTAAGCCATTGAATCGATTTGTAAGTTAACCCATTTTTCTCAACTTTTTTATTTGGGGATAAAAAATGATGAAAATAGTTTTTGGAAAAGGCTTTAGAGCTTTTGGAATTTTTTACATTATAATGACCAAAATTCATGAAAGGAGTAAAAAGTCGAGAAAAAATTGTAATTTTTGAATTTTTTTGTATAAAAAACAACTGAGGTTTATTTTGCAATGTAAAATAAACTTTTAGTATAAAAGGTGAAAATTTGAAACATTTTTGGAATTTGGGTTTATTTTTACTAAAGTCAAGTATACAGATTTTTGTTGTTCAGTGACCTATAGTAAAATTTCATGGGCAACATATTTCTTGAACATATTAACCCTCTATCAACTTTCGTAATGGGTCAAAAAAGAAACTTTTTCGAAAAAGGCAAAAAAGACCCAAGGGTTAATATGTAGGGAAAAAAATATTTCACGGAAAATTCTATTATAAATTACTGAACATACAAATAAGCTCTGATGCAAACCTAACAAGCTTATGCTTATGGTTTATTATACTTAATCTGTTAGAAATGGGCAAACTTTGAGCCAACGTAAAAAAATTTGACGAATACTTTTAAATCGCAGAGACCAGAATAACTTTTTTCTCGCGTTCTATCAGCATCCACTTTCAGAACCTTGTTATTTTTTCGTTTGATGAACAAAAAATAAATCAACACTATCACAATTTCTTTAACACCCGCAGAAAATAATTCAAAAATCAGGTTTATGTACACAATAGTAACCAAATTATTTATTGTACATTAGAGTTGTGTGAATTTGTACACTTTTTTTAAGCATGTAAAACAATTTTTAAAAAAATTTGTTTTTTTAAATTTTGTATTATGAAATGGAGTTTAACTTTCGTTTCAAACTATTATAATTAAAAAAAAGTTTATATACTTGCTCAAAATTTTAAACTTAGTACCTTCACTTCGTAAATTCATACAAATGTAATTCAAAATCAAATAAAAAAAACCGTATTCCCGTTTTTGCTCAAACTTAAATTATACAGAGAAAAAACATGCTTGATTTAAAAAGAAATTTATTATTTTTAAAATTCCCGATAGGTTTGAAATGAGAAGTAGTGAAATATGAACATTTTTTTGTACATTACACCGAGAAAAAACTGAGATTTTAACAGTTCATCGCTTTTGTTAAGAAAATCTGTTGTATTGAGCGCAATTCAACAGTTTTTTTTATCTTATATTGACAATTTTCGTAACATCTTATCTGTTAAAATTATTTGTTGAACATTTAGTTCATAACCCTGACAGACCGGGCAAATGGAAACTCCAATACAGTAACAAAATTTCAAAATTGTATACGGTCTATTTTTTTAAATAATGACTAACAAAGACAGCCTGATTGAGTATTTCAAATTTGCATATCTTACTCTCCCTTGCATAGTTAACCCTTTAAGGTTAGGTAGGGTAAAAATTGTCCCAACTTTTGCTTAGTTTTTTATGTATGGTGGGTGGGATATATTTTAACCCACTTCGAAAAGTTGAAATTACTTGTAGTCACATAGTTCAACATTTTATATACAGTTTCTCATTCAGTTGTCAATGCTATAAACCAAACAAATTCTGTGCAACTGGAGTTTTTATTTTCTTTAAAATCGTGTGCCTCAAAGAGTTAAAAAACAATAATTAGTGCTCGAAACATTGAAAGAGTAAAACAAACAAAATTCGTTGGAAATAAGTTTGGTTATGTGGCACAGTTGGTAAGCGAATGTTTTTCGGACGCAGGTTCGAGTCTGTGAAAAAGCAATTCAAGAACAAGTAACTTAAAACGGTAATAGTAAATAAAAAAATTAATTGAATAAAAAACAAAAAGAAAAACATAATTCAAAAATAAAACAAAATTTTTTAATTTTGAAATTTATTTAAAAAAAAAAATTAAAATGAAATTTGTGGGATTTGAACTTTAGCCACAAGTGGCTGCGTGCTTGCTTGCGCATTAGACAACTAGGCTATAGCGCGAAGAATTTTGGCTGTTACTATATTGTAGTTTTGTTTTTCAAAGCAACAACATATTATCTGGTACTACAATGTTATTGTCTGTTAATGGATTAATATGCTTTCCGTTTGATATAAAGGCCATTTTTCCCTCAGTGTATATTAGATAAAAACAACGAAAGGGTTAATAGGTACGTTCCCTAGGTGCAAAATCAGAAAAGCTGCTTTCAAAGTGTGTTAGAAACGCGTCGCGGAGTGCTTCTGATTAGCAAAGCGGATGCCATTTTTGTAATTATATTATTATAAATTTGACAGTTGACAAACTCGACACAAGTTTGAAATCATCCAAAAATTATATAAATATATTTTTAAAAGGAAATTAAAGCATTTTACAAACTAGAATTTAATGATTTTCAAAAATTTTACAACTAATCCATCATGCCGTTTCTAAGACGCAAACACTGATTACTGATTTTTGATTAATCATTTCGAAATATGCTTTTCTGATTCGCACTCAGGAAATGCACTTAATGTTTACTTTCAGATTCTGCCCAATTTAACAAATTTTCTGGTTAACACTATTTTTTTAGTTTATAGCTTCTAAGATATGAAAGCAGATGCCTTCACAAGAATAGAGTTGTTAGTCAGCGGTTGTTCATTGGAGAGTTGACAGCTACAGCTTAAATTTTCCTGAAATTTTTATTGATGCAGCTTCGCCCTCTTCTAAAGGATCGCCCACTCAAATAAGGTCCAAATTTTTCAGGTGTCATATGCGACAGGGATTATTTAAAATGGGCAGTGACCTCTTTTCAACCATAAAAATCTCTTGGTGATGAAGCGATTTTTCAGGTTATTCTTGCAAAACAGTCCGAATATGTATTGTTGGTCTGGTTATGTTAAGGGCCAACTTAGTTTGGGATTATATTTCGTGATTTGGGAGACAACCAATTGAGCTAGCGCAACGGCTTGGGAGTTAACCCTTTTAAAACCGAACTAGTTTGGTTCACACGGAAGATTAAAGTGTCTCGTTTCATACTACCGAACTAACCATACTATCAGAGTAACCACGAATCTCATCTTTAAGAACAGATACCTTGGAGTCTTTCTAAATTGCAAACTATTATGGAGACGAAACATGTAAGAGAAGATGAATGGAAAGATCTGTACTTAAAGAAAGTAGCTGTAAATCGGTCTCTTAGATTTCTCTCAATCAGAGGGAATTTTTCTTGCAATTGAAATGGCTGAAATCATTATTTTCACCGATAGCTTAAATATGGAAACGGGAACAGGAGCTGGACTCTATTCGAAAAAACTCAACAGGCGGAAGCCTTTCAGACTACCTAACGCATGCAATGTCTTCCAGCAGCAATCCTAGGAACTGAAAAAGCTGCTAAAGCAATATAGGGTTGAGATCACCCTCCGTCAAATATCGCAATCTTTGAGGACAATCAGGCAGCTATTAATCCAATTCAAAATCGTAATGTTAAATCAAAGCCAATATCAAATTGTTGGCTATAACCCCGTCATAGCAATTATGCCATCATACAGTGGAAGTTATATTCAACAGTGTTTTAAGTAGAAGGATTAACTGCGTCATAGCTCGGTCGTTACAGCTACAAAGAGTTTCCACTACTGTGCTCAAAATCGCAGTTTATATTCAAAATTTTGGAACTTCGAGACCATTTCAGAACCTGAAGATGTCATCTAATTTTAATAATTGTGCCTCTTTGTTTTCGGCCACAATTTTCCTTTATTCGATCACTTTTGTGAGTCACCGTACACTAAAGTTAAATGATTCAACTTTAATCAACCGCGCTGCCTTGTCAGTAAGTTCGAAAATGCCTTCCGGTAATGAAGTCAGCTCTCCAATGAGTTTTAAATTGGTGCATCGGAAAAGACTTCTCAATCAATTCAATCGTCCTTGTTTTTTCATTAGAAAGTACTAATGAAATTCCTTAATCTGCATTTTTAGGGTTTCCTTATAGTGCTTTTCCCAGGGTCCGATTTGAATCTTCAACGACCTTAATTGCGTAACTTTGCTCTAATTTTGTAAACAGGTAGGATTGTGGTTCATGTGCCGTCATTTTCGAACCAAACACTAGGTTCTCCATCTAATAAGGCATTTTGCTGAGTGTTTTTCAGTATATATATTCAAGTGGGACTTGTGGAAAAAAATTAAATGGTCTTCAGTAGATGGCACAAGGTTGATATGAAGATTTTGGGTAAGTGGGCGTGGCACTTCTCATACAACACCAATATTTTCTAGGTATATCTCAGAAACCATTTATATACAACAAAGTACTGACTGACATTCGGTACAAAAAAGTTGGATGACCATACCACGCCACAGGAAAAATTTGGGTGAGATTGAAATGGCGGGCGTGGAACCTCCCATTTGTGGTATAGTTCTTTAAGTTAAGGTAGGACTACAGTTTCTCATGTGAAAAAATCGACAAGTTTAAAGGATTTTTTTGGAAGGTGTTTAATTTACATATTAAAGTCAAGGTTTTTTTTGTTAGGTTATTTAGGCTTTTATAAAAGCGCCTATTTTTCTCATAGGTAGGAGATTGCATTGATTGCTAAAATTTTTAATTACTATCATGAAATTTTCGACATGCTCAAAGACTTTTTTTCTCAGTATAATGTGCACGAATCAATATTTGATGTATGCGCTTCGTTGCATACAATTGTAATTATTTTATAAAAATTTAAAAGCAAAACTAGAATTATTTAGTATTTGCATGTTTATTTAAATATGAAATTAAAATCAATAGAAATACGGTCTAATTATTGCATTGTATGCTTCAATTTATGCAATCAACCTAAAAAATAGAAATCAAATTCAAATAATTTACACCTCAATTAACAATAAGAAGAATTCAAATGCAAATTTAATTTTATTTAATAAAAAGTTTAAATGGAGCTGTAGCTGCCCGAAAATTTAAATTTTTGTGGCAGCATAACAAAATATGCATGCAATTTCCGCATACCCAAATGTCGCATAATGAATGAAAGCAATAAGTGAATATACTTAATTAAAATTGAAAGATGATGATGACAGTAGCAGCAGAATAAATGAACTACAACATCTACAAGCAACAATCTGACCACAATTTCATGTAGGAGTTCTTGTGGTTTTACTTAGTACATAGAGACAAACAGAAAGGAATGAGATATCACCAGTAGTCAGTGCCGTAGCTTCATAGAGATAAGTGGGGGCGGGACAACGCGTTTTTTCTAATGGACATGCGGTTCATGAATACGTTATTGTTTGGCGCATGATTGTCATGTTTATCTGTAGTAGCGAGAACTATCGACTGCCCTCACGAAAAACAGAGTTGCTACGCTACTGCCAATAGTAAATATTATAGATTGCTGTTGGTTGCGGTTTTTTATGGGTTGGCAAATGAGTTGTAAACGTAATTGCAAAATGATGAAATTTCTGTCATGCAGAGAGAATCACATTACTTTTATTACATTTTGTGGTGTACCAAAAAATGCATTTAATTTTACTCACTTACGCCAAGTACATACATAAAATCAAATTTTGTAATGAATACTCGGAAATAGCATTGCAGTTGGTAATAGCAAACATTAAATGTAATTTGTCTAGCAATCAGCTGAATTCGGTTTTTAAGCTCTTTTCTGTTGAATACCTATTATTATTTTATTTATTTAATATTATATTAATATTAATGTGTACATACTATAATACAACATAAACAGTATAGGTTCCGTTCTTTACATGCTTTAAAGTCTATAAATATGGAATGCAATATACATACACACACATAGTAAGTACATTCATGAAGTAGTTATATAAGTCTGTATGCACTTATGTAATATATTTAATGCGGCAATAACTTTATTGAATTGAACTGTGCATTATTTACATAATTTGTTGTGAGCTTAACAGATACGATTTTATTTTATTGGGTATAATATTATACACATATAAGTTTCATAGCATACATATAGGCAGCAAGCGCATGCATAACCTTTGCTGTCTGCTTTTAATTGCAGTATTTTGTTAATAAAAGTACATATATACATTTATATATGTAATTACGCGTTTGCACTAGCGGTTCTAAGAAGAGGTTTTGGGGACAAGCCCCCCACATTCCCGATAAACTTTTCAGCCATTAAGATATTTGCTTTTGAATTCAAAGATTTTTCTTAGGAACAAAAAAACCCAAAACACCGACCCCTCTGAATCCCCTAGTTCACGTTTATATATACATATATATTTGTATATATAGGGCAGCGATATCGAATTATGAACATTGCAAACATTCGATCTAAGTAGAAAACTGAAATTTCGGTGACAAAAAGAGAGCTTTTCCCTCGCTTCTTAAAGAAAAAAGGTACAGTTATCAAAAAGTCGCCTAATTAGAAGGAATCGTTGTGGGTAGGGTTGCTGGATATCCAAAAATACACAAAATTTTTCTTTACGTTCATAATTCGGTGTCACTGCACTGTACTTGTGTATTTCATATTAATTTTCTTTTCACCCTCTATAACATTATTGCGTGTCGTCTGCATTAATTAATTAAATTAATTGGAAAATAATTAACAATTTGTTGTGTTTAATATGTCAACAGCTTTTGTAGTTTCTCGTATTCTGTTATTGTTTCTTAAGTATAGTTTTAGGTGCGTGCAATAAAAACCGCAAATCACAAAAACACAAAATTTGTTTTTGCTTCAAATACACGTTTGCGTGCGACCTTTCGCTTTCCACCTTTCGCAAAAATGTTCGGTTTCATTCTGATTTTGAATTCAATTAGCGCAAAAATAGTTTTCATGTTTCTTTGCATATTTTTAGGTGGAGGGATAGGTAATAATAAATAAAACCTCATTTCTTTTGTATTTGGGAAAATGTAAAGAGTTGATAACTAAGCATATTTTTAGTTATCAACTGAAATGCAATTACCGATGGGTTTTTGTAATTTTCCCGAGCTTGCATATATGTCCTGTACTGTCCTGCCAGTTATGTAAAGAATATATGAAAAGCTCACAAATGTATTCAAAAAAAATTTTAAAATGTTTCAGTACATACATTTATTCTGTAAATATATAAATATATTTCATAAAAAAATAAGTATAATTTAAAAAAAAATTAAGATTTAATTTTATATTAAAATAAAACTTGTTGTTGCATATGTTTAGGTGTAAAATAAAATAAAAAATAACGATTTGAGCCATTGCCGCATTAACACAAAGCTATACACACCACTCCGAAAACATCAGACTACCTATAGAGCTTACCATTCCCAAGTCGATTCCATTAAAATTCTAAAGATAATCGTTGAGTAGTTTGTTATTTGGTATACTACGCTTCACCTTGCATTGGATTACAGGATCGCATTTGGCAGCATTCGTAGAGGATGTTTCTGGAACACTTTGAAGTAAAGTTGTATCTCCACAAAAATCTTTCCCATAATTAAAGCACAATGCAAGTTAGAATTAGTGCAGAATCTGACATAAAGGCAACTTATCCACCATGCTTGATATTAACTCAGGAATACGACAGTGGTGTATTATATGGACTTATCCTATTTTTTGTAGTTTTTGATGATTTACTCATAAAATTCATACATTGTTCTACAAAACATTTAGGTAAGCAGAACACGTTTTTTGTCCTCGTCTCTGGATTCCACAAACTTGGTTACAAAATTATTGCATTTAAAACGAAAGTAGAAAGAGAGAAGGGAAAGTTGTTATCGAAAACGCCACTATGGATGACGTTGCCACTGATATTGATACCGAAGAGATAAAGTTCAATGCGTTTTCTTGCAACTTACTAAAATAATGAAGTCGTCAAGAAAAATCCATCAATACAAGAATACGAACATCAAATAAGTCTTACTTGTGACAGAAACAAAGGCAAACAAATTACAAATATTCAACGGCAAATGCTAAATGCAACTGCTGAAGATATGGTGGTCAAAAACTATCTCTATGGCAGACCTATGGCTGATGTGAAAGCAAAGGCTGAAAACTCAAAATTTCAAACTTAAAATATAACGTGAACCAAAGTATGTTTTCTAAGTTAATGTGACGACGCTGGACACGAAAATCACACTATTTTTTTTTCTATGGTAAGTTTTTGAGTTAAGGGAAAATAGAAATTTTTAGTTTTACTTAAGGGCAAATATCTCGTAAACTATAGATTCGGTCAAGTGTCCAAGTCCTGTAATCATTCAAGTCAGTACACTAATTTTGTTTTTTAATAGTAAGTTTTTCAAGTTTTGGCCTAATCAATTTCCTTTTTTCCCTGGTATCCCTCTGTACCCCAGAACTCAAATTTAGTGCATATCAAACTGGTCGGATATCTTGTTGAGAGACTATTTACTGTTGTGACTTAAACCCAATAAAGTATATAAATAACCATTATGATTAATTAAAATGCATTTTAATTGCCAATAACAGTTTGGAATAATCAAAACTCATTATTGTTAGCAATAACCATTATTATCAACCAAAATTTGTCGATCCGATCAATTAAAGTCAATTGAAAAATAAGTTGAAAAAGTTAATTTTTCTTCTTTTTCGTAATACAGATCTACGTAAAAATTTGTTTTTCTTGGTTACGTATATTTGATTGTTATTTATCAAGTAATTTTTATTTTTGCATAGTGGGAACTAAAACAGATTTTGGCTGCTCTTAATAGTTATTAGTAACGAAACTGAGTTTTGGTTTGTCATAATGGTTATTAGGAACCAAATTGAGCTTTGGTTGATTATAATGGTTATTTTTAACTAAAATTTATTGTGGTTGTTAGGTTAGGTTGGAGTGGCTGTCTAGGGGCACACTTAAGCCTGAACAGCCTAGCCATTAGACTATCGAGATCATCTTTGTGGTTATTTGTAATGGTTAAAAATGATTTTAAACCATTTCTGTTAAATTTCGAACGATTTTTCCCTCAAAGTAATGGATACTGCCGTTTGGTACACAGACGGCTCAAGAACAGAATCAAAAACGGGAGCTGGAGTGTATGAACTAAAAACCAGACACTCTGAAACCGTGGAGAGAACAGCTATTATTACCAAGCAGAGCGCTAAACTCATTCGAGATATCGTCGAATTTAATCTGAGAATGTAATGATCTTCTGAATAAATGGGAAATAGAAACAAGGGAACCTTTTCTAGGAATAGGAAGAAATACTTTAAAAGAATAACTCAGAGAGGACGAAAAATTGGTAGGTCAAACTACTGGGCCCAGATTCCTAAGCTTAGACAGCCAAAGTTGCTAATTGGAAACTATAACCTAAAAATAAGAGCTCTCTATTTAAAGCTACAAAAATCAACTCAGAATCATCATGGGTTTCTTTAAGAAATTGCGCATAATTTTTCGTGTGTTATTAATAAAGAAAAAGGGTGTCGAACATGTCGTTGGAGATTTTTTTTTTTAAATGTATACTCAATTATTTTTGCTACAAACCTTAAATGATTTGAAATAGTGAATAGTCCTGACCTGGCCAAAGACACTTTTGAGATAGAATTTAGCCTCACCGTAGCACTGGTCGCAGGAGGGAAGTGAAGTATGTATACTGCCCAAAGAATTGGATGCCATGTTTTTCAATGCACCAGTGATGCAAAGTGAAACAGTTATTGAGACTTTCATAAGGATGTTCATATAAACAGTTTCGTCTAAAACCGCTCACAAGACCGCAATACTATACTACTATGCATGGTTATGTACGATAATGGATTGAACATACCCTCCACAAACCACCGACTGAAAAATGCTGAAAACACGAAACCAAAAAATTCATCTGGGACCGCATATTGAAGAGGAATTTCAATCTAGTGGATCATTTTACGAAAACCAAAACTGTTAGAAACATTTTGTTGAGACTCTATGTTCCACAAGGAGTAAAAGAGTTAAGAAGAAGAGGAAAAGTAGTTCAGGCATTTATTACAAATTTTATATTGTAGGAATTGAGAAAATTTAATAATTTTTCTTGACGTATTCTTATAGTTTACATTCTTACAAATGTTTGTGCGAGTTTTTATGCAGCACGAAATGATGTGCATGCACATGAGGATTTTTTGAATTTGCAACTTAAATCTATTTTTGCGACTGGCTTGCACGATATCTCTGAAACTGCTGTATCGATTGGTCGATGATTTTTATTAATGATGAGAAAAAAATGGAATGAAATGCGAATAATTTTTTGTAAGTTCTCTAATAACAAATATAATGTGCCAAATTTCAGATTAATTCATTAATTACATATGTAAATACTTTGTCTATTTAATATGTTCAACCGAAAAACCCTTAATGACCCCTCAAAGCGTTTATTTAAAGTAAAGCTGAATAAGATATTAACAAAGTTGCTTAAAATTTTGTTTTTGGAGGATATTCAGGATTCACAGCAATTTTGGAAAGGGTTTTTTGGCTGGTAAGTTGGAAATGGTTTAGCCAGACTTTAAACGTATTACTATTGTAAATGCTCTTGAGAAAGTTCTTGGCTTTATCAATAAATTAACCATCTATATTTCAAGCAAAAATTAAAAAAATACGCGGAAGTTCAAAGGAGTTACAAAGATCTTTAAATTTTATTGTATTGGCTTCTTTTGTTGTTTTTCTTATATTGTCGTATTTATTTTTAGTTTTATGGAAAAACAAACTGCAATTGATTCACCCACTGATTTCCTATCTAGTTCTTGTACACAAAATATATAGCAGTGCATGGTTAGTGGGATCCTGTGGGTGTATGATTGTCTGAATTTTAATATATTTCAAAAACTATTTATTGATTTCATACAGTGTGCTGTTAAATGCAGTGAAAGTGCTGATTTTAAAGTTGTGATTTGGTGAATTTCCGATTCCACTGAAAGAATCAAGGCATCAAGGAGAGCAGAACCAGTGATAAAGGGTTTTCCGGAAGAACAATCATATCTTTCGACTTTTTTTTCCCACATTAAATAGTGTGGGCAAACTGTATTCTATATTTTTAGGTGTTATACAGAAAATCTGTAGTGTTTGGAACTCAAATACTGAATTGAATTTTCTTTTTATTCTGCTTCTACCTATTTCGTTGCTGTCGTTTCTTTTAACAGTATATTTTAAAGTACAGAAAGAAAGTTTAAGCATGATAGCAGTTTCTATAAAAGTCCAAACAAATATTTCACTCTTAAAGACACTAAATAATGATTATTAACTTTAATATATTATTCCTTTTACATATTAACAACTTTTTAAAATTAGCTCTCTTAGCCACACACGAACACAAAAAACTACACAAAATAAATTGTACCACATTCTGCCGGCATGTGTGGTTTGCAGTCATAAAAAACCTTTTAGCTTTTTGACTAAATCGTGCATGTAGATACTGAGAAAAAGGTAGTTGTATTAAACTATTAAATAATCAAACTTTCGATTATTTCTATAAAAAATTCTCTACAATTTTCTCTTTCCACGTTTTATACACCTTTACACATAGCAATTTGCATATATTAGTAAAGTTTCGAGTCAAATTTTTTGGAGCACTTTAATATCACCGCACATGTAAAACTTCACACCACACAGAAAAACGTCCGATTGCAAGGGCCGTAAAAACGTTCATCTGGGAGATAGAATGACACGCCTTCTCATCCTTCCATTTCCCACAAACTGTACAATTTCACTACATTTACCTTACCGCTAACGTAATTGAAAAGTTGCAAAAGTTGAATTTAGTTTTCATCGTCGCTTTGCATTTTAGTTCAGTTGATTTTGTTTTTCCTTTGCACGAAATTTTTGAGACATAATACTTTCACAATTGTCTCCACACCACTCTCGCACCACTTTCCCTAAAACTGCAATTTAGCACAAGAAACGAAAGCAAGCACAAAAAAAAAAGTTTTCTATTTTCTATACAAAACGATTTTACTGTGAATTTTGACACTTTTGGTAGTTGCATTCGAATGCAGAAAGTGGCTTGAAATAAAGTGGATACGTTGTTATCGTCGTAGCAGCTGGAGTATGCGGGGGAGGGAAACATAAATATTTTCATTTCTATTTCAAAAATTTGTCATTCCAATGTTTACATACATTTACTCAGTGAAAGTTTTTTTTGTTTTGTTTTCACTTCTTGTTGTTTTCATTCTGGCCAATTACAGTTTTGAATACTTGGTTTTTAAGAGAGATTAGAGTAGAAACGGCAAGACGACGACAATGACTTTCCTTTCGTGCTATTAAGTAGTTTTGTGGTTGATATAATTGTGCGAGATTATTTTCTTTAGGTTGAATTATACTAATTATAATTTGTGAGGTGGTGGTAGCAGACGCTGGCTGTTGCTTAATCGATTTAAAGTTTAAATTTTGTACATTTTCGTTGTATAATTTAAGGCAAATGCTAGAGTTTCTTTATGTTAAAACTTTTTTAACCCTTTGTTCTTAACTTTTTTATTGGGGGTTAAAAACGTTTTTTGTTGTTTTATATTCGTAGATTCGGACTTTGTTAAGAATAAAAATCAAAAAAATTATGAAAGAAGTTTTTGGGAAAGGCTGTAGAGCTTTTGGAATTTTGTACATTATAATGACAAAAATTCATGAAAAGAGTAAAAATTCGAGAAAAAGATTTTAATTTTTAAATTTCTTTTTTGTATAAAAAACAACTAAGGTTTATTTTGCAAGTTTTTAGTTTAGAAAATACTTTTAAAAACACACTTGTTCACTAAGTATAGAAGGTGAAAATTTGAAACATTTTTGGAATTTGGGTTTATTTTTACTAAATTCAGTGATCAGTGATCAATAATAAAATTTCATGGGCAACATATTTTTTGAACGTATTAACCCTCTATCAACTCCTTGTAATGGGTCAAAAAATAAGTTTTTTCGAAAAAGGTAAAAAAGACTCATAACCAAAGGGTTAATATGAAGGAAGAAAATATTCTACGGAAAATTCGACCATGAATTGCTGAACATACAAATAAGCTCTGATGCAAAACTAACAAGTTATCTTTTGGTCTACTATACTTAATCTGTTAGAAATGAGCAAACCCGTATAATTTTTTTCCCGAGTTCTATCAGCATCCACTTTCAAAACCTTGTTATTTTTCGTTTGTTGAACAAAAAACAAATCAACACTATCAACATTTTTTTAACACCCGCAGAAAATAATTCAAAAATCATCAACCTTTTATGGTTTTTGTACACAATAGTAACCAAATTATTTATTGTACATTATATTGTACATTAGAGTTGCGTGAACCAATTTTTTTTTAACAGCTTTTTTTTTTAATTATTAATTTTGTATTATGAAATGAAGTTTAAACTTTCGTTTTAAACTATTATAATTAGATAAATAATAATAATAATAATAATAAAGCTTATATACTTGCTCAAAATTTTAAACTTTGTACCTTCACTTTGTAAATTCACACAAATGTAATTTGGACTGTTTTTCAAAATCAAATAAAAAAAATACTGTACTTCCGTATTTGCTCAAACTTAAATTATAAAAAAAAACCTTCTTGATTCAAAAATTTTTTTTTAAATTCCCGATAGGTTTGAAATGAGAAGTAGTGACATATGAACATTTTTTTTTTGTACAATATATTATTCAAAAACAACGAAAGGGTTAATGACTTTGAGTTTGTGCGTTGACATAAGCTGCTTGTCTTCTTTTAGTATGAGAAAGATATCAATAAGTTTTTTTGACTTGTTTGTATTGAACAAAATTTTCAGAAAATATTATTTGCTTTTCAATTTGAATTTATGAGCCATAATTAAACATAATGTAAATGTGAAATTTATTAACATGCATCTGTCGTTTCCAACAAGTTGATTTGATTTTTTAAATATTTAAAAGATTAAAAGTTCAATGGAAATAGTTAAAAAATATGTTTTACAATGTATCACACTGATGCATCAAAGACATTCGATTGACGTACATTGAAGTACACGACGGATTAGTGTTAAAAAAATTCTAAATAACTTAACAGATTTTGATTTTCCATCAACACGCAAAGAAAAAAAACGTTTATCGCCCGTTTGTGGAGAATATTTTACTTTTACGCTGAACAAAAGCGTTTATGAGGAACGTTGCCGTGTTTGCAGAAACCAAAACCGTTTTCTGCAAAAGATTAACAATTTTATGATGAACGAAAAATCGTTCACGATAGAATTAAGGCAATTTTTTTTTCTGGCAAATGAAAAAATCGTTTCTGCTAAACAAAAGTCCACAAATCTCTTCTCTTTTTATTTTCGTTGTCCTCTCATCTCGCTCTCGTCGCAGAAAGAAGCAGCAGCGACGCTTACATTCAAACTCCACACAACAACAAATCAGCACAACATAACGGAAAGTATTATTTGTCAACGCATTATTGAAGAATTTTGATTGTTCATTGAAATTATTTCATCACATTTCTTTTTATCTATAAAAATGTGCGTGGTGTTTATAAAAAACAAATAAAAATGTGTGATTTATAATAAATAATACAAAAATTGTAATAATATAATTTTATGTAAATTTCATACACTTTTTCTAGTTTTTAATCAGAAAATTTTATTTAAACAAAAACCACAATAAAATGCCAATGTACATATGAAAATTGTTTTTGCTTTCTTTTTTATATTTTTCAGGGAAATATTGCATTTTATTGCAAACGTTTTTAGTTCATTGCAATTGATTCGTTTATGATGAATAAATGTTCGTTAATGGCAACCGAATAGAAACGTTTGTGGAAAACGTTTGTCGGTTATTGTGCAAGAATTGAATCGTTTATGATGAATAAATCTTCGTTCGTGGCAAAAGAATACAGTTTTTTATGATAAATAAATGTTCGTTCATCATGAAAACATTACATGAACGAAGTTTGATTGGTGAAAATTTCGTTTCTGAGAAACGAATTTTTTCTTTGCGTGAAAGAGATAAATTAATATGAAAAAACTTCAGTCAGGTATAAAGCTTAACCGATTTACCAAATCGATTGAAAATCCAAAATTTGTTCAATAAACTTTTATGTCGTTTATCTAGAAATTGGAGAAACTTTCTAAGCTCAATTCAAAAAATTTAGATTAAGTTGTCCAGGAAGGATTTATAGAATATGTTTAGTTTGGAGAGAGTTTCTTTCTTTTTAAAGCTCTTTCAGTGCCTGCAATGTGTGTTTAGTGAGACACGAGGTTTGTTGCATTTCCTCTATTGTCCAGTGACCCGTGGCTGTTCAGCAGGCAGTCATTACGTGAGAACAGGCATGGTCAAGTAGATTGATTAAACAATACGAGGTTTTCTCACAAGATTCCTGCACTGATCCTGTAGTTCATTCTGGGCCCGCATTTCATCTCATGTTTTAGTTTGGGTATTAGATAATCTGAATTCGGGAAGGTAAGTATATTCAACTATGTGTTTAATTTTCAGTAGGCCAGTGCCATATTTGTATGAATCTGACTGCTATAACTTTAACCCATTAATGCTCAGAGCAAAGTGAATAAATGTCTCAAAGTTTTGGGAACAACTTTTGCTTCTAAGTTTCTTTGATCCTAAGAAAATGCCTGACAATGACAAAAAATTCACTGAATAATCAATTTTAATTTTTTCAACTAAATATTATTCAGTGTCGATTCCAATGCATTTTTTTTATCGTGAAAGGGATCAATTCGACAATTCCTTGACTTGCCGTTCTGACCAGTTTTTGTAATTTTTTTGTGATTGGGTACTGGTTGGTAAATGATATAAAACAATACGCAACTTTTATGTTTAAAGACGGCAAGCTTGAGAATATTTTTATGAAATAAAAAAGGAACAAAGATGAAAGTAAATATTAATATAAATCATAAGTTTTGATCCTCTCCTTGACTCACCTTGGCGTACAAAAAAAAAGAGTCCAATATTAGGGAAATCGAAACAATGTAATAAATAAAAGGGTGATTGTAAATCTAAAAACACTAAAACCACTCTTTTGGACTCGATTAAGCTATCAAATATTGCAAGTAAACGGGGACTGCCAAAAATCAGTGTCTGCTTCTTACTATTAAATATGGTAAGGGCTATGAATTTGTTTTCGATTTCTACTAAATTTTTTGGGGTGTATCTATATCGGAAAGCCATTATGTTTCAGAATATCCTGGGCGATATTTATCAATTTATTAATTTATCAATTTTCCAATATCTGCAGATTGTTTGTGTCCCAAAATCAGTCCATTATTATTTTCTTCTCTTAACCCTTTGACGATTAATGGAATACCGGCGACCCTTCTACCTTTAACATTTTTCTGCAATAACTATAGAATTGATTTTCCTAAACAAGGTATCATTTAATAGGGAATGAATATGGCTTTCAGAGAGTACCTAATTTTTGAGGGTAAATTCATCCCTTTGCCTACCAGACCTCCCCAAAGTCGAAAAATCTTAATTTTTTCATCCCCTTCTTCTTTGGGACCTCTTTGTACCAATGATCGTCAACGGTAAAAATTAAATTTCAATTTCGATCATTGGTGAAGCAAAATGTTTTTTGCAAAAGGCTCAAATAGCATCATTTGCTCGATGGTCCTTGCCTTGTTTGGAGCTGATAATACATCTCTTTCATTTGCTTCACTTTTGCAGATAGAGTAGCGGTCTCCACAAGTTTGAATCGCTTAGATCCCTCTCTTACAGCTTCTGATAGTGTTCTTTGCGGTTGGTGAACGAATAGCAGAATTCCTTTCAGATAAGCTGGACAATTCATATATATATATAATTATTCCCAAAATCTAACGATTACCGGTCTATTTAAAAAAAAAAAAATAAATCTAAAAAATCGCAGACTCGAGAAAGTCTGCTAGTTTATGTAACCCTAGCATTTTTTAGTATTAATCATTTCTGAACTTTTAATTGGCCAAACAATTTTCCGTAGGTCAGTGTGGCAAATTTGAAAATAGAAGCAAATTTGTAAAAAATCTGTTAAAACGACAGTGTTGCAACTGAAAAGTATGTATGTAATTAGTGTTGTGAACTTTCAAGTTAAATGCAATGAATTTTTCACATTTTTTGCAAAAAGGTCTCAGAATTTGCAAGGATTCTGTAAAAATCTCAAATTTCGGGTATTTTCGAAAAGTCGTGTCAAAGTCTCCAAACAGACAAAAAGGTTGCAAATTGCAACTTTAGTCTCATAACGGCGACGCTGCAAAGTAATTGTGACCACGAAAAAAAACATGAAAAATTAGAAATTTTATAGTCACCCCAAAATGCTTTACCCGGGTCAATAATTTTTTGCACAGGATAGTAGTATTTATTTTAGGTACAAATGTTTACCAAAAAGTTCGTAGTTTTTTTAATAGAAGCAAAAATTTAGGTGGTTAGCAACGAGTAAACATGGGCAGAAGTTAATAATATTGGTTGCCACGCTACGTTAGTAAATACGTTTCATTTCTTACAACTTTTGTCTTAAAAAACATAAAATTTCGAGGATTTTACATACATGTATTGGAATAATAAGAATACTTTAGCATTATAACTGAGTTTTGTTTAAAGTCGACTAAAGCGATTATTGCTTGTGGCCACAGAATTTTTAAGCTTGTACTTTTTAGAAAAGATTTTTTTTTTTTGATTTTTCATAGTTATTGGATTTAGTTTTTTTAAAGTAAAATTTGAATAGCAAATAAAATTTGAAGTATGGTAATAAGAAGACAATTTATGCCTACAAATTCAAAGTAGACTACGCAAAAGTTACTTTTTCTAAGTTTCTGTTTCATTCGCGAAATTTTATAACCAATATTGCAAGTACAGTTTCCTGACGGCTGCGATTCGTTTGAATTGTTCAGAATTGTAGTTCCATATCCAGAGTCGCCACTTTCAGAAATTTGTCCATTATTATGTTTGAGCAAACATATTAAATAAAATATAATATAAATATAAATATAAATATAACAAACTAAGCCTCAGGCTTTTCAAATATTTATGCTTATAATCTTAAATAGTTTATACTCTAAGGAATGAGCTAATTATACAGTGCAACACTGGTTGCCGGTTTAACATCCTCGCTGTCCAAAACCTTATTTTTTTAAGTTTTTCCATTTTTTTAATTTTTTATTATATTTTGCTTTTTTATTTTAAATTCTAATGAAATTAAGAGAATTGCATCAATCCTTTTTTTTTCAAATTGTATAAGAATTTGAGAAAAATAATTACAATGAATTAAAAAAATTGAGTAATAAACAAAAACTTAAGAGCTCATTTGTTTACTTTTTCGCGAAAAGGTTAATACTTAGCTATGATGTGTAAGGTACTGCCATCATAGCCCAGTAAAATCCAGTTTTTTTCATAAGAGGTCAATAATAACTTTGCTATTTTCTCCTATAGAACAGTGGTTCTCAAATGGTGGGTCGCGCCCCCTGCGAGAGAAGACAGGTTTTTAGGGGGGAGTGGAGACATTTCAATTAAAGCATATTTGTACTCTAATGTACTAGAATCCTAATATTTTGCATATAACAAAATAATTTCATTTTTCTTAATGGAAAAATATACACGTCTTAATTTTTAACGTATCCGCGAAAATGCGACACTGTACTAATTTTTAAGGTTGTTACACTTTTATTTCATATCTGTTCTTTATCTTTTGTTTTGGTTTGTATTTTCGTAATAAGTTTTCAAGTCCTTTCAAATAACTGCAAAATGTCGAAACGAACTTTAAAAAACGATTATACAACGAAGATTACATAAAATACGGCTTTACGTATTATAGAAAAATTACAGCCTACCACAATGCGTCATTTGCCACCAAACTCTTAGTAACGACGCAATGTAACCAGTACGTTTGGAGCACCATTTGAATACAAACCACCCTGAATTGAAAGAAAAAAATAGGGAATTTTTCGTTATGAAGCAGAATTTTTTAAAAAGAATAAAATGGATTCGTTCGCTAGCTTTAAACTTGGATCGGAGAAGGCTGTTGAAGCACTTTTTGAACTGTCATTACTTATTGCCAAAAATAAAAAAGCACACTCAATTGGAGTAACTCTAATTAAGCCGTGCCTGCTTGCTGCGTCCAACATAATACTAGGTGAGGAAAGCAAAAGGAAATTAAGTACTATTTTGCTGTCGAATGGCACAGTAAAACGTTGTCTGGAAATTTTGATGTCAAAGATGCACCTCGCTCTGGCCAGTCACTGAAAAAGTCGATGAAATTTTGCAACTGATGGAGCAAGACCAGCACCCAAGCTGTCAGGAGATAGCGGAGGTACTAAACATCAACCACATGATAGTTTGGAATCATTTAAAAAAGGCTGGCTACTCAAAGATGCTCGATGTTGGATTAAATACGAGAATATTAAACGAAAAAATCATGGTCAGAGGCCGGTGACCCTCCACAAATGACTTCAAAGCCTGGATTGATGGCAAAAAAGGTTATGTTGAGTGTTTTGTGGGATTGGAAGGGAATCGTTTATTATGGGCTGCTACAACCTGGCCTAACAGTCAATTCTGAGCTCCACAGCTCATAACACAACCATTTGAACGAAGGAATCAAGAAAGAGCGACCAAAATTGGCCAACAGAAAAGGTGTTGTGTTCCACATTGATAATGCCAGGCCAAAACAAATTCTTTTTATGTTATATTATTTCAAAAAAAATAAAACTATGCTGCTTTTCTTATTTGGTGGTTATTGATCACACAGTGCAACACACAAACAAGAGTGAAAAGTAGAAAATAATAATTTAAATAAAAAAAAAATGTTAATATACCACGTTTTTAAAACGGACTAAAAAGCATAAAATAATTTCTAATAGCGCCATAGAGATTTATAACCTCATACAGATTTTTCTCAAAATTTGTAATTGTGAAAAATAGTAGGTATTAAAATATTTGCCTGATTTAAAACTAAATTGAGATAAAATTGCTGTTTTAAATCATGCAAGTACTTTCGTAAAGGTTAAATATTTGTAAACTGTTTTTTGAGTTTATAACTGAAAATTCGTTCAATGGAATCTAGGTGCTGACATTAATGGGTTAAGATTTACAAAGTATGAAGTAAACTAAACGTAATCATTTTTTTGCAGTTGTAGATAAAGCGGGAAATTTTTACCCAAATTGGAGTATACTTTGTACAGTTTTTTTCACTAAATGAAAGTTTATATTGCTGGAATAAATAAGTAAGTAATAAGTAATCTTAAATTTTAATCCCTTTTTTTATTTTTTATTAAATCCACTGGTATAAAAAAATACATATGCAAAATAAATATCGGTTTAGCATTTCAAGCAAAAACAAAATATGCAACTTGCATCACTGGAGGTAAAAAATAAATTTTGGAAATCGGTATTTAAAAAAAGTTGATTTTAGCCATAAAATATGGTTACAGGGACCATAGTGCATAGGTAGTAAGTATTTGACATTTGATATTTTGTATGTTAATACATGTGTAGGGTGGCCATCCGTACTAGAATGAGCAGGAATTTCCTGAATTTGGAGTACATTTTCTTCTCTCCTGCTCAACGTCTCAAATTTCTGCTTTTCAAATAAAAATTTGAAAGCGTATTTATTATAAAGGTAAAATATTTGTGCACGGAAAGCATAATAAAAATTGTATCACTGGAAATCAAGTTCAACGCTGATCATTGGCGTAACTAGGTAGGGGCCTGGGGGCACGGCCCACCCCAGCTGGCTCCAGGCCCCCCAGAAATAATATGGCAAGAAAAGTAAAGTCCAATGAATATCTATGAAAAAAGGAACAATTTTTGTTTACTTTTCGAGTTTTTGCTTTTGCAGCTAAAGCTGTGATGAATACTTAAAGCAGTAAAAGACTATTAGTTTCTACAACAAAATTTATAGCATTTTCTTATTCTATTAGACATCACTTATTCATTATGCGGCGGTTATGCAAGCAATTGTTTGATTGTCCAATAAAAATTTTCGATGTGTAAACATCTTTTCATGTACCCGGTGAAAAAATTTTGCTTTTGAGTGATTTTGAAATCGCATTATGCTTAAGCCGTCCTGTTATAAAGACTTTGGTTAAAAGCAACCATGTTACAGGAAAGGTTTTAAAATGTATCAATTATTAACATTAAAAACAAATTTGTTAATGAAAAAATTACAGCCGAAAAAGTGTTAAGGGCCAGGCCCTCGTGACAGCAAGAGTGGTTTGTTTCGACTTAGGAAGTCTTATGGCTCCTCCTGAACGAACCTTCCTTGAGAATGAACCTTCTGTTTATAAAGTGCATTTGCATAATTTTACAGGTGACAGACAATGGGAGATCGCTCGAAAAGCCAGCCTAAAAAGTAATTATGCCATTAAATTGTTAATATTTTTAAAGTGATATCGATATATTTAAAAGAAAACTTAATCCTCTATTTAATTTTGCCTATTTTTTGGATTTTGGATCTTTAAATAATTTAATTTTGTAAATATGACTCCGACAATTAATCCATATATTTATGGTAGTCTTTTGCCCTGATACATTGTTGATATTAAATATTTACCAATACCGTGCATACTCTTAACGAATTTTATGTTTCGGAAGCACCCTTACATGTCCATTGGCCACTGGGGTGACCAACCTCTTCAGCCGCTGTCTGTGCTGCCATTAATATTCATCGTTTCAGATACCAAAAAGCTAATTTAACTGACAGATGTTTTCTTTGTCGATAGTTAGATACAAATCTTAACTGAAAAATGAAAACTATCATTTGGTTACATTGATTTTTAACTAAAAAAAGCTACCTCAAAGGGCAATGTGCCCTGAGGGATATATTGTCAGCCTTTTGCTCTTTAACCAAGATATTATAAATCGTGATCCAGTTTAGGAAAAATTTGAAACGCAATTTCTCTATGTTTTTAGTATAACACTGAAAAAAGTTTAGTTGTTTTTTTCACTAGACATTCTATTCTAGAACATATTTACAAAGTTCCAGGAACCAATTCCAGCCAATTGAAAACTTTGAAATGCGTTTTTACAGTTTTTATTTTAACGAATTTTCTAAATTGAAGGGCGCGATAGCTAAAAAACTAGAAACCCGAGAAAAATTATGAATTCATGATTTTTTCTATTTTTTTTTTAGTTCACCCAGAAAAAAAATATTTTACCATTCAACATTTTTTTATTTTTTTGTTTCAGCCAAGAATTAGAAGCTGGATCTTTCCCGCAGATTGAAGACTACAGCTGCAAGACGATCATAAAATAAACTAATAAATCTGTAGTTATTTATTATTTTACTGTCAAAAAAATTTGTTTATGTACTCACCTTTTCAAATGAAAACATATATGAATATTGACTAATTTTTGAATTAACAAAATTGTCATCCCAACGTTAGATTAATCTGACAGCAATTTTGAAAATTCGTCAAAAATACATTTATGAGTTTTTTCAAAAAATAATCACTGTTTAACATTTCTATATATACTAACATTAAAATTGAATTTAGATAATTTTTAAATATTGTATTTCACGTGACTGCAATGCCAGGTAAACAGATTTACTTTTTTGGAAGGTGGTTTTGAAAATCAATAAAAAATTAATAAAAAAAACTAATTATTTTGCATTGAAATGAGAAATCCACCAAGATACAGAAATTATAACTTTACGGATCCTTGCATATTTTTGAGAGGCTACAGCTAACCAAACTTAAAAAATAAAATAAAAATTCCACAAAACTTCATATTTTCTACATTCCTCTGTTTTTAACTTATAATAATTTCTAAAATATTGTGTTTAATACATTTAATTCCAGGGAATACTTATTGCTCATTACATGGCGTAGAAATATTTTGATTTTTTTGCATCTTATTCTCTCGGGGTAAGCCAAAAATTACTACACTCCCTAAAATTCAGAAAGAACTTTTTTTCACTTTTTTCAGTACTAAAATTCCTTATTGAAGACATAAGTATGGAAATAATGTTTTGAAAATTATCAAAATTGGATATGACGATATGGGTTAATTTTCAGAGACTCCCCTATTTTTTAGCAATTAGTCATAATCTTAAATTATGAAATTATGTTTCCAAGCAACCATTGGAAATAGTAATAAATAGTCATTATTTTTGAAATAAGATATTGAACGTATTTTTATGGGAATTTCGAAGCTAGCATGCGAAAAATCTTACATATAAATTTAAAATCGGTCAAATTTTTCTATAGTTGCCGAATAGAGTGCAAAGACATGAATAGCACAGTGCCATCTGTGAATATCTTTATTAGAGTTTTGGCTAAAATTGGTAGATCTGCTGTAAAAACGTTTAAAGTATAAGAACAAGAACATTTCCTTATCTAGCTTTTCCATGATATGCCGGAATTGAGTAGCAGGAAAAAGGAGGAAAATTTTAGTTTATAAAATAGTCTTTTGTTCAAGAATTTATCAAAAATTCCGGGTTGTTGGATAATATTTATTGTTTTCCATTGTAAAACATATGATTGTCTCTGTGAGTTTGCTCAAACGTTGAGTTGCTTTGTCTAAACCCAGAATGAAACATTTAATCGCGATGATTAGTTCAATTCAGCTAGGAACAACGAATGCTGATAGCAGACTTATAGGTCTACAAGAAGTTGGCCATTTTGAAGGCGTACCTACTTTGACTCTAATTACGTAATTCTACTTCCAACAATTTTTTGGGAAAAATATTTTTTTAAAAGTTTACTTTGTTCATATCTATGTAAAGATTAGACTTGATTCTTAAGGAGGGCCTATTGTGTTATCCATCAAAGAATTTATTGTTTTTATAGTTCTCTTATGAGTTTATTTCCTTTGAGAAAATTTAATATCCCTTTAGGAGAACTATCCGCTATGTCTTGCTATATGTGTGTAAAACTGTTATTCAAATTCTAACCACCGCAAATATTAATTATATAAAAAGTTTAAATTTGAAAATGTTCATGTCTAGAATAAAAAATTATCATTTATGAGAAAAACTCATATTGGAAAATCTGACTGCAGAATAAGAGTTAAAGATATTCATAATATAGTCTTTATACTTGTTTTATTAAAAATTAAGTATAAAGCGGATATTTTGTAATACATATCAAAAGCTTTAAAAAAAAATATTTTGCTGCTGGCAGATAGTTGGCATGCACAATTCTCAACAAACTGTTGAATCTACACAGTACACTTTCAATTTCATTCATATTTCTTCATTTCGTTTTCACAAACACACTCACACACACACTCACACTTGCCCTCAATCAATAATGAATGAAATGCAACAATGTTATGCTTGCCCGTTCATTGACTGTGCACATCTTTTATTCATGAAAATTGTAAGTATAACTATGTATTTAAAAATTTACGCACCTTTTTCAAACGACTCATGCTTAAATTCCGCAATTTTGAGACTTTCTTTTAAAAACAATAAATTCAAATATATATTTTTTAGACACTAAATTGTAAGACAATTTCAGTTGCAATTTTACAGTTGTTATTTTTGCAGCATAAAATTTCCGATTTCCACAAGAAAAGCAAGAAGTAATATTCACTCACAAAATTTCATTCAAAAAATTTAACTTTCTTTTCTACGTGTGCGTTTTTCTTTATCTTGTTGTGTGCTGCTGCTGCTAGTCACAATTTCGCGTGGGTGTGTGCTCCTGTGTATATGCAATAGAAAAACAAATACTAGAAAAAGGAATAACAAAGAAACAGAACGAACGCGTAGGACACTTTCACTTTTTTCTACGCTTAAAAGTTACCTTTCCGAGCACAATTACAATTTAGGTATTACATTTAAGTTATTTATTTGTATAAATAATAGAACGTGTGTTATTTATTTTATCTAGAGCATACTTTTAGGGGCACGCTAATATTTTTGAACGATTTTTCCACAAGTTTTATGTTTTTCGATTTGTTGTAATTGTTACGGGGGAAAAGAACCAAACACTTGTTAGGTATGTCACGTATTCACGGTCTACGAGCGCGTACCTCTTAGGACATTTTCGAGGGTTTAAAATCTATTTCCAAGCACCTAAATGTATGCTATAGCATTCGATTTTTATTTGTTATATTTATTTCATGTAAACAATAATTTTCAGCTTTTTCAACCAATTTTTTATTAGTTTAATTCACTCTTTCACTTTTATTTGTTGTGATTTTGATTTTTCCGTTTCTTCGACGCGTCACGCTCGCATTTTCAACGTAAACTAAATCCTTTTTTTCCTTCCACGACAGAGTTGTGACAGAAAGTGTGTTAATGGTGCCAAGAGCAAAGCAGCATAAATATATATTGGAATTTTGTACTTTGCTGCAAACACATACAAACATCCAAGGATATGATTCGCTCTTGAGAGAGCCTCCTTTGAATTGACAGATGTTGCATTGTTTTTGTTTTACACATTCCAACTGTCAAATTTTTAATTGTGGCGCCTTTTTTATGCTCATTCCCTCTTGAAGTTGATATGTGCGCGCGCATTTACAACGCAAGAGGCATTGGAATTTTTTTTAAATGACGTGTACAAAAGTCAAAAGCAAAAGCGTTTACGAAAATGCCAGAAAAGCAAAATGTCAAAAAATGTGCATTGAGACTCTCTCGGAACGATGTAAACTTGATTAAATTTTATGGCATCAGGATAAGACTTTTTTTTTTAAGTAAAAGCTTTGCAACATACAAGCTTTGGAAGAAGATATGCGTACCGTGCAAAAATGTTGCTATGTTGCAGAAACATGCTGCATTAAATATCATGAAGGGATTTTTTGGAATTTGCGTGGATTTATTTACTTGTATAATGTCAATTTTATTTTTAAGTTGCCAGGGGATCCTGAAAACAAGAAATAGTAATTTGGTTATTATTATATTTCGCATGAGTTTTTACATTTTCCCTACAATTGAACTTGCAACTATGAGAATATGGTATCCGTCAAGAAATAGAACTTACATATTTTATTTTCTCACTCAACTTGTTGTCATCATAAGTTTTAAACGCATGACATATTTCTCGCAATATTTTGATACGTTACTTGCATAGATTCAAATATTTATAACATTGCAAGTTCTGATGAAAATATTTTTGGGGATTGGAAAATCATTTGCAGTTTGATCGAAACATTTTTCCAATTTTATAAAATATTTTTGTTGTACAATGAGCGATGTGGTGAATTGCTAAACTTAAATATAATTCTAGTATTTTTTAATTTTACAACACTGTAAAGTAACGTAAGCATGAGAAGTACTACGGTAAAAACTTTTGCCTAGAGCAGACTGATTTTCTATAATTGTTCATCATTCGCTATCTTTAAGTATTCAGTATTAAATAATAAAATGAAGAATTTTTATAAAACTAAAATCTTTCTTTTTGTGGTTCCACAAGCGATTTCAAAAAAAGTACTCAGTTCAACAGTAAATTAAAAAAAATTAAGTGGATAATTTTTTAAGGATAACTTGGCATCGCTGACTGCGACCCTATATTCAGATTTCCATCACCGTGTCTGAGATCCACGTTATGGAGGCCCAAAACCTATCATTTGGTATATGCGGGACCAATACAATATTTTACTTACCTTATCATCAGGCTTCGGGGGAAAAAGGTAGTCACTGAGAGTCAAAATACGAAAGGTTTCACTTTCTTGCTTCAAACGACATCAATAATTTTTCCATCGGTATATTTTCTTCCAAAGTCAATGGTGCTTTTTTCTAACAGTTAATCCCATTCGAATATATTATTAAAAAAATGTATTGTTTTAACAGTTTTCGGGTATTTGTCGTAAAAAATGTAGGCTTGACTTTGATCTTTGGCGCCCTAGATTAGATTAGGTTAAGTGGCCAAAACGTCCTATTTTGTTAAGTACCATATGAAGCTAAAATTTTACGATGGTTCCTAACGGCCGTGGAATGACTCCACAAAAAAAATGGGAAAAAATATAAACAGTTTTCCTAATTTTTAACTTAAATTTTAGTATACGTTATTATTTTAAGACACAAATAAGAAAAATTAAAAAGAATTGTTGAACGTTGGCGTTTATTTGGAGATGTTGCCATACAACGTGATAAAAGCCTTTAAATTAGAAAATTCGTAAAATATCCCAAATCACGTCTAAGAAGAATACTGTGTTCAGAGACCAATAATAAAATTTTGTGAAAAATATTTTTTTTAGAATTCATTAACCCCTATTTATTAGTATTTTTCACCCATGTAGCAAAAATACCCATAATTAAGGTAGATAGAGGGTAATTATGTTCTAAAAAAATTTTTCCAAGAAAATTCTAAAATAGGTCTTTGAACAAGAGAAATATGTTAAATTAATAATATGGCGAAAAATGTGATAAAAACGAAATTCGATTAGTTGAACCAATATTTTGGTAATTGTGTAAATTTTTTAATTTTTTTAATAACTTTCCATCCATTTTTTATTAATGTTCAGCCTCCAAAAAAAAAATGTAACGAAAGTTATTTTAGTTTTTAATATATTAATCCTCCAACTTTTCGTCCTTTTCTAATATTTCTTACATAAAAATAGGTACATAAAAATAACAACATAAATTGAACTGCACTAAGATTTAAAAACAAAACATTCCCTCTTAATTCATTTTCCAATGTTTTATATAGCATTTTGTATTTGTTTTCAAGTTAAAACAAAAAAATCATTACTGCATATGTAAATTGAACTTATTTTGCCATATTTTCATTTCAGTGTTTTCATTTCAGTAAAAATAAGAATAGCGGCTAGTAGCAGCCAGTTTTTTTTAACAGCTTTAATAGCTTGACTTAAGTTCCAGTTTTCATATAATAGTAGCTAGAATACACTGGTCGACGTCGATCGAAAGATATACTCTGTCAAAGCTGCTAAACGAGCCCATAAAGGATTATTTTTAATTATTAATAAAAACAACAACAAAAACAATATTTTTTATTTATTTTTTTTTATTTTTGGAAATTACAGAAATTTAATTTCCGAATAAAAAATTTGTGATTGCATCAGTTTGTTAAAAGTAATTGAGGTTGTAATAAGTTGAGCTAAACCGCTTGTTGACTAGACTAGACTACAATTTTTTTTATAAATATGTAATGATGGTTTTACTATTGCCTATCAAGAGATGTGTTTGTACACTTTCTCATTCACTACATATCGATAGGAATATAAGAAGGTTATGATAATTAACCACCCGACTAAAACGGGAATCGGAATCGCAACCACTTGGATGAAAGTCTTTCATAGCAATATTGTTTAATGTTTTTTCTAACGGTTAATTCAATATAAAGGCATTTTTGGAAATTGATTTCTTGAAAAAATTGCACTTAACTAATTGTGCCTTTAATATTTTAATCAATATTTGAACAACTTTTGACAGGTTTCGCGACCGTTTGGCTTCATATAATACCCCAAAGGGTAAGAAGGTTTGATGGGGTATTGCTATATGAGTAATATATTTTCTTCTTTCATAATAAACAACGTTTTCATAGCCATGAAACATTTAATAGTTAACAAAGATCGGAAAGCATTGAGGTGCTGTAATTGGCATTCGGATTTCCATTTCCCATTCTGCAACCAATCAAATAAAGAATTCTGTATGTTGCATATTGCAATTTTTATATTGTAAGTGCATGAACAGATATTCGTATTTGCACCAATTGTTGCTTTTTTAACATTGACATCGTTTCACATCTACTATGAAAACAATGTTTCCCTTATGTGCTACCTACATGCATACATACTTTGCTATAAATAACTGAAGAAGTTAAGAAGTTGACTGCAGTCGTTTGAAAGATTTTTTTCAAACGTATTTTCTTTTTTGATGCAATTTTTTATGTTATTCGATTCACGCTACCTTATTCTTTATTTTTATTAATTTTATTCTTATACTTGTATATTAAGGTGTCGATTCACGCTACCTTATTCTTTATTTTTATTAATTTTATTCTTATACTTGTATATTAAGGGGAGGGAAAAGTAATTCACTATTTAAGTAATAAAATAGATGAGCATATTGCAACAAAGTGAACGCGAGGAATCGAAAAAAGATTACCGATTTTTCATCATAATAAACAGGCAATTAAAAAAATATATATATTTTATCGAGTTTGATTTGGATGGACCTCCAGAAAGTTCTAAATGACTGACAGCAAATGGCAGATCGAAAACATTAAAAATGTTTTGAGTTCGATAAATTAAAGTTTCTTGCGTTTTTGAGCCATCGAAATTAAAAATGGTGGATCAAACTTCGAAAAAAGGCGCCAAAGATCTGTGACATAGATTTACCTCTAACTTATCTAAGAATAATTTTCCATTTTAGAACTTAGTCTTTCCTGGCTTTAACCCTTCTGTTGGCACCAGTTTTGTTTGTCACATTGCTACCACCATACCCACCATATATTTATACTGCATTTATTTGAAAATGAAAACTGTACGAAAACACTACATATTATGTAAGAATAATGTACATTTGTAATTTGTCCATTGGTTGAAAAAAATCAGTTTTTAATTATTGAAAAAATTTCACGTTTTGAATCAGCAATGAAGAAAATAATCAAACAAAATAACAATATAAAAGTGAAAATTTGTTTATATCCCCGGCTATAGTTTATGTTCTTACTATTAGCTTGGTAAAAGTTTGTAATTACAAGTGGGCGGGATACCTCCCATGCAAACCTTATACTTTTTTTAGTATACCATTCATAGTACAGTAGTGCAGTTTACTGCGTCCTGCGTGCAAGGACGCTGACTGACAATACCATGCCACAGTAAAAATGTGGATGGGGTTGGAAATATTTATTATGGGATATCTCAAACACCATTTTTTGTCTGAAAATATTATTTGCCGATGCCGAGTTTATACTGGAGTTTCAGAACTGAATTTTGGTTCAAATGGGCGTGGTACCTCCCATGTAATCTTTGAAATACTGAGATTTGGTATAAAGGGGTTGGTTGACAACGCCATGCTTCAGGAAATATGTGCATGAAATTGAAAACGACGGAGTGGCGCAAAGTTTTGTGTGATATTTTTTGAGCAAGTGGGCACGGCAGCTCTCGTTCAAAGAAATACTTTAAACGGTATACCATATCTGAGGAACCAAAACAAGAAGATGATAAAGGTTTTTTTTTTCTATAATAATTTGTGGATTCTTATTTTCAATTACAATTTCAATTATATGCATACAAACAACACGTTACTAACGACTAAGTAAAGCAAAAATATCGGAAACTATGAGAAAATGCATACGGTCTGGCCAGACCGTGGTGGTACCAATATGACTAAAATTTTGAAATCACCAAAATTTCGCCCCCTTCATACCTCAGGACTCTGATTTTTTATAAATCTATTCAGAAATAGTCATTTAAGGATATCATGGATTTTGGAGATCATAGTGCTGTTACAAATAATAAAAAAATGTTAACAAAATTGAAAAAGGTCTGGCCAGACCGTGATGCCATTATAAGGGTTAAGGAATGTCTCTACTGAGTCTGTTTGCTATTGCTTAAGCTTTTGATGGTACATATTATTTTTTAATTTTACATGTGGAAACTGAGCATTTTTTATCTGATTCGTTTATATATAAATTCCGCAAAAATATCCATTTATCAAAAAAAAATTACTAAAATATGTAATCTCCGTTAACATCGTCGGCCCCGGTCGAAAAATTATTTTCTTTTGCAGGTTTCATTAGGAGTCCAAGGCGACATGGACTTTCACATAATTATTTTGTGAAATTAGTTTTGTTCAATATAAATTTTTTTAAGAAATAATACGTGGCTGTGTTTTTTTTCTATGTTTAATTTATGGTTAATTTTTCTTTATATAAACTATAAAACTTAAATGCTAATTTGTTTTTTATTTTCATTCGAAGATTTCAAATTTTGTATATTGTTGTTGTTTATAGGGAATAAATGTTGCTGAAATTTGTATATTCCCTTTAATTTATAGTTAAAAGCATTTAATGCATATATTTAACCCATTGAGGACGAGCGGGATTCAAAGTAGATAGATCAAGAAAGTAACTTGAGAAAATTTTTTTTTTTGAATTTGGCTCAGGAACGGCTTAGCGACAGGGTACCATATAGCACTGCTAGGCATCACTGGTTTAAACTAGGTAAAATTATATTGTAATCGTTAACAAAAACACCTCAAAAAATTTCGAGCACCATTATAGTAATGCTAGCTACTCAAAAAACATCAAGTACTTGAACTTAAGTTTTTGTGAGCGCCATTACAGTAATTGGACTCAAAATTTAATCGTACTTCTGCACGCCAAAATCTGATTTTTGTTAATCGCAACCATCGGATTAAAGTTGAAAGCGAAAATCGATTATTTCCACAAACTAGTTGTCGAATCGTTAGATCCGTAAAAGCAAGTATTTTGCATGTATTTTTGTGGAAATTACGTGACGAGTACTACGTTCACGGATCAGACGATTTGGCCCCAGAAAATTAGAATTTTTGTTTACTTTAATTTTTTTTAAATACAGAAACTTCTAGTTTATAGTTTATGCAGTCAAACTGCTATTTAATGAACTTTTATACAAAGATGTTCTCCATATTGTTTTGTTCTCTTTATAATTTCCATACAGCGAATTTGTCTTTTCGATGAACAATTTTAGCAGGTGGTCCATATAAATGAAACGCATATCAATGAAACTTCGTGCAGTTCCGAATGAATTAAATTATATTTCTACTTGTATTTGCAAATTTGCCACTATTCTATTATTTTTGAAACATTATAATATTCTAGTACTTGTACAAAAAACTTATTGAAATTTAATTTAACCCTCTAGTTCCCAAGCCCGCCTCTAGACGGTCTTCACCAAAAGGGATGGAATCGCCAACATAACAGTTTCCTGTTGCTAGATTTTATCATATCGTTTAGAGAATATCCCAAACTTTAAAAAAATGCATCACTTATGAGTTATGATGCGTATTATAGAAGTTAGCGACAGTCAAAACAAATATTTGTGAAAAATAGGAAAATTAATTCTTTTGATTGTATTTAAGATAAAAATGAAAAAAATAAAAAAAATAAATAAAATACTTTCCTTAAATCAGTTTATGATTTTTACGCCAATATTAATCAATTCCAATTTTTTTTTATCAATCAAAAATTTGGTAACTAGAGGGTTAATCCAATACTAGGCTTAAGCTTTCAATGTATAAATATCCCTAAGCTTTTCACTTTACCTGTGGCAACGGCTATAAAAGCCGCCCAAACATTATCTTTAAAACATTAATTTTTCATATTTTGTGTTTAACATGGCGAACCTGAACATAAGCTTTCAATCATATTCAATTTAATTAAATAAAGACCCTGAATTTTACAACGTTTTAGAAAAAATTGAAATTCTTCTTATTTCAAATATCAGGGATTTATACAATAACATGCAATCAAGGTTACCTTTTTTTATTTGATAATGTGAAGTAAATATGTTAAAATTTACTTTCTTTAATGATGTATGTTGGTAGTAAATTTATAATAAGTGTATATTGTTTATTGGGCAGTGAGTAAATTGAATACTGCTGATAACATTAGCCCATTAAGGCCTGACCATATAACTGCTGGTGCTAAATCGATGAAACTTCACATGGAGTATACACTTCATCTAATTAAGAATAAAAAACTCGAAAAAAAATTCTTATCCCTATCCCTTCGATTTATTTTTTGGTCAAAAACATTTTGTAAACATTGCAAAAACGGAGCTGCCACACAAGAAAAATTAGCAGCACTTCAGCCCAGCGTTGCGCTTTCGCAACGTAAAAGTTTAAATTAATATTTTAAATAAATTGTTGACAAAAATTAATTAAAAAATGAATTTATATAAAATATAGGATTGTTAAAAAGCAACACCAAGAGAAGTTTTTAGTTTAAGGTGTTTTTCAATTTTTGCAATAATTTTGAAAATTGGGGGAAAAAATGGTCAACTTTGAATCGAAATATATATATTAAAAAAAAGAAATCAGATCAAATAAAACATAGTATAATCTAAGGAAATACAATTTTTCAATAATTTGTTCAGAATATGCAAACATTGGTAACGTTGCGTTTTCGCAACTCTCAGGCCTTAATGGGTTAATTAAAAATTAAAAAAAAATTATTTCATCATTTCTGTACAACAAAAGTATTTTTCTGGTACCTCCGTCCTTTTCAATGACTTACAGCTTGTAAACAATTCGATATACAAATACGCTCAGGTAAAAAGACTTGTGTTTTTCAAAAACTTTTTCTAAAGTTTTTTATTTACAATTTTTTTACAAATAAATTTTCAAAAGTCATAAACCAATTAAATTTTTGAAAAACGAGAACCTTTGTTAATTTTCGTTAATTTTTCGGTCTAAAAATTATTAATGGCATTAATGTTAAAGCCCCACTATTCCTACTAACAAATTTCAAACTACTTTGATCTGATTTTTAAAATTTTTCAATGGTTTATATCCCGACATTGAAGAATTTTCATTATTTGAAGTCAGTTGCACCATATCATACGCAGTAGCGGATGCAGGAAGCATTTTCGAGGGGAAGAATAAAAAATAAAAATTCCCCATATAGACCAAAATGCGGACTGGAACATTACGTACGTTGCCATTTTTGCTTAGTTTTCCTCATATCTGTCTTATAACTCATGAAATCTTATAATATTGTATATGCATAAGAAAATAAACCCCAGGCTCGACATTTGTTATCCATTAACTTTATCTTGATCTCTAATAATTTCAGAGGTAACGTTACGCATTTTGACGCTTGATTTACAGGTTGTCGTGTATTATAGGAAAACCAGTTCTTGTATCAAATCATTTAAAAATTTCTATGATCTATTCCCGAGGTAAAGTATCACGGAAAATATTGAAATTATAAAAATACCATAAAAATTTGTTTGAGTGGTTGGCGACCAAATATGTTGGCACCGAAACGTTACGCAGAAAATGCTAGAACGTTATGCAAAATTCATTTGGCAAATTAAACAGAAAAAAACACTGTAATTTCATTTGAAGCTCAAAGAATATTCACGATATGAAATATTTATTTAGTTTTGGTTTTTAGAATTATTTCAATCTTTTGAAGATTTGTTCACAATGCATTTAACGCTCCAAACCAAATACAATTTAAGTTCAATCAATCGAAAAATCCATTATTATAATACGAAATATGCTAACATGAAAATTTTAAATAAATTTGTAAAAATTTTGAACTTTTTCCTTAACCGAGGCCATCCTACACAAGCTGCTCACTTCCAAAATTAACAAAGTTTGCAATTTTGCTTTCTGGTACACAGAAAGAGGGAAAGAGAGTTTAAATCAGTATGAACAACGCAACATAAATTTAATTGGAACACATACTTTTACATATGAATAAAACATTCTCTGAAAAATGAGTTACTTAACTTAATTCCTTAGCTTTTGAAAGCACTAATCAATCTAATCTGCATCTACGTCTGAAATTCGTATTGTTTTCTTATTACTAAAAGAGCAACCATTATTAATATTCCAATTGCATCACTCCAAAAGCTTATTTAATCCATCAACTTTCAGTTTATTGCATATTCTTATAAACTTATTTTCCAATTTCATTACTAATATTAAGTATTATTAAAGAAAAAGTTTTCACCTTTCAATAGCTAAAGTATTTCGCCATTACCCGTGAGAAAGTTTCATTTCAGTTTTATATCGTGGCACTGTTGTTTTTCTTCTATCTAAAACTTAAACATTTAGTTTAGTTTAGTTCAGTTGAAAGCGAAGAAAGAAACACTTAAAGTTTTTTTATATCCTTCGCTTTTTTCCGTTTCGTTTCATTTAATATTGTGAGTTGTTTGCTTCGTTTATTTTGACACGTTTACGCTGTTTTCTGCTGACAATGACATAATGTAAACATACGCTTTTAATTTTCTTAATTTTTTTCACTCACTCTTACCCTCTCTCTCTCCCTCTCTCTTTCTCTCTCTCCTGTCTCCTGCACTTATTGTTTTTCTTTTTCTTATGTAGCTTTTGAAATTTTTGATGCGTTCAGCGTTTTATTTTAATTTAGTTTCATTTAAGTAAGAAAAAAAGGATTAAAGTTTGCCGTTGGGAAACTTTTTAAGTAATTTCCGTAACAAATTACAAAGTAGTGTTTTTTATGCCAGAGCGCAGGCGAAAGGCTTTAAGTTTCAAAGGAGCGAGAAATATTTTAAGTATTACTTTTTGTATGTAAACAAAAGTTAAATTTTGTTTAAAATACGAGAAGGTAGCGAAAAAGTAGCTAGTGTACGCTAAGCTGATTTTGGTAGAATGATAGAACAATGGCGAATGGCACACATTTTTTCAGCAGAATTTTGAATTATTTTACTTAAAAATAATAAAAAGATGCACATGTGTGCTTATTAAAATTAGACTCACCAGTTTGTGTGCTGGAATCGAAGAAAGTGCTAGTGGTCTCCACCGTCATTGTGCCAATGGTGCCGTCAATGATTTGCGCACTTGAATCCCGACGTCCACGATAACTAGGAACAGAAACAGAAAAGTTTCTTCATATTACCTTCCCATATTTATAGTTCTTATTCAAATACCTACCGACAGACATCATCACTTTGCGAGCTTTGCCGCCGAAAATTCCGGCAGCGTATCATCTCTTCCGTTGTCGATTGCCGGCGAAATCCGCGTGCTATTAAAATCTCCTCGGTAGTTGATTGTCTTCGTATTGCCGGACGTGAGCTCGTTTCCGTCGTTGGCAGTGGTGGTGGTCGCGAACATGGGCTTGGATCCCGCGATGAGCAGCAGCTATTCGAGTCGGGTGAACGTGAACTACGCGCTGCTGATGAGCTTTGCCGGCGTAGCGTTTGTCTTCGTGGGCTCCCCTCACGATCATGACTACGATCGGGAGAAAGATGTGCACGCGAATCACGACGTCCACCACGTGATGCACTATCCGGACTCAACGAATCACGTCGAGATGTACGCTGTTCACCATTATCCTCAGGTGGATCAGGGCTCAGAGCAGGCTGTGAACCACGTCTGCTACCACCAGGCAGACAGCTTTCATCGAATGCTGTCGCTTGTCTCTGCAGCCGTTGTAAACGTGGCGCACGTTCTGGACTTACACCCGCTTTGGAATCTCGACGATTTACCCGGCCACATTGTGTTGTTGAATCGCGTCTGCCTTTCGGTGCAGTGGGACTGGTCGCTGGCGGTGTCACGGAACTTGTGATGATTGTGGGAGGCGGCAGGGCTTGACATGCTGTATCGACCTGATTGCAGTTTGATGTAGAAATTAATGGTACTGATTGATCGGAACCGGCGGAACTAGTGGAAGGACGTTGCTCTTGACGGAAATTGGGGAACTCAGGTGCTGCCAAAGAGTCACGTTTCTTGGCGCTAATGCCGACAATTTTAGGTGGTGGAGGTGGTGTTGTGGCTCGTCCGATTGTGCTGTCACGTCGTCCTGAGAGATAACTCTCGCCAGAACCGCGACGCGAACCCTATAATTTTATATATTGTTTATGCCCGTTTGGGAAAATTTTAAAGCTCTGTAGAGCTCTAATTTGCAATTCTAAATATATGACAGAGTTGAATTGAGTTTTAAAAGTCAGATTTTGCAAGAGACAGTTACATAAGTGAAAGCGTTCTGTTCTTTTGAGTTACTGTAATGAATTTTTAGGGCAGTGTTTTGAAAATGTTGATTTAAAAGTATTGTAATAGATATTTATTTAGAATTATAATAAAAAGAGTTAATAAATATGCAAGTCAAATCATTAGAAGTATTTGTTTTAGAATTATTTTTTAATTGAGTAGTAGAAAAGATTAATAAAAAAATCTTGATTTAGCTATTTTATCAAGTTAAGAAATATTTGAAAAGATTACTTGATAATATTATGTTCGAAGAACGTGTTCGTAGATTTCAGTTATTAAAACTAAGTATGTAGTTGTGTAGGGTATTAGGGCATAAAGAGGATTCAATTAGGAGGATTGCAATGTAAAAAATACCAGACAGTTAGATTTAGTTGTGAGGGATAAAACTATTACTTCGTTTGCAATATTATCCAATTAAAAAATAAATTGAGTTTTGAAATGAAATCGTGTAATAAAGACATAAAATATATGCCTATTTATTTTTTTTTTTTAATTAAGCAATCAACACTTAGGGAAGTTCCCTATCATTTCAAAGTATTGTTTTGATATAAGTAGTGCATTTCCTAATTACTGGATAGTGACGTGTTGAGAATCATATTTGGATTAAATATTTAATTTATAATCTTCTTACATACTTATGTAGATCATCGTGTCTGATATTTTATGCGTTGATTGTGGCCCTAGAAAAAGTAGGTAGTTTGAAAAAGACAGGCAACTTTCTATCTCTTTCTTACTACCTATTTTTCTACCTCTCTCTTTCAGACAGGCGTTCATGATGTCGCCAGTGTGAGCAACCACATTTGAATAGACATGCACAGGTACATATAGGAAGGGTGAGTTATACATTATAACAGATTTAAATACTTACACCTCTCTGTCCAGTACTACTGCTACTACCTTCAACGACTACTGGCACCGTAACCGTTCCCGGTTCCTCGGCTGTAGCACTTTCACGTCGATTCCAATGCTTAACAAATTCTGCTGTATTTGAATCGCGACGAGAACGCATACTACGTATCCCGGAATCAGCACTTGATTCACGGCGTTTACGTGGTGTTATGTAAGTGGTGGTACCAGAACCGGTGGCGGCATCGGTAGTCGATGTACGCCATGGAAGACTGCGCGCTAAGTCAGCTAATGTTTCGCGACGATTTAATGGTGCTTTGTTTGAACGTTGGGAAGGTTGCGGCTTTGGACCGCCACCGCTCCATTCGCGCAATATATCGGTGAGTTGAGCCAATGAACTGCGACGACGACGCTGGAGACCTGGGAGATTAAAAGTAATATTTAAATGTAAGGGTGTTGTGGTTTTAATTTTAAGGAGTAACGCCACGTATAGAGTTGATAAAAACAATTATTGAATTAAGGAGTTACGCCTAGATAGCTGGTACTCAAAAGTAAATTTTTTGGGGTTTCATTTTCTAACTAAATATTTCTACAAAACTTGTGATCGATCTGAGTAGTTTCAACCTCTTCGCTGAAAAAGTACTCACGTTTTTGCGTATTATTTAATTTTTGTTTTTCTCGAGTTCTAATAAAATAAGGAAACTAAATAAGAATTATGTTTTCCTTTAATCACATTAGAAATTAAGAAAAGCAGTTAAAATAAATTCAAAAAATTAATCTAGTACACAAAAACTTTTAAAAAATATGTGACTTTGGACACCGAAGAGGTTAATGAAGTTCTGAGAGAGTGTTAAGTAGGTAAGATCATAGTTAGCTGCATTAAATGTGCAATTTTGAATGAGTTCTCCCAAAAAAATATTTTCAAAAAAGTCAATGCGATGAGAAAAATATCTCAAAAACTATTTCGCCAATTGAACTCAAGTTTTATGGGCTTATTCCTCATACATGAAATGAGAATTTAAATGAAGGTTTCTGATGAAATCTAAATTAGAAAAAAATGTGCTAAAAAGTTTAATATTTACTAGAGTGGATCAAATTGGAATGAAGTTCAATATAGTTCAAGTTTGAGAAATAAATTTTTTGTATGGTCAAAATTTTTGAATATTTCAATGCCACTCTCCGTTCCATATCCATTATAATTCAAACATAAATTTTAAAAGTTTTTGTTGAATAACGAAAGGAAAAATACACTAATTTTAATGTGACGAAACAAAGATGATTTATTCAACAAAAGGGTTATTAGAATAGCGTAACAAAACACGCTTCTTTCAATAGTTGCACAGCAAGTGAAGAAAATGGAGATAATTGACATATGAGTACAATAACAAAAAAAAAGAGAGTAACAAACATAAGTACTGTTCAACGAATACAGTTATAAATAATCAAAGAATGAATTGTGCTAAACTACACTGCGTTTCATTAAATAGTGTACAAAACAATGCGTTCATAAACAGTTTTAGAAAAAATTTTAGGACTTAGATGAACCAAAATGAGTATGTTTGAAATTAAGAAAAATTGAATTATATATTAAAATAGCAATCAAATTTTTATTATAAACAAAATATTTAATTATGCAATGTTCAAAACCCTTTGACTGAATTGCGAAAGTCGTTATTAAAAAAACGTTTTTTTTTATATATTTTCAACTTCAAAAATTAAGTTTTATGATTATTCATTGATGAATTTCCATTTTAAATAAATGGTGTTCGTTGCTTGCTATGTAGTTCTAAAACTTATTTAGTTTTAGTTATAAAAAAAAAAAACATACTTTTTCCTAAGCAGTCTAAGCGTAACTTCTTAAAAAATCAAAGCGTTAACTAAAAATTCTATAAATTCAGTTCAATTCATTTTAAGAACTCATTGAAATCATTTAAGAATTTAATGTATTAACTTAAAAATCAATGAATCCTATAAAAATTTGATGAAAGCCTTTACGAATTCAACAAACTCATTTAAAAAATAATGAATTTATTTATAAATTTAATCAGCTCATGCAGAAACTAAATGAAATTAATTTAAAACTCATCCATTAACTTGAAAATTTAACGAATTTATTTAAGACTTAAATAAAAATATTTGATCCGGCTTTGAATCTTGTGAGTTAATTAAGTAGATGTATTTAAGAATTTAATGATTTATCAACGGATTAAATGAATTCGTTAAAAGGTTGAATGAATTTTAAAATTCAATCCCTTATGCAAGAATCAAACTATTCTTGGATGCAGTTTTTAAATAAATGTTAAATATTTGTTAATTTTCTTGAAAGCAAATTATAATTCAATGAATTCATTTAACAAACCAATTAAATTATTCAAGAATTGAACTAACTCAGTTACATAATTCAACTAAATGAGTTCCTCGAATTTTGAATAATTAATTTTCAATTTTAATGATGTGTTTTGAGAATTCAATGAAAAAATTCAGAACAACTTTTTCCAGATTATTTGACAATCTTTCAAGTTCACAAAGCACACATCCTTTATCAACTCTGATGGTATTAATGATTGTACCTGGTGGGGGTGACGTACTAGGGGGTGTGGAAATTTGCGCTGCTGAATCTCGCCTTCCGCCCAAACGTTGCCGTATTGTCGATTCTTCGAGCTAAATTTTAAAGAAACATTTTTAGGTTTCCATTTATTATGTAAAGAACTATCTGGTTTTGTCACACGACATGTCAAATTTTCACTTGACATTCCTTAAATTTGTTTACATTTTTCCTAAAAAATAAATAAAATTTCAAATACATTTATTTGATTAAAATACTTATATTCTTATATTTAAAAATGACCACCTTGAAAAGTCGAAAATATTTTTTTTTTGTGTTCAAACTATTTTTTGACATGTCGCGCAGCACAAACAGAGAATGTAATCAATGCTAATGAATAAGCTTTTGATATTTTTTACTTACCTGCTCTCTCATTAGGTCGTCCCAACCATTGCCCCCTTGCCACACCAAACCTACTTGGTGGGACATTATGGGCAGATTGCAGACAAAACATATTGCTGACATATTCCTGCAAAAGTGAAGTTTCGTATAAAATATTTGCAATTCAAATAAAGTTAATAGTAGATGCAGATGTCAGTACAAAATGCATGCATAAAGAGTCCATTCCTTGAAGAAAACTTGTTGTAAAATATAATTAAAATTGATATGATTTGTTAAACTTATCCGAGATAGGTGAGATTTTGTAATTAAAAGTGATTATTTCATTTTAAAGAAAAAAATTGAGAAGCATGCAATAAATTATAAAAAGGATATCATACAGAAAAAAAAGAAAGTTTTAATGTAATTAGGAAACGTGTTTGTTTTTTTTTTTTGTTACTAAGAGATAATTATTTTTTTTGTGTATATTTCATTCGGCATTCCAAGTTTTTATTCGTCCCATAAAAAAGAAGTACAGCTGAAAAATGAAAGCATAAATATAAAAAAAAACAGAACTTTTAGCAAAGAAACAAACCAGAAAAGCTCTTGAAATGTATACAAATGGTGTTTATAGCAAACTTTTAGGCAAAAGAAGCATTGATAATTGAGAAAAAAGTTGCAAAACACAAAATTTTTATAAGAAGCATTAAAATTTAAAAAGTTTTATGGCAAATAAGTGAAAGGAGTTAAAAAACTTTTATTTAGCATACTTTTGTAGGTTCGAAAAATAAAGATGCTTCGAATAAGTTTAACATAAAATATAAAAAAACTGAAGAATATAAGTATTTATATTTCAGAAAGAATATGAAAATGTACAAAAGCTTAAGCAGTAGTGGTAAAAAGAAGCTTAATCCAGTGGCATTCAAACCTTAAGCTGTCGAACTAAAAGCTCGACTGCAAACATTTTGAGTGTCACTCTCTTAAACTCAGCATAAAAAAGCTTTTTTTATAGCGAAAATAACAAGAAACATAAAATGAAATTTATAGCTAAAGTTAAGTTTTGTTATTGGAAAATTAAATTATAATTGATTTTCGTTTTTATGCTAACTTTTTGCGTATGTTGGTCGATGTTGGTTGATCTATGGACCTGTAATGCCGAAGTTTTGACATGGCGCATAGTTGTTGTAGTTGTATCGTTTGGCAACACGAAAATTATTTAAATATTATTGTTATTTTTATTATTATTGTATTTGTTATTGTGTATTGTTGTGGTAAACGTTTTGAGTTTTATTATTATCATTTTCATTTTATCCGGCATGTATGTAGTTGCTATTGTTTGCTGTTGGTTGTATTACTGATGAAGGGAGCGGGCGGGTTAAGGTTGATTTTCTTAAAAAAAAACTATTGTTTTCACACAAAAAAAAAAAAACTAGAATCACACATACAAAAAACACATTAACACGTTATTGTTTCTTTTTGGTTTGGATTTATTTGGGGTTGAGGAATAGTTAGATATTTGTTTTGGTTTTTCATTTCTACACACTGAGATACTGAAAAAAATTAAGAAAAAATATATGTAGGTATTGTTTTTTATTTTTTTGAACATTGATGGGATTATGTTTATTATATTTAAATATATATTATAGAGTGTTGTGAGAGGATCTGTTGTTATATAGTTGCAAAACTTTGATTTGGTTCATTCATATATATTTAACATTATTTACAAAAAATTTTTGAGGATAGTAACATAGTAATATAATAATGCCGAACAAAGTGAGCCAAAAATCGTAAGATTTATATTATTCAAAGAATATTTTCGTGACGAAACCATAAATTTTTGGAGAAAATTTAAAGCGAGAGAAATAGATTTGTTGATACATTTAAATGTACTGTCAAACACAACGTAATAAATTCTAAATAAATTGTTGTAGAATAATGAATGGTCTGAGCTTGTTGGATCAATAAATGCATTAGCCCCCAAAGTATTGCCATCTGATGTTTTTGTGCCTTATACATAGTAGAAAGATCGATTTCTAAGTTGTACAAAATTATTTGAAAATTGGCACCTGGTCAACAAAGACTCAGGTTTCTATGAGGATTATTTACACCATAAAATAGTTCATAAAAATAAAGCAGTGTTCTTGAAAACTGATTTGTTTATATTCGAGCTCGTTTTGGTAGAAAAATCCTTTATATAATATTCTTTTTATGATTTTTGCTCAGCCAGACTGATTTGAAATTTAATAGGCCTCTCTCTTGAAACAATTTTGCATAATATCTATTATTGATTAAAAAGAGGAAGGGAACCAAGTGTTAAAGACTTCAAATATCTCTTTTGATCTCAAATGAAAATTTGTAAAAAATTAAGATATTCGATTTGCATTATTCATCATAATGATTACAATAATTAAGAGCGGAAATGTTCAACTCTTACCAGATTCTACCCGCTTGGTGGCTTCTGAATGGGACAGGAGCTTTGCAAAGAACCTTGAACTTCAGAAATTGATAGCATTTTCAATTTGTTAATACAAAGGACATGATTGAACAAATAATTTAGTTTAAATGCATCCAAATAAAAGAAAAAATCATAAATTGAGACGTATCCTGATAACTAAGGAACACAGTTCAACCAAAAATTTTATACGCGAGATTTTCCAATGGATTTATAGTAATTGAAAAACGTTACGATCTTTATTTCTTGAAATTGTTCGGCTTCGATAGCCACGACTTGACCTGACTTGACAGGCAAAAAAAAAAAAAACAGAGGTAACTCAAGCCTGGAGAAAAAACTTAAATTAAGAACTACATATGTATAACAATTATAGCAGAAAGCATAACAATTAAATAAAATAGTGTTCAATCCCATATGGAGCCAACAATTCTTTTTTTTAAATCAATTGAATATTTTTTCTTTTTAAATTTTATTGGCTCCACATGGGAGCGTAATGTAATTACAACAACAAATGATTCCATTATTTACTCGGGTAGTGCGAGTGGCTTAGTTGTAATGCTAGAAATTCGGTTTTTGTATTATTCTGGAAAAAGTGTACCCCCTGGCCATTTCAATATTCTGGGATCCCCTAAAATTTTTAAAAAGAAATATTTTCTTCAAAGTTTCCTCAGTTTCCTCAACGTTTTTTTTTTATCGACCGTTTATCGAAAAAGAGGTTAAAACCCCATTTTCAAGAGGAAAGGCAAGAGATGGAGGAAAAGTGAGTAAACAAAAATTATTTATCTCTTTGTGCTTAACAATTTTGCTTCAGACATCAAATTCGTATCTGTTAAGATAAACAAATTTCTTAATAGCCTCTGATTTTCCTGCTTTAGGAGATGTGATGGAGCAAAACTGAGTACGCAGTCGTGATTAGCGATCCAAAACTACTATAAAACCGTTGGAAAATCTCACGCATAAACAAAAATTTAAATATTGTTGCACTGTGTAATTGCTCAAGGAAAAAAGGAAAAAAATCACTAATGCCAGCAACTAACTGGAATTAACAAGTGACTAGGACAAACGAGATATTCAAGTTATTCCATTATTGACCACTATTACATATATATAATGCTATCATGGTCTAATTAAAAAAACAAGTAAAAATAAATCGTGTACGATACAATCGTAAATAATAGAGAAAAACCATGCGAACATAACAAAAAAAAAAAAAAAATTTGGAATCAGTTTTTCTTTTAATATTGTCGTGAGCGTGTGTTGTATTTTTGTAAAGATTTAGTAAAGAAGCTAGAAATATTATTTAAAGACATATGAAATGTAATACTATTTAATTTTGTTTTTATGGTAGTTTTTCTGAAAAAGTTTATTTTTAAAGCTGCTGGGACTAATATGGAATAAAGAAAAATTGGTGATGGTATCCTGGTTGCGCTGGGCAACCTTCTGCAGTGCCGTTATATATATGTAATTTTTTTTTAATACAAATTATTTATTTTATGTTTTGTTTCTGATGTTGTTTTTATATTTAGATATAAATACATTGGACAGTAAGGATTAAGGAGATGAAGTTGTGATAAGGTAAGTAGCCATTGAACCTCGTCCAGATGTAGTCAATTTATCTTAAAGCGCAAATAGACAACTTTTCCAGATAAATATTCATCATTTGAAAGCTGCAGACCCACCTGAAGATAACGAGGAGTGCGAAACACTGAAACAAGCTCTTGATGAAACCAATTTTTGTTTTTTTCTATAAGATTAATAGGTCTAACCAGAGCTACCACTTTTTTGATTTCCGTTGAAGGTTTCAGCATCTCCATTAATTTTTATACCTCATTAAAACGAATTTTATATAGATTATCAACACGATCATGTGGTCTAGTTATATTCACATCAGCTGCAGTAGCTGAAGAATTTTTAAATGTGTGTTCAACTGAAAACGTGTCATCTAAGGCAACTCATACTCAATCAGCACTTCGTACTCGTGGTAATGAACCTAATATTCAGTGATTGGAACTAGTTTTTTTTGGAATCTACAATTTTGACTGCAGTAAATTAGTGGCTTCCAAGTAGTTCGAGAATATTTTTTAATGACGGTCTAATTCAATTGTTATGTGATGAAAAAAAATGTATACTTAGTATATTGTAGCCAATCAAACCCAAATATTTCTGTCCAGGAGAAACGCGTTTTTATTGGAACCATATATGTCGTATTACCTTTATACATTTGCTTTGGGTACTCCAAGATGCATTAGATATTTTTTTTACTTTATATGCCCAAATTATTGTAAGTGTTAAAAACTGGATTTTAATTGATAAATTGTTGTTCTTTCAGTTTGCGTATAAGAAATTAAACGTTATCAAGTGATTTTCTCAGAATTGCTAACAACGGGCATGAACAGGTTTCTGAAAAGATTCTCCTTGTTCTAAAGTACAATTTATGTATGATTACAATATGTCTGTCATTAATGAGTGAATGAGTTTTTAGTCTATTTCAAGCAATAAAAATTTTTTCAAAGTACCGAAGAAATCTCATTGTAACTCTGAGTAGGTGAAATCTACTAAATGTTATTACTACAGATTGCAAATGTACCAAAATCTATTTTCGAATTAAATTAATTTGAAGTTCCTTCCGTTATCTCATAACGTTCGATACATACTATTATAGAAATTCTAGCTATAAAAACTTAGTATACCGTAATGGCCAGATAAAAGTTAACACCACACCTTTTGGAAATCTAGGAAATTGGTGTCAAAAGTTGAAATTTCTATTTTCTATATTAGTTTTTTGATAAGTATGGAGTTCTATTATTTGATAAAAGTATATTTTACTTTAAAAAAATCTGTGTTACATATTTTTTTTTTTTAATTTCAATGCATATGCCTCAATTTTCAACAGTGCGTATGAGCAACATTAAATTACGTAATTGTTCAAAAATTCATTTTTTAAGCACATTTATTTTAATTATGAACATATGAGGTATTAAATGATAAAAATTGAAGACTTTTATGTTTGATGTATCTGCCTCATACCTAGATAACAGACAGGCATCGATTTTATCAAATCTCGGGAGTATTAGAACTTTGTTTTGCTATTCCGACCTTCTGTTAGTCGACAAACTTTTACTCAAATTTGTTTTTCTTCACTACACATTTTTTTAGAGCTATCAAACAGCTTTTAATAGGTTTCGGATCTTTGTTGCTTCCTTTATATTTCTGCTATTCTATGCCAGCATTTTTCAGATAATTCCTTTTCATAAATAGAAAATTATAGAAATTACACAATAACGTTATTGGTTTGATAAAATAAAGAGTACTGATTTTGAAAAATATAATACTTATACTTTAAGTTCTGCGGCTTATCGCTGAAATCAAATTGATGATCACTAGGGATAAGGTATAAATTGATGGCTCCAAAAAGTTATTAATGATGAATATATATTTAATTACGTTTAATGTGCCGTTTATAAATACCAAATCGTTGAACTCGTAATTGAAAATTACACCCCATACTATTAAGCTTGGCAGAAATTTTCTTTGTGAAATTATGGTAATTGGGTACGAACCGCCGATAATTTTCTAAGACGACTCTGAGCTAAGCCGTAGAGCGAAAAGCAAGAGGTGGATCCATAAAACATAAAAATCTTTACTTTTTATTATTTAATAGTTGGCATATGCATCATTGAAAATTGCGGCCTAAAACGGATTTCCTTCAAGTGAAAAGTATTTTTTTTTATCAAATAATAATAACACTACTATAACTTATCAAAAAACCAATATTGAAAATACGTTTTCAACTACGGCATATTAGCTAAGTAGCTGAAGGAATTACAAATATTTTAATCAGTTACTCCTTACAAATAATCTGGTTTCCCTTATTAGACAAAAAACAAGTTAAATTAAGAAATACTGGAATATTGTGGATTCAGTCATAAGATTTCGGGGTTTCTGGAAAACGTATAAGCAAATAGTGAACTTAAAAGTTTTGATTAAAGCCTTTAAATTTATGAACGTTATAATACTTGGTGTAGATTTGTTTTTCACAGTTCCCTTCCTTCGCTTTTACTAATCAATCGGCTATAAACAATGAACCTTAATCATTCATAAACATCATTAGGCACGTATTATATTCTTTCATATGCGCATTAGAGGGGCCCAGAATATATCTTATAAATAATAACTGAAATATGAATCCATCTAATTGTTGGAATATTTATAATTTCCAACAGAATTTCAGTAAGTAAGAAATCCTTTCACAACACTCTAATTTATTGTTATGGGTGAATTTAAAAAGCGTATGAATCACAATATTGCAGTTTTTATTTTTTTGTTTTTTTATTTTAAGGGGAGTTGGGGTACACTGAAAAAGATATTAATATTATTGAAAGGTTAATCATATATGTATTGCATAATAATAATAAAAACTACTTTGATGTAATAAGAAACATGCATAAATATTTTATAATTGCTTTATGTGCTTTATAGTTATTGATTTTCCTGCCCTAAGACCACGGTGCATAAAAAGTTCTTCCAACAAAAAAAAAAAAAAAAATTATTATACTAAAATAAAACTTGCTTTCTTTAGCTTAGCCCACCAAACCGAAAAAGAAGAAGAAGGAAAAAAACAACACAAAAATTGAAATGATTTCAATCTACGCTCGTCGCTGTGCACAACACAATATCAAATCAAAGAAGCATTTTCATTTAATATATTTTATGTATTTGTATTTACAAACATACACGCAAACACTCAATGTTCTTGCTCACGTTCACCCTCTGCCGAAAAGTATATTATGCTTTTATGTTTAAGTATTATTATTTAGCATACATGCGTACGAGCTTGTGATGAAGTGAAAATAAGCGTAACGTGGAACGAGCTCTTTGGAGAGGAAGGGAAAGAGAAAACGAGAAATGATAAGCGGAAATATAATTCAATGCCAGTTACATAAACATTTGTTATTTCAGCTCATCAAATCAAAAGCGCAAAATTTCTAAGCGAGCGTCAGTCAAGTATTTTTTCCAAGAATTTTTTTTTTCCTTTTTCATGTACTTTAAGGGTGAAATTAGTCGGTTGGAGTAAAAATTAAAGAGAAAGTGGAGGGAGTACCAAGAAAGTAGCAACAGTTTATGTTTGGGAAGTGGGAGAAGGGAATGACCGAAAAGAGTCATGGTGTAAATTAGGCAAGTAAAATTGAAGTGGAACGAATGAATGAATAAAGTCAAGGTATGAGGCAAGAGATCGTTCAAGCGAATATATATAAAAAAAACTATTTTTTTTTAAATTTTCTTTCTTTGGAAATATTTATTGTCATTTAAATTTCTATATGTTTTTATATTTACCGCATTAAAACGGAAACTAGCTTTGATTGTAAAATTTTCCGCCAAACAATTCTCATAATTCAATTTCAATTTCCTGTGCATTACTTTAAATTTCCTGCGCCATGCTCTCATGATGATACAAAACTCAGCCACAGAGAAGTAGAGAGAAATAGCGGATGTTAGCTGTATACTGACAGCAACATCACTTCGCTGCCAACAAAAATGCTGACACAGCATTCAACGGACACATGGCACACACAGAGCCAGAGTCAAGCAGACATAGACAGAACAAACGGAAATATCGTGTAGGAAAAGTGAGCCAAAGCCAAAAGAACTTAAAAAACGAACTGACGGACGGGCAGATGAACAATTGAATAACGACAAGGCAGATGGACAGTAAGAGAGAGCAGACAGACAGACAGACAAGCAGACAGACGAACGAACGGGCACCGACGGATGGTCAGAGAAATGAACTTGGCAGAAACTTATTTAGTAAAAAAAGGTGCAAGCGCCAACAAATAAACGAACAGAAACTTGGCCATAAGTTTTGTGGGCGCAAACTTAATAAATATATCAACTTGAGGGAAAGTCAATGAGAGAAAGCAGAAGCAACAGTGCAGGCGAAATGAAGAAGCAGAGAAGTGCTGGAAATAGTTTTTAAATAAGTTTTCAACTTGTTTGCTTGTAAACACTTTGGAGAAAATAGTCAGACGCACAATGATACAAATAAACGTACAGGGCTGAGAAATGAAAAGGAATAATAATAACTTTTCTGCAAATAGACAAAGAATACAATTCAAAATAAACTTTAAAACAGCAAAAGTAAAGCGAAAAAACTTTGAGTTGTTCATCTTAGAAAATGATGACTTTGTAACGAAATATTCTGACAGACAGCTGTCAATTAATAATTTGCAAATTACAAAATTTCCAACACTTAAAAGACACAATTCACTTACGAAAAATATCAACACCGAAAAATATTGTTAACAAAATAATGGAAATTGAGTACCGCAAAGTACAAAACACAAAAGAAGAACAAATTAACATTTCAATTAAATTAATACACACATTTTTTGGGACTCAATGGGATCTCAATCGAGTCAGCCGAGGGTAAATATACACAACATATTAATTATGAAAAATCTATTTAGCATAATTTTAGGGGCATCTATGAAGAAAATCATTCATTGTGCTATGTTTGCATAGCACAAAAAAAAAAAAACACAAAAATTATGCAGTGTGTGTGAAGGCAATAATTTACGTTCATACTCTCGGTCGGGCACACAGGACTCACACACCCAAAGAGAAGAGCATATAAAAAAGCGCCGCAACAAACGAACACTTTCAAGTTCAATTGTCAAAAGTTGAACTCAATTGACAGCGACAGCGACAGCGACGATGACGACAACGATGACATATCAAAATATGCAAAATAAGCAGAAAGTACACATAAAAGTAAAAGCAAAAGAAGTTAAAACGAAGAGAAGCAAAAGCAAACAAAAAAATATGGACGCTAATGAAACAACAATGACAGCGAAAATAATTTCCGCTGACAATGTTGTCAACGCGATAAGAGACGAGGAGTGTGAGATATAGACGAAACCAATGTAAAGGAGTGAGGGGAAATTCATGGGGTGTGTGCTGAAGGAAATAGATATTTTTCTGTGTTTTTTTTATGAAAGATAAGCACTCTCGCGATGCGCTCATGCAACATTGTTCAAGTGGATGTATGTATGTGTGCAAGGAAAGGAAACTGTGAACCAACAGAAGGTGTTGAATGAGCAAGAGGAAAACATTTGAAATGACTATGCAAATAAAAATATAGAAGAATTTAAAAGAAAGCAAAGAACAGTTTGTCAAAAAGTTAAACTGAAAGTAAATGTATACGAAAAAGTGTTTAACCACAAATCTGCACTAGTGTGTGTGTGTGTGTGTTTATGAAAAACTAATTTCCTCAAGCGTTACAAAAATTTTCTCATGCATAAAAGAAAGGATATGCTATGATTTCCATGGTTAGCATGATCTTTGCATTTTTGCATAAGCTTTGAATGAAAGCATTTTCAAAAAGGTATAAACTTTCGATAAAACAAGTTAGATTCAAGTGAAAATCGTCAGATGATTGTATGGAAATAATTCGTTTTAAATCAACCTCAATGCAATTTGTAGACCTAAAAACATTCAAAAGATTGTGGGTTACGACTAGTGAGTAATACTGTTGAAACATTGTCAAGGTTAAAATGTGACATTGCTCAATTTTATTCAATGAACCAGCGGATCCTAGGGGGAGAGGGTTTTTTGGTGATATAACCTCTTCGAAAATGTTTAAGCCCGCTAGTTTTTTATGCTGTGCTCTGCCTAATACCGTTTAGCTTTGTTTACATTAGCAAAATTTTTTATCATAAGTAAATGATTTTAATTGCATGATTCTGTTTACTTTCGTCCTTCATTCTCCATCTTACCTTCTTATTTCTATGGTCAATAGCTCAACTAGTTGAAAACATCATAAATGCACATATCACTCGTTATCTTTTAAGGACATAAAATAAATTACATTTTAATTTAATACTGTCACACTGGCACACTATCGTCATCTGGTCTATCAACTCAAACTTACACATAAAGTTTTTACTTTGTCCTTTATGTTACCACAAACTTAATGAATTTTGTATTCAAACGATACTTATTCTATGTGCTTAACAGCCAAACTAATATAACAGACTAGTAATTTAAACTATTCGTTTCTTCCTCCTCCTCACTGTAATATGTTCATATTTAAACTCGTAAATACTTGAGTTATTTTTGACATTCGGGAAAACCATTCAAAAATATTCCATGCATAAATTCATCTAAAAATATTTTATTATAATAAATAATCAAAAGCAAGACAATGACAACTACAACAACTAGAGCAAAGCAACAAAAAATAGTTATCTCTTTGTTGCGAATATTTTTGTGAAAATTTTGTTAATTTGCTAAAAAATATTATTCGCTCTCGAAACTCGAAGCTGTCAACATTGAAATGCGTTAAATTTTTGTTTTAGTTTTTTTCTAACTAACCAACAAACACCACAAAAACAACAACTGTTTCATGGTTGCAGTGTGTGTGTGCAGCGGTGTACTTGCGATCGCCGTGTGTTTATGTATACGTGTGTGTGTGCCCTAAGGCACAATTTCATGCGCTTCCGCTTTAGTATGCATGTAATGCGCTTTCTTTGGAATTAATTTTAAAGCTATTTGAGTTTTTATATAGGAGAGAATGTAATAAGTAATCCATTCTGGTTCATATGGTATTTCCATGTGCATGAGAATAGTATTCAAATAAAATAGAGACAGATAAATTAGGTGATGCCCGAAAAAATTCTTCTTTGCATGAAATGGTAATTGATGGGTTTTAAATGAAATTTTCCTTGATGTCGGCCTTTGAAAATTTCACTTGTATGGGAGGTAACACGTCTGCTGAATCAATTCAGATATTGACTTTTATCTGGCTATGAGGAATGTACGCACCTTCTTTAGTTGTGATTGGTCAAATTTTGCTCAAGTTATCGCTACCACGGACAGATGATGCACATTGGGAAAAATATAAGGAAAAAGCTCGCATTAGAGCTATTACGAAACTTATGGGAACCTTTCATATTTTACTTAATCTAGATAGATTGGAGGCCAAGAAAATAAATAAATGCAAATGCTGATAAAATAAGTATATGCATGGCTATCGTAATAATCCAATCCAATCCAGTCTAATATAATCTAATCCAATTCAATTTTAGTTAGAATGAATACATATAATCAATGGTTTAAGTACGTTTTCCAATAGCCATCCACATTATAATTTGTATATTTTTTCAATTTTTTTTGTTAAGTTTTATAATAACGACGTTTATAGTGTGTGTGATATAGGGAAGCTCTTAACGAACAAATTGCTAAGTTTTCATTTAGACGATGAGACTAGTTTCATGAAACTTTTTGACATTCCCTTTTGAAGCTTCATGTAGCATTTATACGATGAGACCAGTTGCATGAAACTTTCGGCATTAAAATTTTTGCCCATATAAGAAAACATGGAACTACAAAAATGTATAAAAAGAAACGTCAAAAAGTTTCATGAAATGCTGCCTGAGGGATTTTGCCTATCCCCCTGTCGTTTCTCTCCTCTTCGCTACATTTGTCCGAGTTTCATGAGACTAGTCTCATTGTATAAATGCTGACTATCCAATTCTTTTGCAGAACGTTGTAGATGTAGAATTGTTAAAACCCATTAAATACGGAGCGTTGCGACACGCAACATTTCGGGTTTCGCCTGTGTTAAGGCACTGGCAGAATAGATTTACTAGATTATATTATGCCGACTTTACAATCTTGATCTAAATTTTACGATCTAAAATTGCACAATTTTTTTAACAAATTTTTATTACCATACAACCTTTTAATTCCAGCACTTCATGATCCTATATTTTCTATAAATGTATTTTCAATCTTGTTATTTGTTACAGCCTTTTCAAATCCTAAACACTCCACATTTGTTTGAAAAATACTATGACTAAATAGACACTAGTTTTTGAAAATCTTCAGAGAATCTCATATCCAAATTATTAAGAAAAATTAGGAAAAAAGTGGAAAAATCAGAAAAAGGAATGATGAGTCTGTGTGAAATTTCATCAATTTTTGTTCAGCCATTATAGGATCAGGGCTAATATTATGAGTTTTATATCAGATATACATAGAATAAAAAATTTGTTTTTTTTTTGTGTTCAAAATATAGTATTATTATATAGTATATTGTATCTACAACAGTCCATGGAGAGCCTAGACCAAGCATCCACCTATGTTGTGTATTAAAAGTAGTAAGTGGATTTAGTCAACGTAGGGGGTTTTAATGGGTTAAAAAAAAAACATATTTCCTCAAAATCTAATAAATAAATATATTTAGTAATAATCTTAAATTATTATTAATTTTTAATCGAAATTGGCTATGGAGCTATATTAAAATAATTATTTCATTTACTACACATTTCCAAAAATCAATTTAAATAATGTATGTGAGTTAATTTTCGGTAGCTCTTTGAACTACAACTTTTTTCAGAATAGTATATGCTGATGAATTCCTTTAGTCTCGGTTTTCGTTAGTAATAAACTTATTGTCACTTAATATATTGTTACCTTTAGGCCTTTAAAAGAAAGCAATGCCTTCAAAAAGTAACAAAAACAAGATAATATGAAAAATCAAATATGACTTTGCATGCCGTAGGAACAACTAATTTTTTGTTTTAGTTTCGACTAAATTCAGCTTAAATACACAGATTAAATTCACAGGTTCCTAGGTTGTAGGGCTCAAACTAAAGGACAGTTACACAGACTTATTGTTTTTGGTTAAAACAAAAATTTTTTAAGCTGCAGGGTATTGGTATAGGGTACTTGCTATAAAAAATAAAAGTTCCATGGTATTCTCCAAAGAATTCTGTTAAGATGATGGTGTCATTTAGTTCTCCGAGATGAAAGATCTAGCAAGCGATCGATTGAAAAATGAATTATTCTGTAAAACTAGCTAGAACTTGTTTGAGAAATCTTACCAATTATGATCAGAACAAGAGTAAGATATTGAAAATCAAAATTTTGGATAGACTGCAAAATATTTTTTGTACAAAACAACTTAAATTAACCTTCAATATTTCTATTGAAACAAGCATGAAAGAACATGGTGTATAAAAAAAAAAAAAACAAAAAATATAATGGCACTCCTTTGTATATAAAGATGCGCTTTGATGTTAAAAAAGATGAACTTCAAAAGTGCTCTTCTTGTCCATGCCGCTGGGAATATGGGGTTGATGGTGTTTATGTTTGCTTATTTAGGTCGAAAGCTATACACAACTGTGATTACTTTTTACTCGCTTTACAACATTGGCATACATTCCGTTTCCTGGAACTCACCAGTCTTGGTTGCTTATAAAAACAATAGCAGAGGAAAAGCAATAACAATTTTGATGTAGCTACATATGTATGTGCCTACATTTTGCAGCAAATGATGAAAACTATGCAGGAGTATTTGAATGCAGGTAGGTGTCTGCTGCAGACATGTAGCAACAAAAACAATAACAACTCCCTAAATAAATGTAATTGTAGTTCAGCAGCGCACGATAACTTTCAAATATGTTAAAAACTAGTTTATTTTATGTTGAATATTTTTTGTGGTTGGAATTATAAATTTGTAGTTGTTTACATAACAGGCACTACAGCCGGAGAGAGACAAAAACACATTTAATGTGTATAAAAAAAAATTACTTTTTAATGAAAATATTTGTACATATTTTTTTGGTTTCATTTTTTTTGTGTTTTGTTGGTCATATTTAATTAACAACAATATTTAATGAAAAATATTTGAGTGTAATTTGAAGCTTTAAAATTTGTATTTGCCTCAAAACAGCACCTGACAATCCGGTGTACCATGTTTTGCCCGCCATTGCTTATATACCGTAACTAGATTAAATGCTCGCATTCTCTTTATACTCCACTTTTTTCTCAATCTTCATCTACTTGCAGAACACTTGTGTGTGTCTTAAGTGACTTCTCATGTTGATGTTGTTGCGATGTTTTTATTGCCTCTAGCAGCTTTACAAAGGAAATTCACTTGACCTTAGTTACCCGTAAAAAGCAAAGTCGGCAACGACAGCGACAATGTTGTTTTCGTTGTTGTTCTACTCATAAATATCCATAGCCTAAATAACGCGACATCCACCCATCATTATCACCATAATCGCCATCCTCATCACGAGTAGAAAAGTAGTAAAGAAAAGTAAAAGTAAAAGGGAAAATGCAAGTAGCATTAGATGTACGTAGAATAGTCATTGGAAGTGGAGGGGGGTATGAGTATGTTGTTGTTTTTCCTTTTTAGAAAAATAAGCGCGTACGACGCAACGCGTGCTTTTTTCTCTCATTTTTCTTTTCGCGTATTTAACAAAAATTCTTTTTGATGTTTTATTGCTATGCGTTTGGAACTTGGCGCTTTCTACCTTTTTCCTTCACTCTCTTTCACTCAATGTCAATATTGCGTAGTTTCAAAAACACATTTTTGACTTTTTTTGTTTTTTTTTTATTGTTTTTCTTCTGCGGAATTAGTGGAGGTGATGAATTGCAAGTAGTCAGTCACCAAGGGTGTTCGCTGTAGTAAATTAGATCAAAGTGAAAATTTTCCAAAGCAAGATTAAGCCACAATTTTCGTGTTGTTTTCCCCCCTCACCCTAGTCTTATTTAAGCTTGTACGATTTAAAAAATACATGGTTACTTATTAATTTGTTGCTTACTTATTTTGTTTTTAGAGATTGTTCTCATTTAGTTATTTATTAAAAATTCATAGACGTATTTAAGAATGAATTGAAATTTAAATTGATTTTCTGTGTTATCTTTATATGGTGGTGGTGGTGCAAATCAGAACTGGTAATGGTATTAAATTTTAAAAAAGTATTTAAACTCTTGCTCGTCTGTTTTCAATAAGTTGGTATCAATCACAAAGAGAACCAATTATGAGTAGAAGGAACAATCACAGAACTAAATAATTTGCGTAAACAGAAAATTATTCAATCTGTACTGACAGTTTTGTATATATTAGCTATATCAGCTCAAGCACTGTAGACATATGTATGTACAACTGAATCAATACAATACCAAAACTGCATAGGTCCACTATAAATAATTCATTTGTTGTAGCTATTCAAAAAATAATTCTTTAAAACATTATGTAAATGTAAATTATGTTGGAAAATAAATACACGAGCTTTTATTTTGGGTGTTTAGCCTTAACATTTTTAAACCGATCCATCCGCAATTTGAGTGAGGCGAACCAAACAACAAACCTAAGCGTTTTTGTTTTATTTTACTTGACTCTTCGACGCATATTCCAAAACTTTGAGTGGCCACTATACGTAAACCATAAAAGATAAGGGAAAAAAATTTCATATTCTTAAATCGTAAGATTTCTCTACCAGCTTACAAAAAAAAAACCATTGAAATCGAAGCTATGTCTAAAACAATTTTAGTCGAAACTTGTGGAATTACCCATATTGTAAATTTTTCTTTTATCGGTAAGTTTGGGTAAAATTGTTTATAATAGAAAGTTCATGCAAGACTGAGAGATTTTCTACTGAACCTTATTCCGCTTCATCATTAATAATTAAACGCATGTATTGTAAATGGGGAATAGCCCAATTGCAGAATTATATGTGGTGCATGTGTTACCAGTTACATATAAAAGAGGAAGTCTTTCGACACTTTCTAGTCCAATTTTAACATCGATATTTTTGATATTGGGTCACTAAACTAGTGCCGCATAGTTCACTGTCGGTGTAACTATAAGTTTGCTAAATAATCATCTTGGGATCGGTGCCCCAGGCAGCTTCAAAGATTCTTTAAAAAGTCCAAAGTGAACGTGTAGTAGCTTCATGAATAATGCACTATATATTTGAGGGTTACAGGACAATTTTCTCTCCAGAACGACGCCAAATATTTGACTTTATTGGAGAAGTTGATAAGTAGTTTTGCCATAAAATTCCGGGCGGAAAAGTCCATCAGCTTTCCTTTTTCTGTAAAAAGAAATACTTTTGTGATCTTTTAGGATTTACAGAGAGACTCTCGTTTGGTTTTAGTTTTTGGAACTCCAGAGTATATAGCGCTTTACAAAATTTTTCATTCTTGCCTAAATATTATATATATTCTTAGTCATAAAAGAGTACTCGCTTTAGCAAGTCACTAGTATTTATCTCTTTTTTTTGTTTCTATTTGATGTCGAAAATATATAAGTATTTACTTTTATTACACAGTTTTCTCATATATATAAATTTCATTGATAAAATCCCTTTTGAGGCGTAATGTCTCAAGTAATTTCAATTAGATTTTCCTGAAGTGCACTTCAGACATTTTTTTCTTTTCTTTAAGAATTAAAAAAAAAAACCCTCAAGCAAATAAAAAAAAAATGATATAGTAAAGAAGATGGTTTTATCAAAAAGAAGAAAAACGCTTCATGAAAATTTGATAGGTTAAATATTAAATGAGTTATGAATTTAGGTATTTATGGAAAGTACCTAAAAAAAGATTGAATTGTAAATCTTTTTCTACATTAACTGAGATTATTTAACTGGGTCAAAGAAGAATGAGCTGGAAAGTAAAATAACATAATTGGATAGCACAAAATCAAAGTTAATAGAAAAGTGTAATTTACTAAATAATTTTAAAGAAATATAAGCTTGTATGAAAGTATAGAAGAATTTCAGCAAATAGAGTGAATTATTTTCCCAAGACCATATGTACAGTACTGTTTGCTCTGGATACGCGTGAATATCGAGTATATTGAATAGTAAAACTTTATGAACCTTTAATTGAAAATATAGTTGCATTTTTCATTCATTAAATTAATCTATGTATTGAGCTTTTAGTACCAATAACAAAAATTCAAAAGTATTTGTAATCAAACTCCATTTTGTTTTGTTTCTGTTTGGCAATTAATTTAAAATACTTCAAGTCTAATTAATCACATCCATATATGTATAAGTGTGAGTGGATGTATGATGCTCAATGATATTAAAAACATTCTCTGATGTTTTTTTTTACGCTCACTAGCTTACTGATGATCTGGTCTCCTTACCCACTTAAGTGCTGACAAATTACCGATTAAAAGTTGAATGCTATTTTAGCAGCAGCAAGAGCAACAGCAGCAAGAGCGGGAAACGCAGGAGTAATAGCAGAATCATCAGTAGCTAACGGAAATAAACGAAAATTTACATACTCAAGAGCTGCAAGTACAGAAACGTGTACAGAGCGGCTCATGTGAGTATGTGGGCATGTGAGCGTGTATGCTCCTTATCAAAGTTAATTGATTATGCGCTATAACTCACACGCACATGCCACTGCCGCCGCACATATCCGGCATATCCGTTTTCCGTTAATTTAAGTGCCACAAAGTGGCAAAGCCAAAGCAACCATGAATGCACCCACCTACACTTACATACATATACACATACATATGTTACGAAGAGAAAAGGAGAGAGAATAATGAGTGACAGCCAATACAAATAACTCACTACTACGTACGCATTACACAAACAAGTACAGTCGTCGTTACCATTAACGTTATGTGAATGTAAAATGAATTTGTATCTGTGTGTGTGTATGCTGTATGCTGTGTGCAGGTGTGGGTATGTAGCATCCCAGCCCCAATATAAAAATCGCCAGTTCTTCCAAAATCATGCTTGAATTCAGCCTTGATTCTAATAAAATCATGGTAGAATTCAGGTTTGAAATTCAGTTCTGAATTCAGCAATTTAGTACTGAATACCCATAAAAAATTCATGGCATAAGCACCGATCCATTAATTCTGCTGAGAATGTGAAATTGCAGTACTAAATTCAGGGCCGAATTTTTCTAACGAATTCATAGATCTATGCTTGTGCCATGAACTTTTCATGACTATTCATTTAAAATAGTTTCAAACAGAAATATAAAAAAAAATTTTATGTCTGTGCTGGTACGCGAACCCACATCATTTGAATTGATAGCCAGTATATGTATCGGTTTCTTCATTTTTTTATGTGATCAACGAGATAGAGTCAAGCTATACTGGCTAAACGTTTTTATACTCTGACGTAGTGCAGTTCCTAAGGGCTTTGATCGGCAATCTACAGACGTGTATTCTCGATGTTTGTAAGTATCATAGAATGATGGTAAATTTAATTTTAAAATTGCCCTATATAAATAAAAATAAACTGTAAATAATAATATAACATAGAAAAAAATCTCAAGAAAAGCTAGTTTATAAGAAAACTTCATCAATATTTTCAGGGAAAAGTTGTAAAGAAATTTTTGATCAGTCGCATGAAAAATTCATTAGTGTTTTCAGCAGTAGGTAGGCAAAAAATCCAATACTTTTGCTACTGGGATTCCTACATTAAAATTTGAATTTAAATTTTAAACATGTTGTTTACTTGCTGATGAGGCGTAAAATGTTTACGAGATGATGACGATGTAGGTGGGGTGCAACACTGTGGCAGCAACAGCAATAGCAACAACAATAAAGCTGCCAACAGTAGTAGTATATTTAAAATCAGTTTAAAAATGGGTGGATGGGGGCGTGTGAAGTGTAAAGTGAGAAAAAGAGAGCGTGTTACTTTGCGCGTTTTGAAGTATAGGCATCGAATTAACGTATATTTATTTAGGTTTAAGTGCAAAAATATTACCGGTAGCATACTCGTAGCCATCACGGGGCGGAATGTATCACTGCTACATCAACACCGACAACAACAAAAAAAAACATTTTTTTCATGTACCAATTTCAACAATTTTCAAGTGTTTACAATCATTTCAGAAATTTCACTCACGGCTGCACTTTGTCTATGCTATTGAATAATTTTTCTTTTTGATTTTCTACATTTTATAAATATATATATTTTTTTGCTCTGTTTTCCTTGTTTAGTTCGTGCACGTACCTGACCTGATGCTTGGGTGCATACATATTTTAAGGATATGTACGTAATTTGGTTTTTGTGTTCATTTAAGCTAGGCGCTGCAAATCAGTGAAAGTAGAGAAAAATGTGTAAAAAAAATATTGCAGCTTGAACGACTTTTTATACAAATATTTATTTCTAGGTCGCCTAGTTACTAAAGAGGGCGAGTTGAACAACAAAATTGGGAAAAATTTAACAATGTGTTTTGATTTTTATTTGTATTTTACATTGATGCGAGTGCAGTCATATTTATAAAATAGCTGCTATTACAAATATGTTGTTGATTGAAGAATTTTTATTATTTTTACGCGAATTTATTGTGCATGATTTGTTCGGTAATATTGCCGCCCACTTAATTGGCACGTTTAACATCCATCGGCTGTTTACTGAACTTATAAATAGAATAAGAGGAAATCGTTAATAAATTTCACACAATTGAATCTCTCATTCTAAAATGAACGAATAAATATTCCTATTGGTTTACAGCGTTTCATTTTGTATCTCATTCCTTCTGACAACATAAAAAAGTTATGAATTCGTATGAAGTATCTGCTATCTTTGTTAGTTTTGCAGCTAAGATAATTTGAGAGTTCATTGACTTGTAGGAAATTTATTCATGGAATATATTAACCCTTTATCTTCCTCTCTTATAGGAATTGTTTTCACTATTCCATTTATTTTCTACCAGCCAAATATTTTTTTTCGTTTGATGTGTTTTCTAAAGTTTTTGTCGACAGTTTATAAAAAAAGTTTCTTCAAAAACTTCAATAAATTAGATTTTTTAAAACGGCACTAACTGAATGCTACTTATCTAGCTCTATTTTGCCAAGATATTTAAAAGGCTATAATGTTACAGTTTTTTATACATTTTAACTTTGGTTTAAAGAAGAAGTTATTTCCGGAATTCTCAGATTTATTAGGTTTGTTTTAATTTCAGTATTTTTGGAGTCCCAGAATTTTTAGTTTTAATTGTGACTAATACTAAGAACTTATTATTAAAACTTAAACTTTTTATTTTTTCTTATGCTTTGCTTGAAAATAAATTTGATAATTTAAAATGTAAATGTTAAAACGGTTACGTTTTTCATGAAATGAAACTGCAAAAAATCTAAACTAACAGTCTCAATCAATGGAAGGAGGAAAGTGGATATATACGAATTCCAATAAATATTCAAAACTCGATATAAAAACAACAATTTTCGATTTATTTTCTTCAATGTAGATTATTAAGAACAGTTATTTACAAAAATATTTTAAATTACAGAAAAATATGTTTCAAAATTTGTAAAAGTGTCAGGTACAATTGTCAAAGGATTAGGGTTGATCTTCGCAGTAAAACAGTTCGCTATTTAATGGCAGTTTATAGCTAGACAGTTCGAACAGTGAGTAAATCTTAAAGATTCTGAAAGAAAGCTATTCTTTAATGATTTTTCACGTTTCTCTGTTTTACTAGATCGTTTTGTTTACGCCTTTTAATCGTGAAACAGGCAATACGTACATTAATATTATTCATACTACCTGTTGGTGCTATTACACAAAATTTGACGGAGTTTTTTCTTTGAAGAACTATATAAAAACAACTTTTGTGTTACTTTCAATATCTTCTACACATGTTTTTGATTGAATATATAGTTTTTTTCGTTTACCTTTAATTTTTCATCTTTCATTCCCTACGATTCAATAAAAAGTATGAAAGAATTGATTATATAAAAACCAAATTTCATCCAATATTTATATTTCCTCCACATGCTCATGTCTAAAATTTTTGTAATTAATAACTCTATAATACAGTAGTTTTCGCTTAAATCGAACTTCTAGTGACCGGGAAAAATGGTTGAACTTAACTGTTAACTTAAATATTACATTAAACAATGAATCTATTTACCTACATATGTAAGAGATCGTATCGAATCAGGCACGGTATTTAATGCGATTCCTAAATTTTTTAATATTACTAGGTTAAATTTTACGACTATGACAGTCGTCTTATAGTCGTTATATAGTTGGCAACTACGCTTTTTGTAAAAGACAATCAGCATTTGAACGGAATAAGATATAGAAAACGTGTTTCAAAAATTGTTTTAACAATTTTTTTTTATACTTTTTACATATACCCAGTTTTTAATAATTTTGCTGTTTCATATTTCTTCGAAATGTAAAAAAAACTTTTGTTTATTTCTGATTTTCTCCATAATGTTACTCATGCTCCAAAATAGCTATAAAATTCTCTCTTTATGAGCTCATTGGATGAAGATTAATATTTCGATTTTTGTAGTATTTGCTCAGAAACGTTACTACAACATGCCAGAGAGCATTCCATTTGATGTACCAATACAAAGTACGTATTCCTTACATATATACATGGTAAATCAGGGGACGAATCTTTGGATACCGAAAATGTTACAAATGTTCAAGTTAAACTTAAATGACCTATTCAAATCATTTCTTTTTTTATTATAAACTTTTTTCATGTATTTTCTTAATTCTGCACCTCACATAATCATCCAAATTCAATAACGTTTTAGTCTTTTTTCACATACTTAAAGTATATATAATAATGTAACATATTACACACAATGTGTAGTAGGTGACACAAAAAGGATTTCCCAGCTTTTGAATCCAAGACAAAAAAAAAAAAAAAATGCAATAATCTAACATCGACAAAAATTTAGCATTAATCATATTCTAGCGATCCATGCTTTCAGATTTAATTTATTCTTTTAAAAATGTTTTTAGGTAAAACCAAGTGCGTGTCTTTTTCCACACACTCTTTCAATTTTCGATTTTTGTGTTTATTAAATAAATTCGCAAAATTGTGGTCATCGTAGCCAAGTGGTTAGTATGCTCGATTGCTACGCAGAATGCCCAGGTTCAATAAACGGCACTAACACTTGTGTGGCAATGGAATTGTCTAAGAGTGAAAATTACATAGGAAAAGCTTTTCACTTCGTAGTTCGGATCCGGCATAAGACTGTAGATACCTTCCATTCGTGTACAAATGCGAAAAGCTTGGTCTGTGCCTTGCATGGGCTGTTAAGGCATAAAAGAAGAAGCAAATTCAGAATCTCTTTTTGAGTTTTCCTATGAATCATAAAATTAAAAAAAAGAACATTTATTTTGGTTTGCTTTGCCGGCCTTTAATAGTTTTACATATTTCCATTTCAGCTAAGTGCTCTAAGCTTGTAGTACAATCGAGTGATTGCAGGAAACTGCGTATAGAATTAGTATTTCGCCTTTCAATCATGGGATACAATTATTTATGCAATTAAAAGAAAATGGTGAAAATTAAACTCTGCGTGTCATAATGTTGTACAGAAAAAATATAATTTTTATTCTCAAAGTAAATTTTTGTTTCGTAAATAAATAAATAAATAAATTTTTGGTTCGTCTTAAGCGAAAAATAAAGAAATATAGTTCTTCATAACCGGCAATTCGCTTTATATTGGGATCGTCTTAAGTGCCAACGACTTCATTTATCTTAGCCGAAGTTAGTTACAAGCGACTTGTACTGTATTTCAAATCTTGAAAAAATCGATTTTTTCAACTCGTTTTTAGTCAAACTAATTATTAGTATGTTTATTATTTAAAGTCTCTTCGACAAATATTATTCAAATTTAGAATAATTAAAAATCAAAGATTTTAAAATGTTGTTCCGTATCAATTTATTTCGAAGACTAGACTTGCTCTCGATCTTCGAGGAACAGTTTCCAGGTGGTATGAGTAATTTTAATTAGTTATAATACTATATATATCCCGTTTTTATCTCAACACTTCAAAGATCTCATTCTTTTCAATGGGAGTTTTTGTATTTGTAACGACGACTCGATCTGGTAGTGCACTAGACGTACACCAGGGAGGTTGTGGGTTCGATTCCCGTCTTGATCTGGTTGTTAATTCTCATACCCTTCTTATACAGCCGACCTTAACTGTAGGCGTAACTATGTGATATCACAATAGGCCATTCAGGTCTAAGTTTGTCCCTGGACAACCATTCCTAACTAACCTACATATCGTCGCCTGATTATTGATTTGGTGTATAGGCATAGGAATACTTATACACGTACGCTAAATCAATTCTCAGGCGACGATATGTATTACTCGCATATTTCTGATAAACTTGCCAGAAAAGTCAAATGTCTTGACTTTGAAAAAGAATTTTAGCATATAGCAAAATGTAAATCAAAATTTTGGAAATCGTGATAAAAAAAAAAAAACAAAATAATTATTTTTTCACACCCGTCCACATAAATACATATATACATGACTAAGCACAAATACATATATGTGCAAGGTTGTTTTATATTTGATACATGCACAGCAAGTAAATAATTATTATTATGCTTATGCAAACGAGAAGAAAAAAACAAAAAAGAACAGACAAAATCAACAGTTACATATTCCATTCGTCCTCGCAGATACACCACACATACATAAATCATTTCATCATCAAAATATATTTTTCTTTTCCCCTTCGTACTTTTAGGTACTCATTCAACTCGCCTCCAATTGAAGCTTTCTCTTTGCTGTTGGTTTATAAAATGAAATAACAAAAAATCACGAGGAAACATTTCATTTTTTTTTATCGCCTAAAGGCATAAAAACAAAAGTATTTTCATGTTTTTCCCGTTCTCTCATATTTCTGTTTTTTGTGTTGCTTCCTTATTGCGAAGCTTCAGTATAGCCTCCACTAAGACCTACTCGCCCTCTTTCCCCTTATCTTCGTTCAATTCGTTCAATGCACTTTAGGCATCGATTACGCTCATGAGAGTTTTCCACCACTATTTTCTTCCTACTAAATTTTTCCACGTACGTAGTACTGACTTGAAATTTTGTTGTTTTGTTATTGTTTTTGTTATTTCTTCTTTTTTTTCTTATTTATTATTATTTTTTCTTTTATTTCGGTTTTATTTTTCATATTTCATTTTTTGTTTTTCTTCTTATGTTAGGGCGAAACATATTGAATTTAATAAAATTCCATTTATTTTGCAAGTTTTTGGTTGCGGCGCTTACTTTTCATTTCATGCCATTTTTGGCCTCCAGTTAAATTTTATTTTTTGCTACAACGAAGAAAACATAAAATGCCATACATAAAAATTAAAAAAATGTGTTATATTTGTGCAAACAAAACAAAAAAAATGAATTTGCGATGTTTTTGAAGGAATTTCTACTTTACTTTTTTCAATATATAGTTGTTTTTCTTTATTGGCCCACAAAGTATATGAAAGCTGAAGTCTAAAGAACGTGCAACGCAGGGGAACAAGAGAAAGGGAATAAAAAATATTCTAAAATGTTGAAGATGTTAGGGTGCAGCTTGTTATTATTGTTTAATTTTTTTTGTTGCTTTTTTAATGTTCGAAGCACGTTACTCTGTGCAAAAATCTTTTTAAGGTTAAAATTTTTGTTAGGGTGAGAAAAAAAAATATTCATGAGGCTAAGAAAGGTAAGCGAGTGAACAAAATGCCAAAGTTTTATGAACCATAAAACAAATAGGCATTTCATTTTTATTTATTTTTTTTTATGAAAATCGAATATTTTATTTAGTTATATTAGGAATATATTTATGTGGAACATATATTTCTCATTGATTTCGTCTTGAAGTAAAATTACTGAACATTGGCCATAAATATATAGAAGTAAATGGAAGTTCGCGCAATTTAACAGGGAAAATAATAGAATATTGTAGTTCGTAATAGTTAAGTATAGTTTGTTTCCAAAGAGTTTATAAATGAAAACATGCGCCTAGAGAGAATATCCTGTTGTTTGTTCCGAATTTTTGCTTAAATTTTAATCTCAATATCAGTTAAATCCTTTTTATATGCGGTCAACTTGAATTATACGATAATGCCCTATAAGTCTCAAGCAAACTGATTCACAAGATTAACAACTAGTCCTAAAAGTGATTGAAATGAATGCAAAGATCATTTACCATGCACATTTTTATGTATAGCTCAATCTACATAATAAGATTTTCTAAGATTTGTAAAGTTCCTGCTTCCAGCTAGAGTGATAAGTTCAAAGCAAGGAAGCTCGTTCGTATGCAAGATTATAGCAAAAGAGATACCACTAAGGGGTAGCCTCATAATTTTTATAGAACCGGCCCCTTATGGACTTCGTGATTGCTATTATTGGCTTCATAACCAGGGAAGACTGGAAGTCTGGCTTTATAACAAGTAATTCTGGAATTACCATCTACACAAAAGTTTGAGAAAGAAACTCCGGCTGGCATCTACGCGGAAGGCGTCCTTACTTTCAGTTAGAGATCTATATAATTGACACAGCAGCTAGGCTAATACAAAACATTACAATTCGGGTTCCAATATCACTATCAGCTTTAAAAGCAATATAATCTAAGGTGACTAAATTGAAGATCTTAATGAAATGTCGGTCTTCACATTGAGCATCACAAGGTCTCTCTCTGCTGGGTTCCTGTACATAGCGTTATTGAAGGAAACGAAGCAGATACCATTATGTCAATACATGCAAACTCTGATATGTGAGTATATAACATTGCGGTGGCAAATGACTTGTGAATTAACCAGGCCTTATGGACTAGGTTAGATTGGAAGTAAACGAAAGTTCTCTTATGGCCCAATAAATCAGCAGTAAGGGTGCTTATTGGAGTCATAGCTGGCTATTGTGCTATCGCACTAAAACTCCAACATAGGCGTAGTTCGAGAAACAGATTATGCAGCAGTTATAGACATGAAGTAGTGGTAAAACATTGATATTAAATGGAAACAACGAATAAAAAAATATGCTTCCTCTTGGAAATTTTGGAGGTACTCACAAAGGGCATAGTTGCATAGTGCGGATATTTAATTATTCCCACACTAATCTAGAGAACTGCGGATGTATGCAATATTGCCGATGATTTAGCCTTGATAGTTTGAGTTTACTTCCACATGATTTAAAAAACTTTTTAACCAAATGATGCAGCAAATTAAGGCCTCCTTCTGGTCTATATTTTTGAAAAAATTGATTTTTTTATATTTCAAAAGTATAGGCTTTTAAAAGTATACTGTAAAATTTTCAGTATTTCACTTCTACAGCCTATTTATAGGTGAGCGCACAAACAGCTAACAGGGCCGACCGAAGTTTAAACTCATTTATCTCGAAACTATATTTTTCTGTACGGTGGGAGGCAAAAAACAAAAACTACTCGACCGATTCGTCTCAAACTTTCTACGTTGAATACTTCTTACTTTTTACATACAAAATGTCTGTTTTCGTAAAGTAAATTTCAACAACGCGCCATTTTGTCAAATTTTTTTTTTTCTTATTAGTTTCTGCGATAACTACATTCATACTGATTGTAGTTCTTTTATTTTTTTTTTGTATTAGATCATTGGAAAATCTAAAACAGTCCCATCAGTAAGATCCGTTTTTTTGAAGAGGGCAACTGTACATAAGTTCAATTTTAGTTTACTTAAAATTGTAATTTTTTTTTTTTATTATTTTTGTATATTGTTAAAGTAATAAAATTTATCTACACTATCTGCGCTAGACCAGAAGGTCCCCTTAAATCATACATTGTAGCTTCATTTTTAGTACAACGACGTCTTTTAATGGAGTCACTCTATAGTTACTGGAACAGGCGAAATTTGGGCATGCTCCAGATGCAAAATTAAGTCGAAAATCTAACACCGTATTCAAGGTTAAAATATCCTATACTCATGTAAAAAAGCGGTTGTCAAAATATAAAGTATCTTATAGAAAAAAATCAAAATCAATTGCTCCTAATTTTAGGTTTTTGCTTATTTATTAAAAATAGTTTATAATTCCTACAACGCCTACGTACGCTGGCTTCACTCTTCCATACGGTTTTTCGACAATCACTTTTTCGCTTTCGTATGATAAAAAGAGCTGCAAGTTAAAGGATCCGGTGCGTTTATATACAGAGGATTCCATACTGGATGAAAAAGATGAAAGGAGTATTTTCTACTTGCTGTAGGGTTAAGCTCAGAACTGCCACTTCAAGGTTTAAATAGTGGTGGATTGAGGCTAAAAGCAGTCGTAGATTTAAAAAAAGGTGGTAAATTCTTTTCTCTTTTAATGGACCATACCAAAAAAATCGATTTAGCTCTCACTGTATTATCATATTACTTCTTTGTTTTTGAATAGAATAGCAATATAGTGACTTGAAATTAATGAAAATAAGTTTACATTTCAACCTTTATTAAAAAAAAAATGAAATAAGCGGCTGAATTAAAAAAGTGGTAGATTTTATGAAATTACAAATAGTGGGTGGTAAAAGTGATAGGAGCTAAAAATGGAGAAAAAATTGGTATTTCTACAATAATTGTGGTAAAGTAATAACACTGGTTAAGTCTATCTTTTGGTTTGCCTGTGACTGGTTGACTGTGACTGTAGTACCATTCAAGTCGTGATGATAGCCATACAGAAAATAGCTAATAAAGTATTAGCTCATGATCTTTCTCATTTTCAATGATACACAGCATGCAATCGGATCCGTAGTTAGTAAATTTTTAACCCCCAAAATGGTTTTTGACAATCGGTATTTATTGAATGAGAAAGCGGAAAATCTTAATGTACTCCACGTCTGGGTACCAGAGTATGCTCTGGTGGTATATTTACTACACTTAACACAACAATACCTCATCCAGGATATAAAAATTACCATGTTGTACCACTGTAAGCCTTAAAGCATAAAGCTCAAGAATCGATTTTTAACCAAGCTAAGATGGTAATAGATGAATTCCATCCATCCATTCCATCATAACTCCAAATGCTCTAAGAAGCTAATAGCGGTATGAAGAAGACAAATTAGTAAAGTTGTGCAAGTTATAACTGGTCATTGCCAAATGGATACGCTCTTACATAAATTTCTTTTGAAGGAGCTGTAAATATGTAGCAGAAAAGGAGCCTATTCCTCATTTTATTTGCTTTACTATAGTTTTGAGTTTTGTCTAACTGCAAGCAGAATACCCTAGAAAAATACTTTAACAACGACCTGTATAATAGAGGACCTGCTGAAATACATAACTTAATGGCTTGGGTTCTTTTTAAAATTTAGACAAGAAAAGATGCTACTGAATTTATAAAAATTCAACCCAAACTGTTTACAAAATTATATGAGATATATTGCAGCTGAACTATTGTCTTGTTAAAGTAAACAGTTTAGAATGAAGAACGAAGCTAAATGCTCGTTTAATTGTGGTATTAAGTAAATTAGTTGTCCTACTAACTTTTACCTCGACCCTAACATTGATATGCACGTAAACAAAAACTAAGAAAAGGTTAAGTTATGCAAGCATATCGTAAAGTGATGTAGCGTAACGTAGAAACCTATTGAAGACACAACTTCACACTGAGTAATGACTTCGGTAATCACTGCCTATATCACTGATCTTTTTTTGATAGATGGATGATACTAACGGACCTAAACATTTTCGGAAGCAAGCTTTTAAACTTTACAAAACTCTACAATACTTTAAGAGGTTCAAGAATTCTATTTAACAAATCCTAATCGGATTTGACTCTGGACTTGTGAAAAAAATTTGTTTTTTCAAAAGTCTTAAATAATGTATGCACATTTTATTCTGCTATTTTGTTTCTACTTTCCTCTGCACATTTCGAATTCAGAATACATTTCAATTAAAATTTTCAACTATTGTTACAATATGAAAATTATCCATATTTATTTTGAAATGTGAAGAGTAAAAATTATTTTTTGTTCTACAAAATTTCCAACAAAAATTAAAATGTAATCAAATATTTTTGAGAAATTTGAATACATATTAAATTTATTAATAATTTAAAATACATATGTATGTTTTCATGCGTATTTGCCCTGCAATTAAAATACGATTTTTCATTTTCTTTATTTATTTATTTAGTGCAAAAGTAATATCAATACAATATTTTATTAAAACTAATAGAAACGTTTTTAACTATAACTTTCGAACAAAATTTCCTACTGAATATTATTCTCAATAAATATTATTCCAACATATTATTTTTGTTTTCACCTTGCGCCACATTTCTCTAAAAAGCAAAAATAATATATTTTATATTTTACTTAGGAAATTTAATTAATTTTTTATAATAGTTATACAAAAATACCATTTAAGATATTGAACACAGGAGCATAAAATTGTTTGAAACTAAATAAATATGCCGCATACTTTTGGGAAAATAATATAACAATAAATACATTTTATAATAGAGTTTTAGAAGACAAAAACGAGAGAACCAAAACGCGTAGTTTTTGTAAGAATATGACTTGGTAGCATACAAGACCAAGAAAATTGTAGGAGGACACACCAGCTGCAAATCACATTTATTGGCGAATCAACGCTTTTGATGGTTTGACTTCGTTATTAAAACTTAAGTCCATATGATGACGATGATGTTTATAAATTGACAGGATGACATCGACCTTATTTTTATAGTCAGTATCTTCTGAATTTTGTATACATATTTATATGTACTGATATATATGTTTACAATTTATTTCTGTTTAAACAACAAAAGGGCTTATGAATTTTTCTACACATATGAATTTGTATATTTTAATCTCACAGCACAAAAAAGGTTAATGTTTCAGGGCATATACAAAAACAAACCCCTAGAAATGATAAAAAGCAACGCACTCAAGTGAAGAACCCACCGACAGAAAGACTGACAAACAATATAAAAACCAAAACAAGAAACAAAAAAATAAAACTACAAAGTGATTTTCATTTTATGTGTTTTTGATTTTCTTTCATTTATTCTGCCCGTACTATGTTTTTTATCTCCCTTTCAGACACGAATACAAATCAACAACATAACAAAATTAAATAAGAATGAAAAATATGATTTTATTATGCTTTCATATCTTCCGGTATTTTCACTCAATTTCTTATGCTGCTTTTTTCAATGCACTAGCATTTTATATTCCTGCTTGGTCTTAGTGATGATTCCATCAAAAACACTAGCGAATTCAGAAAGTCCAATGGAACGAGGGAGGAGTGACGGCAGTGGGCTTAGTTTTTTCGAGTATGTAAAATTTTATTTTGTATCATAAGCAATGTGTATGAAATTTTCATCAGTGAGGGGTTTTATTCCTTCTACTTACTCTCCTCCCGCTGGTGTGTATGTATGACGATGTGAGCGCCTTTTCCTACAAGGTTAAGTGAAGAGTTCTATCAGGTAAACAGATTTCACAAAAATTCATACACTTAAATTAAACCTTAGATTATGCTAAAAAGTATGCTATGCATAATTTCATTTCATTATGTTTCTTTTCTTGACTTCCTACTTTCAATTATCCTTTTTAAGTTCAAAAACACGCGCTTATATTTTCTTTTTAATCAGAATCTTTTGAAGACAAAGTAAAAACAAAATCAAAATCACAAACAGATTCCAAATAATGATGGTTCGTTATTTTCTGGCAAAAACAAATACGAGAACCATTCCGAAAATTTCATATATCAGTGGAACAAAAGTATCTCTCGTCACTGTTGTACTGAATTATTGCTGTTTGTAATTGTTGTTGTTTTTATGAGCACACATTTTTTCATATGCTCACATTATGTAGTATAGCTTAAAAAAAGAATATGTGTTTAATATAGAGTAACTAGTGCTAATATGTCATATATTGAACTATGGTTGACATCTAAGACCTCAAAATTTGGCCTGAAGTAAAGAAATAATGTCATATCGCAAAAAAAAAAACAACGAAAACAGCTAGAAAAGATCGCATTATTCCGGAAGTCCAAAAATGACGTTGATGGAGGTTGTTTACTATTCCCGATACTGTTTTTAATGGTACTGGATACTGACCTTCGCGGTGCACTAAATCAGGAACTTTAATTTGCACCTCAAAGACATTGACTATGCAGATGAAATCTGCCTACTATCGACCAAGGAGTCTGACACGCAATCGAATCCAAAATTAATAATGGTTATTGAAACCCAAAATGAGTTTTGGTTAATCGTAGTGGTCATTGGCAAACTAATATAAGCTTTGGTTAGTCGGAACAGTTATTTATAGATTTTTTACATTTTGGGTCAAAAAAAGTATGCCCGTAATGGAAGCCCATGGGCTGACGCTCGCTATACCAAAATCTATGCAACGAATGAGAGAAAATTGAGCCCAAAATGTTTTTTTTTGAAGCAACCGTTCACACGAGTGGATTTCTCTCCGAAAAACTTTGAATAATATTTGAGGAGGAAGCAAGCAAAAACCTTGAACCCATTTTGTTTACTTAAGCATTCGCATTAATTTTGATCCGAAAAAGATTTACCAAGAAACCGATAAACAGGGTTGCCGTTTTGTTTATTTTTAAGCAAAATTGCTTACTTTTTTTACGGTTGTGCACACGTGTACTTTTTCTCATTTTGTTTACTTTTTTTTTTAAATTTAATTTGAACTAAAATTTGCAAGAAAGTTTTAATATATTGGCATAATCTTTTTATAACCCCTTTATTTAGTTTTTTCATTCGATAAGAATGGGTAGCACTAATTATGTTCATGCATACTTGGTGTCATTCCTACAAGTTATCAAATTAAAAAATGTAGGCAGTACCAAAATTACATAGAGCCACAAATTTTCAACTAAATTTTCGAGAGATTTTCGAACGGTTTTAGAGTAATTTGGGGTCGCTGATCATGACTGCGTACACAATTTTTCTTTATCACATCTAGTTCTCCCACAATGACCTGAAGTCGGAAAAAAGGGATCTTTAGGGGCTATTAAGAAATTTGTTTATTTCAGCAGACACAAATTTTATATCTGATGCAAAGTTGTTAAGCACAAAAATAAACAATATACAATATACACTTTTCCTCCAACTCTTACCCTTCTTCTTGAAAATGAGATTTTAAACCAGTTTTTTCTATAAATGGAAGATAAAAAAACAACATTGAGAAAACTATTATACTGTTTTGGAGAAAACGTTCCTTGTTAAAAATTATGAAGGGTCCTAGAACATGAGAATGACCTACTAGGTACATATTTCCCAGAATAATGCAAATACAGCATTTTTACAACAGATCAGATGATTGTTTTGGAGCTCGCTACGGTTCCTCATCAGTGATTTTTGTGATAGTTCCCTAATTTCAACAATCTATATAAGTGAAAATACTGCAAAGTAAATGAGAATTACAAAGACAGTTATTTTCACTGAATAGTATTATGGAAAAAACCTACCACTACGTTTCTATGTACTTTTTGCCATTTTTCTTTGACACTTGTATTACATATACAGCTAGGAAGAAATTTATTTATGAGAATTTCTCATGAGTAGTTAATATATGAATATATATTATAACTTATCAGTTGAATATTTTAATTTAATATGTGAAACTTTATATTTTATATACATATTTATACATTTTTTAAAGGAAAGCGTTTCAATATGGCTGAAATTTGTAGCATTTACCCTACGCACACATACTTATACATATGTGCATATGCGAAGTTTTTCCCGATTTCAATCTCAAAGGAGTTAATTTTCAAGCACACACATACTCGTAAATGAATGTGTGAATGTTAATGCTGTTGTTGTTGTTGTAATCTCCTGCTGGTTGCTCATTTTTGATTTATTGATTCACTTCAAAGTGTATGGAAAGGCAGCATGATTTTTTATTTAAGTTTTTTTTCGTTTTGTATTTTCTTGTGCTTAATTTGGAATTTATGATTTTTCTTATTCTTTTATGAAATTTATTTCAGCATTTTAATTTCATTCAACGTTTTCGTTTGTTTTTCATTCCTTTCAACAATTGGTTAAATTTTTTTGTTCGAGTTTTTTTCACTTAATTAAATTTTTGCTCTTATTTTAAGGTTTAATTCTCAACTAATACAGTTGAAAAAATTTTAATTTAAATTTTAAATTGAAAATATTTAAAACGAAATTTCCATTAATTTTACTTCGAAAGCTTCGTGTTAAACTTAAACTTATTTATTTTCAAGTTTAGATTTGAGGCAAAAGTTTAATAGATTTATTCTTTGAAATATTCTTGTGAATACAAGCTCGTACTCTTCCAAAATCTCATTTGTCTTTCAATGGAGGATCCGAGTCCAACATTGATTGCTAACAGAAAATAACTTATAAGAGAGTTGATTGTGTCCATTGTGCATTGTGATTTTTCAGTTGAGCTCAGGGAGTTCCAGATCCCATTTGACAAACGCTGTCAAAGCCATCCGTCGATCCGCAAATGTAAGTTCAAATGTTATTCTTAATATGTTTATCTCGTCCACATATGATTGCTTTAAAAATCGTGAATATCCTGATCTACTTAATAAACTAGACAATATCAATAAATTCACCATATTCTGGGCACAAAGGAATCAATGGAAAAAGTCAGCGACCTAAATATACACACATTGGCCTTAAACTCTTTCTAGGGATAGGAATAGACACGGCGAGTTAACCCTCTAGCAGGATAATTTATTTCAGCAATAAAAAAACGAAGGGTGGTTAGTTTTCATGCCAGTGTTTCAAACGACCTGAAATAGAGAGATAGGGACCTAGTTCCTTATGATATCACAATGTGCCTTTTTTGGTCTAAGTGTGCTGGCAGCCATTTAAACCAAACAAAGCTTAGTTTTGATGCATATAACTCGTACATATAATTGCAAATAAAATTGGAGTCATCGTTTTGGATCCAGTTTATAATATATACAGTCCACCAAAGACAGGTAGTCCCAATAAATGGAAAATCAAAAAAGTTTTTTTTCAAAATATATAATAATTTCCTTTTTCATAATATATAATCAATTCCTATCTTATTAATATTTTTTCCTGCTCCAAAAAATTACTATAAATATTTTGAATTAATTACAAAAATTTACATTTCATCCATATGTAATTGTTTCGTCTGTTTGCACCAAAAATTTATCGCCAAAATACAGTAAGTTCTTCTAGGGAATAAAGAGAGAGGAAATAGACATTTGGAAGACCTACAAAAGCACACTGAAAAAGTGAATCTCGCCCTGTTGGAGTGCGAGGCACTCATTCGGAAAAGAAAAATATAAATTTCAGGATGACCACTGGAATATTATTTAACCAGTTATCTGGAAGTTTATTTCTGTGACGTTGGAACGTCGGACGCATTTTAACTATATTAGGGGCAAGGCGAATACAACCGTTATCCTTTAAAAAATTGTGGAAGAAAAATTGAAAAATCCAAGTTAAAGATTACCCTTTTTTTGCTTATTTTGGTAAAAAACTAAAGATATCTTGGTTAGTTTTGCATATAAGATGGTTTAAGTATTTAGTAACTCATATTTAAATTGCATGCGGAATATAGTTTTGCAATGTATTAACCTTTTTAGTTTTCTTTGACCTTTTAAAATAACCCAAAGAGTGTTAATATGTTTCAGAAAATTTTTATTTTACTGCAGGTTATTAAAAATTTGATAACTTAGTTTGTTTTAGAGAGTTCTTTAATTTATGAACGTTTAACTTTTTGCACTTAATTTAGTATTTTGTAGTGTTCAATGACCTTTATTAATATTTCAGAACAACATTTTGCTGCAGCATGTTATACTCCCTATTACAGGATTAAAATAAAATCTCGTTATAGCAAAAAGTAAAAAAACAAAACCATCAGGAATTAAGCTAATAAGTTAAAATGTTCCAGAAATATGTTCTGTCTACAATTTTACAAAAACTTACTGAAAATTTAAACCATCTTAAATCCATAACTAATCAAGATATTTTTGGTTTTATTTTGTTGAAAAAATGGCATATGGTACTCTGACTCCGAGTACGCCGGGACACGTAAAATTGTTTTTTTTTTTTTGAAACCTATCAGAATATACTTTCAGAAACAGGTTATTTCTGAAAAATTGAGCTTTATTAGACAGTTTTTTTGTAAGAAGAAATAACCCACTTCATGAAAAAAAAACGTTGTTTAAAGCCTTTTCTGATATTTTGCATATGAGTTCGCTACTATATATTTTTCCAACACTTTTGCTGTGACGAATTAAGTTTTTGCATTACTTTAGAACTATCATTAACGCCATTATATATAAAATACCAACTCCCTATTAAACTATTAAAAATCCCCAAGTAATTTTATTTATTGTCACATTATATTTCATTTCCTACATTCTTTATAATAATACTGCCTTTCAGTACTTTCTCTCTATCTCTCTGCTCTACTCCCCGCACACTCTCTCTACTCTTGGGTGTTAAGTTGTTATTTTATGCCTCAAACCACCAAAGTGTTGTTAAATAATTTTGTCATTTATGAACTTGCCTCAAAGCCACTAATGCATTCAAGCACACATGCTCCTATATTCATTCATACATATATATATATAACTACATAAATACATACGTATATAACTATGAGAATTTCCTTGCCATAGAAGAAAGGGGGGGGAGGGGGGGGGGGCGGGGGGAAAGGAAGTATGAAATAAAATTTGCTTTAAATAAAGTTGGAAAATCGTAGCATTTTTACTTATAACCAGCAATGTGTAGCCAATAACCAACAACACAAATCCCAAGGATATTTTCAATAAAGTTTTGCTACAGCTACTAAGCGTTTGACTTTCTGTTTTTTTTCTCTGTCTCTCTCTCTCTCTCTCTCTCTTTTTCTCTCTATTTTTTCAGTCTCTTATTCAACATGGACTAAAATTGTCTGTTAGTTTTATCTTGTTGCTCATATATTTTGTTGCATAGCTTCCTGTTGCACTCTTCCCGTCGTTTCTCATATACATACATACACACACTAACGGATGATAGAGTGCAGGCGGGTTTTGAGGTAGTAGACCCCCCTCTCCTTCCCCCTTAACGATGAATATCGCATTCATTTTCGTAGTTGGTCATGAATAAAAAAAAACATTTTAAGAGCCGAAAAAATTAAACCATCTCCCATAGCTGAATTCAGTTCTTGATAGACACACACGAGCAAATAATTGTGTATAGGTGCGTAAGCACATTGCTTCAAAATGACCTATATACTACATGTATATTTAACCTTTAGAAAGATAAAAAAAAAAGTTTCGTAGATATATGTATTTTACAAGAAACTTTCCACACTGCCTACATATTTTATTTTTTTCTCTTTTCCTTTCATTTCTTCACAGTCTGGTCTGTTGTAATGTACTTAACTTATAAGGAAAAATTTTTTTTTCATACTTGTATATAACTTTGTAAATAAAAATGTAAAATTGTCATTATATCCGTGCACTATTTGGCTTACTTCGCATTCCCAATGGCCAATGTAAATATTCCCTTCCCTATTTAACTTGTACACTTTGTTGCAACATCCTCTCATCTAATTTAATATTGTCTGTGTGTTTGTATTTATGGAGGCATTTAAAACACGTTCAAGCTGCCCAGATAATTGAAGTTTAAATATAAAAATTTTCATTATTTTATTCCTTTAAATCGGAATTTTAATTTAAAGTTCAGCAAATGAAATCACAAATATTTAAATGGCAAAAATATTTCATTATAAACAAAGATAATGTTTATTAGTCGAAAATACAAAATAAGAAACAATATACAATTTTTTTATAAATTAAAAAGAAAGCGATTTTAAGTGATTAATGTGGTTTATAATCCTATTCAAATTTGCATGATAGAAACAATTACAATGCGGACGACGCACAATGATTCAATCCCATGCATACAATGACTGGACAAAAGTCGATGAAGCTCTCATAAAAATTGAATTTGCCATACAAATAAATTGAAGATTATTGATTTCAAATATAAATTAATTTTATTGTAACTCTTATGGTTTCGCTGTAATAGTGCGGACACAGGAGAGTGCATTTCAGGCAAATTTAACATTTCGTTGAAATGAGTCTGAAATGCAGAATTTCGCCATACAAAAAGTGTCAAATGAAATTCTTCATTTCAGACTCATTTCATTGAAATGCGTCTGAAATTAAGAAATTAACAACCCTCGAACGCAAGGGTGTAAAAAATGGGAAAAATTTAAGATCTCTTACATTTTTTAGACATTTTGGATTTTGTTTTCATGGCAGCTGCTCTTGTAATATTTATTAAGCGAAAAAATAAAATAATAGAGTCGGAGAGTAACTCATTGCCATTCCTCTAATTATCCATAATTATTAAATAAATTCTTAGTGTCCAAATCCAATTGAAAGGCAAAATTTTTAATTATTTTTATTTGCCCAAAACACACACAAAAATTCTTCTTCTTCTCCCAACTTGTAATCTGTCAAAAAACTAATTTGAAATACCTTTTTTTATCGTGTGTCCACCTTAATTTGAAATGCAGAATTTCAACGAAATGCACTCCCGTGTGTCCGCACTATAAATTAGGCTTGAAATTGCGTTTTTCTGAAAAGTTTATTATTTATTTTACAAGTTTACTAGTTTCGCAGGAATAGTTATTTTGCAATATTTTGACAAAAAAAGTTTGCTTTGAAATTACACTGGTTTACAAATATCGCTAAAAACTATCAAACTGACGAGAAATTGTGGGGAGTTCCGAAACTGCCGTCAGATTTGCCAGTCTCTGTGGTTATTGTTTTGACTACACACATTCGTTACGCCTGTATAATATCACTTATATTAAATAAGAGGCACCAAAAACCGGAAGTCAATGAGAGCTGCAATTGTTAGCTAATATTTGAAAAACAAAGTTTCAGACAAGTTGAACATACTTGTATTACAAGTCCCCGCAGCCCGTTCTTCCTCAGGTTTTTGAGATAACAGCGAACGCGATGAATTCTTTTGTACAACAGAACTAAATTTATTTCAGCAAAAGCAATGTTTGTTTTTAACTACTGAAATCAGGTTAAATAATCTATGATATGTAAGTCTTGTATTTCATACAGTTTACGAGATATGCTAATGTAAATTAAAAAAAATTTGTGCTCTTTTAGACTTTTTTCTAAATTATAAGAAATATATAAGGGCAAAAAAGGAGAGGGGGAGGGAGAAGGGATAAGTGCATGAAGAATACAAGGTTACTGGTTGGTAGAAGCCACGCATAGACCTTTAGGTCCTTAGCGATACCAGATAGGAGTTCTAGGAATTAATTATCGGGTGTATATTTAGCAAATGTTCACATCATTTAAGATGCTAGTGTAGTTTCTAAACTTTAAAAACCTAATCTCCCCCAGTTTAGCGACCTCATTCACACCCTCAAACTGTGGAGCTCCTAAGTACGTTAATCGAGTTCTAGCGATTTGATCCTCCGGCAGCTTAGTTCCTTTTTTTACAATTTTTTCTCATTTCCATCTATGCCTTTGTGACTAGATACCCAATAGATACACAGCCTAAGTTTAGTAATCAGTTTCTTCATTGCTGCAATGCACTAAAGAACATTTTTGGATGATGTCGAGTGTGATGTCAACGCTTTTATAGCTGATGACTATCTATATATTTATTTATTGTTGAGTTGATAGTGTCAACACTGTTTGCAAGCTCCGCAGCCTTCTTAGCAGCAAATATTTCTGCATGGAATATGCTGGTATGAAGAATGCAAAAAATCATAAAATAAATAAATGCTTAAGAAAACAATTTTTTTTTCTAAAGTGCATTCAGCGATTTCATGTAACAAAAAAAAAAAAAAAATTACTTGAACTTAAAACCTCATTATTTTTTTAAAATTTATCTTCGTTTATTACAGCTAACATTTTTTTATAATTTAGAAAAAAGTACTAAATTATAAATTTCCATTGCAGATGATATTGTGTTGAATATTTTAACTAGCAAGTCATGACTTTTTTCTACCTGCATTTTTAGGCCAGAGAAGCCATGTCACCGCAATCAATGAGTAACTTATAACAACTATGGTTTGACAACTTTTCATATTATTTTCATAACTTTATATTTTGCATTGTACTCATTTTGACAACATTGTATTTTACAACTTTTATTCGAAAATATTTAAAATTGCAACTCTGCATTGTGCCATTTCGTTGTAAGATGATTCATTGTTTGGCGAATAAAGAATAAAATATCACGTCGCGTTCGAATTCAAAAGTATACAAAATTGTTCTTGATGAGAAAAGGTTTACTTTTTTGCATTCACATCAACTTCCCACCTCCTCTCATTTTATGTAGAAAAATGTCTTAATACTTTATCTAGTATACAAATTTCTAAAATTTGTTGTAGAATACTTACTAAAAATTCCTAGAATTGGTCTGAGGGGAAGTTGTGTTTATATAATCGTACGGGTTATTCTTCTCTTAAATATTACGTCTTCAGCTCGAAAAATTATAACGCTGGTGTGCAAATTTCAATTTGTTGAAAAATGGCGTTTAAAAGTTTCCTGTATTCTTAAAACCCATGTGTTATTTCGTATTCATCTAAAAAATATGACCCGAACTACGAGATTCAACTAGATAATAAAACTAAAATGTAAAACTTTGCGCATTCATGTTTCTAGCATAAGGAGGACGGTATATTTTCTCATTGATTACATTAATGGCATGGCTTTCAGAAATGCAGATAAAAAAAAAAACAATGACGTGTTGGACTTTAACTTTCTTCCGTAAAAATATTGGCCACAATATTCTCACTCAGTACTGAAATATTACTATATTGCAAGAACACTGTTGGACTGTGTGATTTTTTGTTTACAATTATCAATTTGCTTTTGCTCCTAGCATAGAAAAAAATTTTGTGTACGGGAGTTTCACCCTAAATGAATTGATAAATTTCGAACTTTTTCCCAAACTATTGTTGTGGGCATCAACGCTAAAGTATTGAATTTAAACTTAAAAATTAATAAAAAATTGAAATTATTATTGCATATTTACAAATTTGGACTTCTTGGAAAGATAATAAACTGGGAAATCCATTACAATGTTATCAGGAATTTCTCCACCAAATGGCGGTTAAATTAATGAAGAAGAGGGTGAACAGTAATCTTTTGAATTGGAATTTAAAAATAGCAAAAAAAAAAAAATATATTATAAGCTTATGGTAAATTTAACCGATCCTGGTGCTAAGTATTTAACTTTCCAATAAACTCAAATCAACAAAGCTCCAATAATGCTTTCTATATTTATTACTTTTTAACCTTTTATAACTTGGTCCTAGGACGAAAATTTTCTAACCGAACAAAAAGTCTTTAACATCAGTAATATAGAAAAACTATAGATTTGTGCTTCTAAGTAGTCCTCTTCTTTCCTTCTTTTAGAATCCATTATCAAATCCCTCTTCAAACGCAACGAGTCAGTAATGCATGGTGTTCTGATTATATGCCTATAATTACCATAGAAATATCTCTTTCATCTAAAGAGCTATAGTGAGACAAAGAAGCCTTATGCGCTATTAAGCTTCAATAACTGCGAAATTCGCCATCTATTATTAGTCCTATTCACGATTTGGCGCAAATTGTCTTGCATCATTGCAAATACAAAATATTACTGCTATCACAAAAACAAATATATGCGATATGCAGCAATAAAAAATTGCATTTGTAATGATGCAAGGCCATTTACAAGTTATCGTAAATAGGGCTACTGTGTTTGATTTATTAAATTGTAAAACTTAAAATAAAAAGAAAAAAAATGGCAGCAGAAGAGAAAAAAAAATTTTGTTAATTACTTTAACTTACATATGTACATTGTACAATACATGCGCATATTTAACTGTAAAACAGAAAAGGATTAATATATGTACACACACACATGCATGTATATGTATATTAAGGTGCCTTATGCGCCAAACAAAATAAAAAAGTTTTTCCAACACTCTCGTAAAAAAAAATTTGGCTCTAACGGTAATTTTTACATGGGAAAAATATTATGAACTCAAAAATATTTACGTTTTGCATCAAAATACTTGCAAACATTTTTTATGTAACTCCTGGTAATGAATGCGATTTCCATAAAAATTTAGATAATTCCGTCATTTTTTGTGTGATCCTTGTCTCTACGGCATTATTAAACATGAATTGACTGTTTCTTATATTGGCAGCCGCTACCATTAGCCAAATTTTTAAATGCTTAATTTAAAAACTTATATTTTTGAGCTTCCATTATCTGTGATCTGGTAAAAATTAAAAAAAAAAAAAATTTTCAACTAAAAAAAATTTTTAAAAAAATTTACAAAGTACAATCCTTTGAGGTCTCTTCAAAAGAACCCAGCTAAAGACACTTTATGGTTAGAGCCGAAATACTTTGCGAGTCATTATAAAAGAATCCAAGCTTAATTTTTAGACGAGGGTAGCACCAAATTATTTTTCGTGTGGCACCTTAGTGTATGCTCATGTGTATATTCTTTTGTATGTATGCAATTCGCTTCCATATAACCACTATGCAATACATTTATATGGTATTTGTAAATACTCGCATAAAAATTTGCAAAGGGAAAATGTACAAAAAATAAAGAGAAAATGTAAAAAAAAATATTTTTTAAATTTCATTTTCAATCGATTGAATGCATAAATGTATGAGTGACTTCACAAAGACTCAACCCGCAACAGTATGTTGATACTTTTTGTTCATACATATCAAACACATACAAATGTAGCAGCTTCAGATTAAATGAAACCATTTCCAATATAAATGAAATTCTTTTTCAATTATTATGAAACATCAAAATGTTAAAAATAATAAATTTTATTGTGTTATGAAATTAAGAAGACCATGACAGCCTCGCACGGTTTGAAAAATATTAATTTAGAATTAACTGAAATAAAAATTAAAGGAATACTAAAGCTTAAAAATTTTGATTTTTCCTGACTTTTAAAAACAAAAGTTTCATAGAATAATTTCAATACTTGTGTAATAGACTTTATTGTGGGAACCTTCAACATTTTGCAAAATTCGAATATTGAATCTTTCATAGTTCCAAAGATATTCTGCTGCAACTATCTTGGAAAAACTGTAGATATCAAAGGGATAACCCTTTCGGAACCATAAGGAAACCTGAAAAGATAGCGCATAACCGTACTCAAAATCATATTCTCTGACCCTCATTTCTTGTTACAATTTCTTATCAAAAAACAAGTTTTGCTCTGCTGAAGGTGTGAACTTTTGTGGTTCACCGGCGATCGTGTGACTCTCAATAGGAATTTTTCACCAATTTAGGTAAAAAATTTAGGCTTAGATAGGTTTTGGATTTCTCGATTTTCAGGCGTATTTATAACTACAGAAGTCCAAAAATACGCAAAGCAGCCACCATTTTGCTATTTTGTTCAATACAAAATAATATCTATTCTTACTTTCTTAGATCATTTTTAGCGGTTTTTTCAAAAAATTTGTACGGCCCAAAAACGGTTCTGTAAAAATTAAAGAAAAACACCTCACCAAATTTTAAAATGATATCTTTCTTTATTTATTTATCTTTATATATAAAAAAAAAGTTAAAAAAAGAAAAATTGTCCATTTGGGCCAATGATCCCGAAAGAGTTAAAGAATTTATATATTACTGTATTAAAATTTATGTATTATCGGTGTATAAAATTTTGAGATAATTGACTAATGGGAAAGTTAATTAAAAATTGATTGTACTATGCGACAAAATTCGACTGTAGTTAAGGAAATTTTTGTCCTGTGACAGAGGTTAAAATTTAACCAAAAATATAAATCATTATCAGAGCTATATATATTTTTTATATACTTGTTTGAAAGCTAATATGAGTGAACAATTTTTTTTTTGAATTATTTGGGATTTTCCAGCTACATATGACGAGTTAAAAGCGGTTTAGTTTTAAATGAACAAAATTTTTATGGAGAGGAGTGATTTCTATATAATATGAATAAGCTCGCAAAATTTCGTTAAGTTACTTAAGAAAAATTTATCCAGAAATTGGGAATTATTTTAAATTTTCTGAACTGTGCTCTATTTCAGATTTTCATTAACTTTTTCAGAGGTCGAAAATTAAAAAAAAGTCCTTAACTATACAAACCTACAAAAACTCTTAAAATTCACATAAAAAAATTTGTCGCATAGTGTTGCAAGACAATAACCCAAAATCAGATAAATTAATTAAAAATAAACTGAAGGTGGAAATGGGTTAATTCCATAAAATATTATTGTATTATTACCGGAGAGAAGTAAGCTGTTTTGACAAAGATGTAAGATATACAACAAAGAGTAAAAACTTAATTTTATTCTTCTGCTGCATCATTTTATTTGAAAGTAGTTATATGTAATTACAAAATGTTGTCATTTAATCTTAAAATGATTTCAGTTAATTAAATAATATCAGCTAATCTGAATAACATTTTATTGAATCTTTTTGAATCTGAAAATGATATATACACGAAGTCCATCAATACGGTGAGTATTATGATGATGATTCATTCTAGAAAAAGGATATCGCTCGCTGACTACCGCTCCTCTCTCCTAGGCTTTGTGGCGTTTTCATTTCATTTCAGCTTTAGCTCATGGTAACTGCATCTACTTTTAATTAACTGAAAAATTCATCAGCGTAAATATGAGTTTCATTAAATACCACACAATGTAGCATATACAATCAAACATGCATGTGCATCCATACAGGCACACATACAACATGCATGAATGTACACTTTGGCCACATAAACATATATGCATGTGCCCTGTAGAAAAATCTACCAGGCCTCTTCAATGCATGCCTGAATTCAGATCTGAAATTAAAAATCACTTAACGACGACTGAATTCAGGTTTGAAATTCAGCATTAAGTTTTGTACTGAAATATCCGTACCTGAATCTGTCCGAAAAAGTAATTTGCCTCAGAATAAAGGATCGAGTGAAGCTCAGATTAGAATCGCGTGCGCTCAGAAGGTTAATCAAGTCAAAGATAGTGAGTTCGAATTCTACCAAGCAACCCTTTTTTATTTTATTCGATTATTTTTCAGTGGAAAGTCCAAAAAAAAAAAAATCGAAATCGATATTTTTCTTATTATTTTATTTTCTATAGTTTTAAAAATAAAGAAAACATTTTAACCCTCGGACTACTGGTAAGATTTGACCTTGAAAAAAAAAACTTATTTGACCTAAAGTAGCGAGACGCCATGGCAGTATTATTAAGTGAATCTAGTTCTATTGGAAACCGTTGAGATATTTGAATTCATATTTTTGGTGTGGCACAGTGTTATGATAGGTTCCAGTGGACCTTATCACTAATCCGGACCTCAACACACGAAAACCGCCATAAAAACTGAACCAATTTACGAATCGCTTTGCAAATAGTTTTAAACGAAGTGCAATAATATTTTCATGGAATACATTGTCGGTCCAGGGTATCTTACCTTAGCTGAAATATAGGAAATTTTTAAAAAATCAGAATGGTCTCCAGGGACTTTACCACTAATCCGAGGGTTAAATGAAACAAAATTTACAGTTTTTCGAAGATCAGCTTCAGCCAAAAAAAAAAAAAAAAAAAAACACCTTCGGTCAAGCTCTACCAGTAGGTAAAGCCTGGATCATATTTTCAGAACTAAATTCAAGCCGTTACTTTTTCTACTGGGTCCACATCGCACAGCGGTCTGAAAAATTATTCAAGCGCGAACAATTTTTGTTTTGGTCAAATGGATTCCTTCAGACCTTAGTAATCGAGGCAAAATAAAAAAAAGCATTTGGAATCACATAATCGAATTTTGGAGTTAAGGAATTGAAAAAATTGCGAAAAATTAAAGTTGTAAACAATATGGGCAATTTCAAAGTTGATTTGAATAAATCGTAGTACGATATCCTCATTTTGACTTTTTTAAATTTTTCTATAATGAATTGCCGCTATTTAAAAATTTTCCATACGCGGCAAACGTAACTGGACTGTAAATTTCACGGACTGACGCCGACGGATATGAAACCCAATTTACCTCTTAAGTAATAAGTTAATTTATAATAGAACATAAAACCATGTAAAACTTTTTTTAAAACTTTCTTCATTTTTTAAAAGTAAAAATAACGAGTGGCACGTACTTACCAAATATTGAAATAATCCAAACGCACAAAAAGAAAACACTCTAAAAATGTACAAAAATTCACGACCACTTTTCATAACGGAATTCTGAAGGATAAACAAAAAATCAAATACCGACATATATGTCCTCGCGCCACCTTGCTATTTAACCCTAACAAAAAATAACTTTACCGTTTCCGTGACAACGAGTCTTGACCTTGACCCTGAATAGGAGATTTAACTATTTATTTTAAAATAAGAAATTGTAATGGTCATTGGGATTCGCGACATGAAATTTTTTGATTTATGCAGTGCTAGAATAATTTTTCAGACCACTGTGCATTGCCTGATAAACACAAAAATACTATACACACGGCCATACACATTTACGGGTGTAAATTTACATGTATGTACGTATGTAGACACTGGCAGATTTAGGGTGGGGTTTCAACACAAAAATTGGAGTTTATCGATACATGAATTGCGATTCCCAGAACAAACGTGCAGCCATTGAAAAAAAAAAAATAATTGCAATGCCTCCGCAGCAATCATGTTACAATATAAACAGTAATTATCGCACCAAGCGGGGCGGTATGGAGTTTAGACACAAAATTCCTTCTGGGATCCGCTAGTGTGTAAACATATCCATGTAAGCATCTATTTGTGTGTATGCGCATGCATTTAAATTATATGGAACGTGAAATACTGCACGAGATAGGATATGAAGAGAAATGTTTTCGCCTTTCATTAAAATTTTCTGCAAGTTATTCCAAATGAAAAATTTAATTACTAGCAATAAAAGTAATGATTTTCTTGAGAAGGTAATGAAACCTGTATGCAATCCTTACTGAATTACTAAAATTCAAAAATCTCGCTTTGGCTGAAAATTCAATTTTCATTGACATTTAACTATCTTGCATACTTGCATAGGTTGTGAGCTTTTGATTTATTTTACGTAGCATTGCAATTTTCAAACTCGGAATTTTAATACCTCAAAAATAAAAATATAAGTAAGTACAAAAGAATATTCCAAATCTTTAAGTATGTGAAATGTCAGTAGCTTGACACAAATATAATGTGACGGATGACGACAAGAAAACAAAGAAAACTTTGAAGCTCTCCAAATTTAAACCCATCCCAAGAATTTTGTTTGGATTGCTTTAAATTTGTTTCTTAAATACATTACAATAAATTTTCATGGTTTTTGTTGACAGAATGTTGTCCAATTTATATAAGATGGGGTTGCAAGGGTGCATTTTAAATTCAACACTTCTTCAACAAAAATACAAAAAAAAAAAAGTATAATTCCTGTTCAATGAAGTGTTGAGTGGGGTGATTTGAGACATGAAGTAATTTGAGAATCGTTAATATTTTTGATAAATTGGTAGTTATAGAAGCACCATATACATGGAATGATTAGTTATTTGCATACTCTCTTTTCAATAAAGACATAGGCCGTGTACACGCTTTATTTAGTTCTATCCGAATTTCGATTTTCAAAGTTTTGTTGTGAGTTTTTTGAGGTTCTGAAATCGTTTTTTTCGCATCCCGATAAAGATAAATGTTCGCTATTTTATCTGCTTTTGATTTGCTGGACGATTTTGCATGAATGTGCATTTGTGTCTTGGAGGGACATGAGAAAAAAGTCACTGTGGCGCTATTTTGTGTTTTTGTTGAATTTTGTTAATTTTCGTCAAGAAATTATGTAAGAAAACCCGTTTTCTTCCAAAATCGGTCACGCTGCCAGCCAATATATTCCACCGTTCTATGTTTTCCTCAGAAAAAATATGCATTCGGATTTCATGAGTCACGCCACCCTGAATGTCATTGGTTATACAAATGGAAGCGGCTGGATTTCATTACGTTCAGCGCAATTTCATTGCATACAGTGTATCCACCAAACAAAAATCCCACTCGAAAATTGATACTCGACAACCACACATCTAACTTGCGATTGAAGATATCGATTTGGCTGTCAATAATGGGATTATTATTAGAATGCAGCCATTAGATGTCGCCGCGTTTGGTCCATTGAAGTCATTTTGTTTTTGGATTTGTGGTCTGTGTGAGCACGAATAGGATTAATTGAACCTTTCTGTCATTTTGGATCATTAAATAAGCAATTAGCATGTGAATTTTGAAATATGTCGAGTTGAAAAATGTCGAGTTTTCGATAATATTTTATTTTTACTCAATCCTTGATGACTTTGCCATTTTTGATCAGATTGCTATCGATTTATGCTTAAAATTTTTATAATGCATTGGTCTATTGAATTAAAAAATAAAACTTCAGATTTTGTGATTACTTTTTGTGAGAAAGAAAACTTAGCCCACGACCTGTGTGAAAATTTCTCAAAAATCACACGGAAATTTAACTTTCAGCATCTATATATTAGTCATTTCTAATTAGATTTTAACATACTTAGCAGCATAGGTTAGGTTAGATTGGAGTGGCTGTCGAGAGACACACTTAGGCCTGAACGACCCATTGTGATACCACATAGTTGGACCTACAGTTTAAAGCCGATTCCGAACGGCGGTGTGGCAATTTTTTATCGGCTTGGTGGTTTTGCCATTACCAACCAATGTGTGTACTTGTACACTATCTTATAATTCTCATACACTTCATATTGATAGTGAATATAAGAAAGTAATGAAAATTAACCACCAGACGAAGACGGGAATCGAACCCGAACCTCCCAGATGAAAGTCTAGTGCACTATCCACTAGGCTATCGAGGTCGTCTACTTAGCAGCATAAGACGCGTAGTATAATTATAATTCTTATGATATACAATTTAAATCGGTCGATACTATAGGTAAATAGATATTAGCCTGTAAGTAAGCCTTTAACCTGAAAACAGTTATTTTGTCATATCTCGAAAACTTACCCATAGAAAAAAAAAATGAATATGATTTTCGAGTTAAGCGTCCTCGATTTAGTTTAAAAAAATATGCTTTGGTTCATGTTATGTTTTTAAAGTGAAATTTTGTATTCCAGTGTTATCTTCAATTTTTTCTCAAAACACCACATTTTTTCAATCATGTTTCAAACTCAAAAATAAAATTTTTGTATGATATTTGACAATCTAATGATGCCAAAAGTTGCGGCTAGTCTCTAGCTCTCTAGCGGAAAGAGTTCATTCTAACACACCTATCGGGGAAAACCCAAAACATGACCCAAGTCACCCCACATTACCGTACGTAAAAAGGTATACATGCAAAAGAGTGGAACAATTTTGAATATTTATTCACAAAATTTTTCATTGCTACTAGTACTATCAAACGTTCCGTTTTACCGGGACATCCCGATGAATTTATAAATGTCTCGCCTAGACAACAAATCCTTATTTATGGCAACATGTCCCGGGATTAGATAAAATTGTGTTTATTCTGTGTCACGGGGGAATAATACAAATCCCACCAATTTTTTAATTATGACAATTTGTCCTGGGATTAGATAAAATGAAAATGGCAATCCTATTTGCTACATACAATAAATAAAGTTTATTTCAGTACTAAATTTCTTTAACAATTACGAAACAATCTTTTTTATATGACAATTTTAACTCATTCTCATTTTAATTTCCATCACCCGTTATGTGTGAGTTGGTATTGACTAGGAAATAACCACATGGTTCGAAGATTTGAAAAAGAAATCTTGATTTTTTTAGCAGAATGGATTTAAGAATCGAAATCCTCTCCGCAGCAAATTATCCTTCATAGCTCAAACTAATATCAAAACTCCCAACGTAATTGTGTAATGCTCTTATCGAAATGTATGTCTGCCCCAGTTAAAATTCAATTCAATTAAAATTTCTTTGTCATTGTTTTATTATTATTTGTTTCACTGTGTTATATTAACTTGCTTACTTTTTCAAGTGCATTCTTTCCTGTCCATTGATTAATAATTGAATTCTGTTTTTTACAATAAATAAGAAAAATATTATGAAAATGACCATTTATTTGCAAGCTTTGTGTTTTTTTTAGCATGTGTAGGATAAATGTACCTACAGCTGTAGCTGACACAACAAAGAATATTGTTATTTATTTATGTACGTTGAAAAAGGAAAATAGTAGACACGAATAAAATGAAAATAGCAAAATAGGTAAGATTTTTTGCACTGAAGCTCTGCTTCAAATACATTAAATTGCTTTCAGTTTTCATTCATAGCTTTAAACTGTTGAAAGTAGTTTCAGAAAAATTAATACAATTTAAACAAAGCTGTCTGCAAATCAGAAAATCTCAGCTGGTTGGGTTGTCTATTTTTAGTTGTCTTATATTTAATGGAAAAACACGACGTAGCGAATTAACTCTGTCATATCTGCATGAGCATACGTATGGATATAGATAGATTTGTTATCAAATGGTCCATAAAAATTTGGTAGATCAATATTAACAAACAAGGGATACATCCACTTCCCATGTAATCCTATCGAAATAATATCAAAAATTATTAATAAGTATCTAATCTTAAACTCCCCAAGCAACCAAGTTTTGTACAGTAATAAGTACTTTGGAAAATAAGAATTGTTAAGATTAGAAGTCATAGTTACGGTTGCCGGGGCAGTCTCGCTTTTCAGCAAATTGTCCCGGTGAATTATTTTTTAAATGGGGGACGTAGCGTCCCGTATTTTACTTTTTGTCCCGAAAACTGTCCCGCATTTTTGTCTTTTGGGTTCAAATATAATATTTGGATAACTGAGAACACCGAACTTGAAGTTGAAATGCATAACGCAATATTAATTTCAAAACATAATTTTGATACGAATTGTACAGAATTTCACTCATTTTTTAAAAACTAAAGTGATCTGTTGAAAAATATATACCTAGAATATAGTTTAAGTTTTAGACTGTTTTGTACTAAAATGTAAAATAATAACTCTTCTTGTTCAGAATAATTTAATACATTTTTTTATTGTTATTTCGCGTAAACCAAACAATTTTATTCTGAATTTAAGTAAAATTTTCATTTCGAATATTGATTTGAATTCGGTCTAAAATTTGGTCTGAATTTGACCTGAATTTTTATTTGATTTTTTGTCTCATTTTTGGTCTGATCAAGTCTAAATTTAGGTCTTGATTTTGATCTGGATTTTATTCAAATTTTGGGTTGAGTTTTGCTGAGAAACTAAACTAGAATATTGGTCTGATTTTTTATTTGAGTTTATTTCGACTTTGGTTCTGAATATTAGTTTGATTTTTGATCTGAGTTTTGGTCAGAATTTAGTCTGGATTTTTGGTTTGAACTTTAAAATTATTTTTGATGTGATTATTGTTCTAATCCTAGATTTGCCAGTGTCCTTAACTATGTCAAATACTTCAGTAATCCATAAAATGCTACTCAACTTAGTATTCATAGATAATGGCTGATGGAGGAGAATGATTTGATACCGATTCCCTTCCGTTTTTCCTTTCCTATCAATATATCAACCACTGAATTAATAGAATTTTGAATAAACGAAAAAACTTACACTTATCCTTTCTTACCCTCTTTCACAACTTTTAGCTCCGCTATTACATTATTATAGATAATATAATTTTCACACATTTTCAGCGAGTCAATAAAATTGTTAAAAATGAAATATGTATATCAAAAGATTAAGCACAAAAATTTCCTTAAGACGTGCTATCATTTTTTAAATAAGCCTCATCAGATTAAAGCCTACACGTTTTAGTCACAACAACAAAAATGAGTTTAAGTTGAGCTTCAATGTTTTTCTTTACTCTTTTCATACTTTATTTTTGTGTTTCGTTTTTTTTTTATGTGTGTATGTGTTGATAAAATTAAAACCGTGTCAACACCGACACACCGAAACTCCCAACTCGCACTTTCCAAAAACAACAAACGGCAGCGCGACTATGGTAAATACATATATACTGCTATATAGTTACAATCACACACATACAAACATATATAGGTACTTTTATGCGTATAATAAATGTGTGTATATCGTGCTACCGTCAATTCATAAAAAAGCAGTAGAGCACCATAACCTTTAGCTCACATGTCACAACGAAAGCCAAACAAAAAAATGCAAAAGAATCAACATGAAAAACCTCAACCAAAAATACTAAAAAAAATAAAATGACAGAAATTTCATAAGCGTAGTTAATTTTATTACAACGCATCATAAAAGTAAATTTTTATGTTTATATACTTATGTATGTGTGTGTGTGCGCGCGTCGTCGTCGTCCTTATCGTTGCCATTCGTTGACATTTATGAGCATGTGTGTGTGACACATGCACTAGTATACATACATATATATGTGTGTTGCTTACAAAAGGATGTTTAAGTTGAAAAGAAAAAAACAGAAAAAGCGGTGAACACACCGGAAATTGGTTTATTTGAATACAAATTTTTAACAAAGTTTGCAGATTAAGTAGGAAAGAGAAAAGAAGTGGTTCTTACTTCTATTTTTTTACTCAAATAAATATAAAAACGAAGTTACTAACGTCTGCTGTATAGAAAAAGCAACAGTTTTGTTTTCCAAGCAATAGCAACAAATTTTTATGAAGTTCTATTAATAGTAGGTGCATATGCAAGGTGATTCCGTTCAAATGATTAATTAAAAAGTAAGTAATAATTTGAAATACTAGTGGAAAATCGTTTGGTAGAGCCAATTTTTTCAACCTTACAAGCTATAAATAGATAAAGATGTTTGCACTTTTTATCAATCTTTTTGTCATAATCTCGAAAGTTGATGAACAAAATAAATGAACTAAATTTCTTTAACGTAGTTGAGAGCCTATAAAATTAACTTAACTACGGATATTAACTTTTTTTTTAGCAAATAATGATTGTGCTGTAAGCGGTCAAACTTTAAAGTTCGGTTTAAAAAACTGAAAATTAATTGTTATTTAATTTCGAAAGCTTTGATACCAAATATTAATATAAATAAAAGTTTTATTAATTTAAGAAAAAAATAAATGTCATGAAATAAAAAATTATCAAGTTTAGATTTTATAGCAAGCAGACTGAAACCAGAGACATAAATATTACACCCTCTAAAAACGTGTCTTGACTTTTGCTACCACTTTTTTTCTTGTTGGCCATTGCGATGGAATAACCCTGTATGCATATGGGAGTGTACATTGTGGCTGCTTATTTAATAATAATAATATTAAGAAGAAGAAGACCGCCGAGACAGCGCCATTTCAAATTATTCTAATGAGAACGTGCGTCTCATTCTTAAATAAGGATTTGTGAAATCTGAGTTATTATTTTATAATAATATATTGTAGAAGAAGAGGCGAAAAACACTTTTTTGTTGATTTTGAAATTGGCTTAATAAGTGAAATGTTACCGAGTAGCTATGAAAATTACTGTTTTGTCATGTTCTAGTTCAAGAGTAGCATTAAAATGGGCTATAATATTTTATAGGTATGAAATTATTTAATTAACTTATGAACGTCCTGTGGCGGTATACAGATAAAGAATATGTTATACATCATTAAAGATTGCTGTAGTTATGAAGACGACCACCAGGATGGTTACGACTCACATCTAAAAATGAGTCCAGTAAAAATATAAAATTTATATTTTTTCTCGCCTCGTAATTGACTACTTCAAGTATACAACAGCTAGAAAGACAAATTCATCTAAGAGAAGAGGAATTTTGGAAGCATACTACTTTTGGATACACTTCGATCGTAAATGAATATAAATATCGGTAGCAGAAAGAAATTTTTCAACCGTCCTACCTAGCAGACAAAAATAGAAGGGTAATGCGGTTATTACTAGCAACATTGTTGCAATACTTAACCATTTTAGGAAAGGGGATTGAACTAAGTACTCTAGGCTGATGTGGGCAAAAGGGGAAAGAGAGGTTTTGGGGCTTTTCAATTAAAGTTTATAAACAAGATGTGCACGATTTAAAAAAAAAATCTAACAAATTGGTATATAATTTGAGCTTTTTAAAAATATTTTGGCCTCAAATTTGTTTAAATTCCACAGCTCTGTTATTACTCCTTACAAATACAAACATATTGAAAATTGTAATGGCGCAGAAAAAAGTATTCACTGACTCCATACAATAAGAAAAAACAATAACCTGCGCATATTTTTGTTCAATATTGGACCGATTAAATGAAATAAAAAACTGATTTTTATTCCTGATAGTTAATTACTCGAAAATGTCATTGAGACGGTAAAATTTAATGGATTGGGATTCGAATTGCTTTCCCATCTACCGTATTCTCCATGTTATTATTATCTTTTTCCAACCTTGAAAATACGGTTCACAGGTTTTGATACCACAGAAGAGTACGAATGGGAAACAGAGGCATTTAATAATTCACCACTATCATCTACCTTATCACCAAATGCTGGAAGAACTAGTAATTGTTGAGTCCTTTGTGGTAAAATTTAAAATTTTTTCGTGGTGGTGTTTGCATCTGAATTGATAAAAGTATGATTCATTCATTTAAATTCTTGTTGTGCCTCCTCAGATAATTGTCCTATAGGTAGCGAAGCGTGTGAAATTGTTTCAAAACCGTGAATAAAATTTTTATGTATTGTTGGAAATGCTTCGACAAAATTTATGCCTGCAGAGTGAATTCTTTAAATATACCTGAAATAATTTCATTGCCACAAGAAACTGAATTTGAAAAGTGGATTTAGCACTTTTTCGCTAGAAACTAGCGAACCGTAAAAATACAAAAACACAGCTTCTAAATTATAGTACTTGCTAAAATACTTCATATTTTTCAAGAAACAACAAACAAACAAAATTGCTTAATTTGACGTAGGCGCAAAAAGTCGCAGAATTCTTTTTCAGAATATTATAGAATGATTGACATACCAATAAAAAACAAAAATATCTTTGCTGGTGCTAACGTGGAATATAACTTTATGCTTGCCTTTACACATCAAAAACACTTATTTTTTGTAATACAAAGTAAAATTCTATAAAAAAAGAGAACAACACACTTTACTCTTTTCAACCAAACAGGTTAATTTCAATAAGTGCCTAAAATTGTCAAATCCATAGCATAGCTTTCCATCAAATTTGTTGCTTATTAATTAAAAAAAATAGCTACGAAACTGCTACAATTCAAAATTAATCTCCTCAAATAAAACCAAAATTAAAATAGCACAAACTTTGAAAGCATATAGCGGGAAAAGTAATAACTCTTTTGATAAACTTTTTTTTTGTTAGTGATGTAAAATTTTATAACCTTTATATTAGAGGTAACTTTTCAAGCGAGCTCCCAAATTAAACTTTTTAATTAAAGTAACGATGTTTCTATTACATCGTTACTTTAAATAAAAAATAAAGAAGAAATTGACGAATTAAGTACCTCAGTGAATATCCCAATCTCCAGATCAGTCGATTTAAAGAACAAACCTGCCGGGGAATCCGCTAACAGTACTAAAAAGGTTCGTCAAAATTATTGAGTGGTTCATAATGGAAACAATAGAGTTTGAAGTTACAAAATATAGCGACATCATAATGTACCAATTTTTGAGCATTTTCCTTTAACTTAACTTAACCTATAGTAGATCACTAAGCAAAAAGGTTTTAGGTTTTATTTTGGAGAAATTTTTACAAATAGATATTATTTTTTTTCAACATATTACTGTGGAGAGGGGCAATTTACTTTTATTTGCATTTCATTACACCTTCTTAGGATATTTAGTGAAATATATAAAGGAATGCATTATGTTTTATCATAAAATTTACTATTTAAAGTCGACAAAAAATTCACACGAAAGTTAACACTTCATACCGAGATACAATTACACGTTAATGCGTCAAAAAGTCAAACTAATGTTTTAATTTCGATCGAAAACTTATTGCTTAATTTTATGACTATTTTGCTCAAAAACAACAATGTAAAACTTTGTTGTTGTTTTTTTTTTTTTTTTTTTTGTTATTTGGAATAGACGAACTTGTCTGCTTTTTAATAGCTTGACAACAACAACAACAACTAAAACCCTATTAAATTAATTGAATGTCATTAACTGACAATTTATTAAAGCAACTGAACGCAGAGACCTCAGCAACTCGCCATCATCATCGTCATCATCGCCATCACGTATTTAATGCACACGACGACGAACGAAATGATAAAGCTATAAAACTTTTGCGCTTTTTACTTGTTGCGCCAGACACAAATGTCAAAAAGTCTGTGTCAACGGCAACGCCAAGAGAATGAATAAGGACGAGCAGAACGAATATCGAGGATAAGAACGACAATCAAGTGCGCCATGATTTTGCGCTTGAATGCATTTTAATGGCTTGGCCGCATTTTAGCTGCCATCACCATCATTGTCCCTTCCCTCCTTCTCTCTAGCGATCGAGCACATTCACATTCAACATGTTGAACGTTATTCAATTCGAAAATTGTTTCAATCGAGATTTTCTTTACTATTTACACTTTTTTTTTTTTTTTTATTCGTTCTTGTGTTTGTGTTTTTGCTGCTTTTGCACAATCAAAAGTAAATTAAGTGACTAAATAGAAAAGGAGTGTAGCAAAAACACTAGCACATAGAAAATATTGGAGGGAAAATGAATGTGAGTGTCTGAAGTATATTTGCTAAACGTTTGTTCTTATATTTAGTTCGAGAAGAGTCACTGCTGCAATATGAAAATATCATTAAAAGTTTTATGCAAGAAATAAGAGCAATAGCAAAAATGCCAGTGCAAAGTTACAATTGGTCATTTGAAGTTGTTGTTATTGTTATGGATTAGATTGGATTCGGTTGGGATGTGTATGCGTGCCTTGGTGGTGGTCACCCATAAAAATCCTGTTAAATCATTTTATAACTTAATACTGTAACCACTAAAGCGTTAATATCTTTGCACAGAGAGAAATGTCAATAAAATGATGGAGCTTTTTAAACAAGCAGCAACATGAAGCAGAGTAGAAGTAGCGCAAAGGAATTACAGAAGTGGTTGCTGAAGAATTGTATGAAAAGTTGTTAAAAGTTGTGAAGATGAAAGTAAAAGTTTTGTTTGCCCTTCTTTATGGTGTAATTTAAATAGTTAGTTAAAAAATTCTGAAGGGCAGACATCCCTTTAAAAGGATTAAGTTTGAGAGGTGAAAATGTTTTTTTTAACAAAGTAAACCAAATTTAATTTAGGAAATCTTAATGCAAGACAAAAGTATATAAATACCACCTTGATCAAAAAGTTCTCGGAATAACTAGCGTGTGGCGCTCTCATCGTTCCGATTTGAGTTCTTTTTTTCTTTGTTAAGTTCATACATCTGCTGTTAATATTCCCTTTGAATCTTAGCGTCATAGCTTGACATTTGCAAAAGTTACGTAGCCAAGACATTTATCTCTGTGTGTGTTGGCGATTTTTTACAATTTTAGAAATTTGTAACAACGAACTTGTATTAAATTTTCCGTAAAAAAACGGATTTAATGGTGCGCGAATGTTGGAAAAGTGTTTCGGCAACGATTCTCTAAAAACGGTCGTTTACCAGTGGTACGAGCGGTTCAGAATTGATCGTGAGTCAATCGAAGATGATGAACGCAGTGGCAGACCAGACATCGAAAACCGACGAAAACGTTGATAAAGTGAAAGAAATTTTGGTCAATAACAGGAAACAATGGAAAAATCGCAGGAAGCACTGATGGACATACCGAAAACCGAATATAAAAAATGTTTCGAGGATTGGATCAAGAACTGGCAAGTGTATTGCAGCCGATGAGGATTACTTTGAAAGGGACAATATAGATTTAGATGAATAAACTTGTATTTTTAATTTTCTGAATAAATTCCGGAAACTTTTTGATCAAGGTGGTATTTCTTAAGTTTCCACTGTAGCACAGTTTAAAGAACAAAGTGAAAATGTGGCAGCAAGGTAGCATTGTAAAAATATAGAAGACGAGTAATTAAGCACTAACCGCAAAAGGCTTCGAACCTGTTCTTTTGGGGATGTTGATGAAGCAATGGTATCATAATCTCTATAAAATGAAGTTTCTATATGACGCTGTGATTTTCTGGTCCCGTGCGAATTCACTATAGGGAAGTTCGATTGTATTAACAAAACGGAAAAATTTTGTTTTATTTTTCCTTAAAATGTATTGTATTAAAAAATCAATACATAAATATTTTGTTGATGATTGATGTCTAAAAACCGAAAAAATCAGTGTTAAATACATATTAGTCGATTCGATTAAGAATTAGTATTTACATATGAAAAATAGCATTAACTTATTTTGGCCAGCCCGGTGATTCTAGTCACCACTAGTTTGAAAGACCGTAGCGCCTCCGATATTGCAAATATGTGCCAGTTTGTGATTTCTACGTTTACAAGGGACCTTTTATAGGGGTATGAGTAAAACATTATAAAACAACTTTTTTATAATTTCATAAAAAGTAAATTTAATGAAAAAAAAAGAACTGAAATTGTTATGTTGATTCAGAATGCTCGTGATACATACTTTTAGTAAACACACCCATACCATGCACATATATATGGTTAAAGTACGTAGTATATTTGAAAAAATTACGATGGTGATTTCAGCCACAAGTGGGCAAAAATGTGTAATGAATTCATGGGAATCTCTTCCAGTGATCGTTCGTAAGAACAGAGTTGATGGTGCTTACGTGTCTGAGGTGAAGCAAAAGCGTGATTCCTTAGCATTGTTCGATTCCAGCCAGCAAGTTCCACTAATTTAATGGAAAGATAACGCTGAAGTCATGGTCCTAATAAACCATGGAACTTTTTGGTCAAACGAAACGGTACGATCGCAAGAAAGAAAATCACGTTATCACCAAAATTCCTCAAGCCATTGCGGACTATAATGAGCATATGGGTGGCGTTGACTTACACGACAATGCAACGGCAAATTATCGCATTGAATTACGATCAATACCACATTTTATCATTATTTAAATGGTAAAAATAAATTCTGTAGTTTATTTCTTATTTTTTTTTTTTTTTCTTTTTATGCTACAGTGGGGAAAAGACGTTTTTTGCCAAAACTTTGTTTTCTTTTCAATGAATCGTCGTCGAGCAAAGAGTTAATCTTTCTGCCCACTGGTGACTGAAAGCACCAGTCCATATCTCGGCGACCGCTTCTTCCATTTTGGTAAAATTTGGATTTGGATTTGGATTTTTCATTAGAGAGTCGCAATAAACATTCCCTAATCCATTCCATTTCCTTAAAATCGTTTCACTAGAACTGGTAGCTCCACAAAAATGAAAAAAGGCCCCAAAAAATTTGTATGGAATTTTTTTTTGAATTTTGGGATCATATTTCAATGTGTGTGTGTGTGTGTGAAATGTGGGCTTGTTTTATAACTTTTTATTATTCTTTTAGCATTATTGTTTAATTAAGCATATTTATATTATAATTAGTCTAAAATATGAACTGCTAAATTTGGGAAAATTTGTTGCTCCGATAGAGTAAAAAAAAAAAATTTTTAAAAAATGTAAAGTTATCAAACATGATTAAAATATTAAAATATTTTCAACATTTTTACGATTACATTCATATGCAATTTTTGTTATTGTATTCAAGTTAATTTTTCTCAACTTTTAAATATTTCTCTTCTTTCAAAAAAATGGCAATGCATTTTGTGCATCTCTTATTGAAATAGAAAACGGAAAGTACTCTTAAAATCATTAAATGTCTCACATATAGCATGACGACCTTCTAAACTAAACACACGAATACACAGACATTTCAGCAAGTACCAATATGTACGTGTGCATGTAAACGGAGCTCAAATAAGCATTCAACGATCATAAATAACTGCAATAGCAGTATTAAATATGTGAAAATTTGAAAAAAGTGTTACAAAATTTAATATGTCAAGAGCACTCACACTCACATGGCTGTCACAACTTTTATTCACACAAAACAGATGCACATAAATAAATTTGAAGAACGACAGTTGGAAAAACCTGATGCACTTTCAAATGATGAGCGCTAGATTTACTTTGTATCGTAACCATTTTATTACACTTAACAGAAAAGTGCAATGCCAAACTGATATTTTTACGGCAAAAATATTAATTCTACGTTAAAAAATGTTATATTGATATGTTTCAAATTGATAATATTCACATTATATTATTATTTTATACTGTTAAAAATACATGAAAAATTTTCTTATTTTTGTAAAACTGATATCACCACAATCAAATTTTAACATCCAAAATGTAACTAAATTAGACTTCTGTTATAAAAAATGAGGATTTTGTATGTGTTTGAATATTATATGTAAGAAAAGAGTTATTACTCAAAAAAAATTATATTTCGTAAAAACAGATTTGTATTTTTAACATTTTAAAATTTGAGTTCTTCATTAACGTAATATTAAATTTACATTAAGTAATATCATTTTTAGATTGGTGGTTTCGTATGTTAAATTTGTAACATTATCACACCAATTATAAATTTTTCATGTTGAAATCACATTTAATAATGCCAATTTTGATGTTTTTTAATGTTTTGTAAATATTCTAACAAAAATATTATTTTTACAGTGAAACCGCTTTATTTAAGTAAATGGAATCCAAACGAAATAAAAACTTATTACAAACTGAGTCAGGTCTTTAATATCCTTTCATCATTATTACGAATTAAGTTACGGTGAAGCTGAGCTAAATTTAATTAAAATATTCCTGCATATGGAATTTCTTTCTCGAAAACAATCCTCGCAGCGCCTTTTCCCGTGACTCTTTTTATAATTTTGACCAACAAGCTAGATTAGCGTGGTTGAATAGATGCTAATAGATTTATTTCGACCCCGGTATTCAAATCTGCCTATTACATCAGACTTTTGCGAAAAGTTTGGTAACAGGGACCATAATCACGAGTTTGTCTCGACTTAACCTATTATTTCCTTGCGTATTGATTAACGGGATGGAATTCCTTTTGGAAAATATCTTGGTGATTCTCAGTAATTCTTTCTTCTTTCCCCGGTCATGCTATATAAAAACATAAAAATATAGTGTATCCAAAGATGCTCATTCAATGCTTTTCCCATATGCATATTTTAGTCGCCGGGTATCCATATGAAAGTGTATGTAACATATGTAGATTTGAGTGTACATATGTGAATATATATGAGTACACCTGTTAATGTCAACAACATCTAAAGAATGGATGAAAGAAAGAAGAGCCCCATTCAATGTTGTAGTAATAAATGTGCACGCAACTTTGTATAAAATATTTTTCTGAATAGCAGCAACTATATGCATACATACAACTATACCCTCGTGCAGACACACACATACACTTATATAGTGTTACAAAATTTAATATGTAGAATAGTTGAAATGGGTATTTATAGATTTATACGAGTAGTTATTATTATGAAATATTACGTTTCAAAGTTGTAAAACTTTTCCGAGATAACATTTTTCAAGTTTACATTCTAATAAATATTTTGCGATAAATAATTTTGGTTTTGTATTATTTTATTTTGTTATTATTTATTTAATATTTATTATAGTTTTAGGTAACTACATACATGTGTGCTCCAACTTTCTACTTTAGAACAAAAATGAAATTTAATATTAAAAATAGAAGAAAATCTTATTCTTTTGCTTTTTTACATTTACATTCATTCGTTACTCTACCTACACAGACTTACATACATATTTCGGTATATATTTTTCCTTATTTTCTCAATGTTTACTTGAGAAAGAACAGCCAGAGCAGGGGTAGAAAATTTGTCAATTTAAAATTTCATTTAGTAGCCTGCACGTAGCTGCAGAATTTGATCAAATTTCATTCAAATGGAAGCAAGTTAAAATATTCTTTAGTTTGATTTTTATATAAGATATGAAGTTTTTTAATAAAACTTTTTATTTTTTTACTCATGGCAAATTATTGAGCAAAGAAGTTCTGGTTAGAGCCTTTAGTTTACTATTGCATTTTAAGTAATTAGTGTGGAACTTTCAAGTTTGAATTAAATGAACTAAATTCCATATTTAGTCGACCAAAACTTTAGTTATATGATTTTACAAAAAACAAAATCATGTATGTGGAAATACACATTTTTTGAACACAACAAAAATCAAAGATGTATGTTTGTATATATAAAATGAAGTACTGGTGAGTTATATTTGGTTCCAAACTAAGTTTATATCGTTTACCAGTTTCAACTAGAGTGTTCCTGGGTAATGTTTTTGCTAAATACAAAGGAGAAAAAATGTCAGGATCAGAGCCTTTGATCACAAAAATTACGAAATTAAAACACTGAAAGAGACATTACCACTTAAATACAACATTTTAACTTAACACTCATATAGCTTCGTGGTTATAAGAACATAAGATGCCCTCTGGCAAGACTTGAGTCCTCTTTGGATTTATCTCACTTAAAACAAGACCAATTTTCTCGCACTTTTTGCTACAATTTAACATCTGGTGGAAAGGTTTAATTAATTATATTTTTCAGGAGGGAGTTCGTGGCGATAACAGCACTTTATATAAGACATTGGGCGATTGGCAGGGATGTGGCGTGAATGTGCATTCTGCATAATCAGTTCTGTTGTAACTGCCATGAGACTGAAGAAAAAAGAACTTTTTGAAACTTTCTGTCTGATTGCTGGGTTTAGAATGATATATTGTAAAACCTTTTTTATGTCTGACTTAATACTCTGAGAAAGCTTTGTAATGTGACTAAATAAGTTTGGAGACTTGATATACTGAATCAAGGGTAAAGCACAGGACAGACAATTGTTTCATACATAAACGCTTAAGCTAATTAAGTACTTGTTCGGACCATCAAACTATTGGGAGTAGTGCTGCGTCAAAAAGAGTAACTACTTTTTTTGGGGACTGTGTACATTTTGTACTCGATGCTTTCAAATTAATATTTACTTGGGATCGGGTAAATCAGATGTGTATTTACTTTCTCTCTACAATAAATATGAGTTATATTTATTGTAGAGTATTTTGCAATGGAAAATTTGTTCAATATGAAAATAATTTTGAATAATTGACAAATCAACTTTACAGAAAATTTAAAGCTTGTATTCGGGCATTTTCTATGGATTAATCTATGAAAATTAGAAGGAAAAAATTTAACATATATGTAAGCAAATTTAGATTGAAACAATTTTTCAAAAATTAAAATGAAATATGGTATTTTTAAAAAAATTTGGGTAAGTACGATACGAGTAACCATCGTTACTTCTGTTTAAATATTTGAGTAGCATCGATATTTTAACTCTATACTTTTAATGAGTTGAGGTATCGAGAAAATTTTGATATCGTTGTAACATTAAGAGTTAGGCCAAGATTTTCCTGATTATACATATATTGCACTGTATGAAAAATACGAAGTAAAGTCTTTGTATTGAATGAAATCTTTTTTATTCGAAAGCAGATATTAAAAATTTAAAACTCATTTTGAATGTAAGAAAGAATATAAAATATAATTCATGATTCTAGCGCAATTTTTTTTTTCAAATTTTATAGATGATGAAAACTGGGGAAAATAGGATTTTGTAAACTTGTTGGCAACGATTACTCTCAAAATAGATGAGAGTTTTGAACTTAATTTCAATTCTAATGTCTAATTTTGGGTAAAAACTCTCCCCATCGCACTTGAGGAAAATAACTATTTAACCAAATCAAACTAGTGATAAGGCAAGCATGCAGTCTTCTTCAAAGCATCGCGAAGGTAGTTGTTTTCACATACAAATAGGCTTTAAAACTCATCAAGAAGTTTCTTTCTTAGGCATATGCATTTGGGACTGCGTTCCCTCCTTCAATTCCCTCTGAAATGTTTTTTTATTTTTTCACCACTACAAGCAACCAAGATTTCACCTGCTTTAATGGAAATTTCAAAATTGAAACTTTTGGGTAACTACGTATCATAATAAATCAAGCCAAATAAACAAATACACACACTGTGAGATCTACATTATACTTATGTGAAAATATTTATCGCTAGTATTAAATAAAACCTATGATAAAGAAAAAAGACTTAGTCGAACTCCAAGGATGCTACCGTTTGTGATGGCTTTCAAGGTCACTAATATTTTTGTATTCAACGTAAGCAACAAACAACCACTTCATAATTGTATAAAATAAAGGCAAAATATTGAAAAAGGGTTTTAAATTTATGCGACAGTTAATATTTATTGTTAGTATAGAAAACTATCGAACAAGAACTCATTCTATATATACATATATGCATTAGAGTGCATCGAGCCTTATAGAAAACCGCCAGAGCAACCAGAGAGGCCAACAGGTATATTTGACCACCAGTTTGGTTTTCGCATGGGACGGTCTACAGTGGATGCGACCCACACTATTATGACTGGAAGCAGATTATGCGGGCACTGGAGAGCTACGATGTGCCATTATATCTACGGCGTATTGTCGGTAGCTACTTCAGCAACAAGCGACTTCTATATGACACAGATTATGGGTCAAGGTTGTCCCTGCAGGCACAATGTTATTGCTTTGGTGGCAGTATCGAATAGACAGGAAGACTTGCAGTTAGACTGCAATGATGCAATTTCCAGAATGCAACGATGGTCAAACGCGGCGGAATTGGAATTGGCAGCCCAAAAAACGGAAGCCGTGCTTTTGAGCACAAGAAAAAAAAGAGAGCAGCTGAAGGTGATATCATAATATCTCAACCTCTCATCCGATATCTAGGAGTGCTCATAGATACTAGGATGTCTTTTAAGGACCATCTTGCAGCGGTCAGCAGCAAAGCGGCGAAAATAAACGACGCACTAATGCGCATAATGCCAAACGTTGGAGGGCCACGCGCGAGAAGAAGGAAGCTTTTGTCCACCGTGATGGACTCTGTAGTGTTATATGCAGCACCCATTTGGGCAGGTGCAAAGAAGACGTTTACGCTAATTCCCGACATTGCGAAGTGCTGTCAACGGAGGCGCGGGGATGTAAATTTTTACATCACGCAGCTGCTAAGCGGCCATTGGTGCTTTAAGGAGTACCTGCATAGATTCGGATATGACGATGACCCATACTATCCCACATGTCCGAATGAATATGAAAACCCGAGGCATGTGGTATTTCATTGCGCACGCTTCGAAAAGGAGATGGAGGAACTGAAACAAGCCTTTGGCAGAACATCAACACTGGAGAATTTTACCACACAGATGTGCGAATCGTTGGGAAAATGGAAGACGACATGACACAGTGGCTGCGTTGATTATGATCCAACTACGCCCTACTGAAAGTGGGAACAGATCAAGAACTGAACTACTAGATCCACCGTCGCGAAGTAATACCTACGGGTAGTCCCACGGGGAGAGTGGGAGGAGACCAAGCAGGTGGTTTTAGTTGGTAGGAATCCGACATACTCGTAGAACAGGAGTTCTGCGGTATCTATGACGATTTCCACCTTCTAACGAACGAAAAAAAAAGCCTTATGGAAAAGCTCTAAGAATTGACTTTTGTACAGGACATTTTTTCTGTACGCCACTTTGAGCCCCAATAATTAAACTCAAAATAATAGATACTCAAAAATAATAGGTTTTTGTAAAATTTTCAAATTGAATTTAATTAACAATTTTTTAAATTACGGAATCATAGAAATCGTATGAGAAATATCACTAAAGTAACAATTCGAGTCAGCAGAAATTTTGGGCATCTATTATTTTTTTGTTTCTATTTATTTATTTATAGTAGTATATAATATTTATACAAGAATTTACAATGTATAGAAATCGAAGTTATTTTTATTTATGATTATTCTCTTAACAAATCTGATCTTAGTCTTTAGCAACTTTCAAATATTATAGTACAGCAAGTTAATAGAGTGCATATCAGTGCAATTAGCAATTAAAATTGGATTAAAATAGTTAAAGTCTGCGGGTACTGTTCTCTAGCTGCAAAGTACATATCGCTGCATTAATTTTCTAAACCCTAACGCGCATTTTTCAAATTTTACAGGAGAAGCAAAAAACATTTTGATATTTGGAGTACTGCTTTAAGAATTTCTAATTTTAACTTAACGAAAAGGTTGCAAGTTTTCAGTGTAGGTCTCTAAAATTTTCAGTACAGATGAAAGTTGGCACGCTTTATCATGATCCATCAAAAATTTGATATTGAAATTAGGGCAGCGATATATAGGACAATCGAAACGAGATTCTATTTGGCCAAAATTTTCCCAAAGAAAAATTTCTTGTTACAAAAGACGATTTTAAGATGTGTTTCAAAGCGCAATAGCGTAATAGTTAGTGACTTGGATTACGACGCAAAAATAATGCGCTCACATGAACGGATGCGTAAGCCTTAGTTTAAGTCCTTCATGGGTTGTTGTGCTATAAAAGAAGATGAAGACAACAACAAAGTTTTTTCGTGATGTACTTTAATGTGCAAACATTTTTGCCCCTTTCTACAATATCATGGATCTAATACTGTTCCAGCAAAAAAACAAAAATTAATTTTAGCTTAATAGTAAATACATTCATATGCACTTACAGCGAAATTCCCCTAAAAGATAAAAATAAATAAAAATGAAGCTAGTAATGTTGTATCGCGGTAGAAAATAATCTCAACATCAAAGTGAAAAACCATAAAAATTAATATAAAATCAGAGGAAAAAAATTTAATAAAATGGAAAAAAAATAAAATAAAGCATAAATTCTGTCTTAGTTATGAATTTTTCTATATGAGGATAGAAAGGAATAGGGAAGAGGAAGTAAGTAGTAGGTTAGAAGAAAGACTATGTACCTTAAAATGTTTATTACATTATCATGATGAGTTTATTAGTATACTTGCCATAAAATTATTATGCATACAAATATGTAGATACGTATTTATATTAAATATTCAAAACCTAATAGCTAAGGCAGCAACAGCATAAACAACAAATAGAAGTGAAGCGGAAGAGGGTTAGGTGAAGTGAAACACCTAAAATTAGCCGCATAAATTTTGTTGTTAAATATTGCTGAGCATAAATTTCACGATGATGAGGCAAGGGAGATGAAAAATACATAAATACAACAGCTGCATAGTGTAACAAAATGATTAAAAGCTATGTAGAAATTGTAATGAGATGCTGGCAAATTTGTCTGTATCCATATACTTCAGTTTCCGCTTTTCAGGATACAGGTATGTGCCAGCAGGTTGTTTACTGGTTTCTCTTTAATCGCTTCATTGCGTGAGGAGTAGTGAAATATTCAAAGTATATCATTAATGGCTTATTACAAGGACCAGTGCTATGGATATTATCTCTAAGCTCTTTGCTAATATTCTTACAACTGTAAGGTAGAAAATTTGTCGCTTATGTATACGACGTAGCCCTAAATGTAGCTGGTTTTTTTTCTGAAAATTTTGAGCCAGTTAATGAAAGTTAAGCTTATTTTTATTATTTGATATTTAAATAGAAGTCAAAAACTGAATGCTCGTTACCCAGTTAAACAATGTCGTTGCATTAAAATAACATTAAACTTAAAAAGATCTGGAAATAAACTCGTATGGTTAACAGTAAAAAACTAAGTTGTTACAAATTTCAATATTTTGGCTTTTCCATCGCATCATTGCGTTTTAACATTTCTAATTACATATATCACTATCTATTTCTAATTATACCCTATCGCCAATGTGAAAATATAGAATTTTTGTAACCTTTTTCTTTATATATTTTTAATATATATATAATAATTATGATGTTATTATGAAATTAAGTTAAGTTTTAACATTTTTTTTAAACAATATTTGGACTTTCTAGGTGTGTTAGAAGGTTTTAATTTAACAGTGTATTAATTTAATGTAATCGTTCAAAAAAATGATTAAGCATTTTGAGATTGGAAAGTTAGAATACAGTCGACTCATTTTATAAGGTAATCAAATATTTTGTATTTACATAGACCTGCGAGGTTTTAGAAAACTGATAATAAGCAGTGGTTTCCTTCGTATTTTATTTGCGTACTATGTATATGTTAGTTATTAAACTATGCGTTTTTAGTTTAACATTTGTCAAAATAATGGATTTACACATCGCCTCAAAGACTAACTTGCGAGTAGTTTTAAAAAAATTTAAAAAATTGGTTTTAATTTTATACAGGCAGAAAATTGACAAAATCAGAGCTTTTGGGCTAAGATTTTTCGTAGTCTTCAAAGGATTCAGCACATAAATATGTTTCTTTCCCATCCCATTTAAAAAAAACGAATTTCGCAGGCGTTATTTATTGAAATTGACTATGATATTTTTGGTAAATTTTATAAGTACAAATGATTGTTCAAATAACACCCTGTTTACATATATTCGAAAATTCGCAAAATAAGCATAGTTATTTAACAAACAGTTGCAATGATATAATGTCTGTACCGCCCATGCTGTTTTAAAGCCGCACCATTTTTAAGGGGTACGTGAAATGATTTTTGATTAAATCGTACCTAGTCTGAGCCCAAACCTGAACTATCGGTCGGGCACTACTGGGAACCTGTCTAATTATGAAAGTGGCATTTAAGCAGTTACATTAAGATTGTCCTAATTTTAAGAAACACCCAAATAGTGATACGGCACCAAAAAAAAAAAAAATAAAAAATTGTTTGTTTGCTAAGTTTGTCCTACCATGAAAAGAACTGAATTAGATACCAAATATTTGGCAGATTTAAAGAAGCAAACATTGCAAATTACTCTTGTAAGAAAATTTAGTTTTAGTTAGATTAGTTAGATTTAGTTTTAAGTACTAAATTAACATAATGAGTATCAGAACTATAAAAGAACGCAACCAATTGAGAGTATAAGCCACAAATGAATAATAATTTCTGATTGGACTCATTATATAACATATTCGACTTCAGAATAAGGAAAGCAGTTGGAAGTCTTTTTTGGAGTCGCCGATTAGTTATTCATTTAGAAAAGTCTTTTTTGGAGTCAAAGGAATGCAATCTTTTTTTGAAATCATGAGAATGTAAATCTTATGACTTCAAAATCATAACTGCTTTGGAGTCACTTGAAGTCAATTGAAGTCAATTGCATTCACTTGAAGTCATTTGGAGTCAATTGGTATTTGTATTTAATCAAACCCAATTGTTAAAACAGTGCCACAATAACTCGTTAGCCTATTCATTTAATATAACAGAATTCAAACTATGTCTTCTCTCTTAAATGGGGACACAATAAATACTTAGACCCCTCAAACTGTTTCTTTCATAAATACTACATAGGTGCAGTTTTATATTTTCGTAATTAAAAAACGGAAGAACCAAAACTTAAGAGTCCTGAGTATTGATGAGAGAAACAGTTTTTAGAGGGTAAATGGTTTGGAATAAATGCGTACGATTTGCAGAAAAAATTTTTATTAGTTCAAACGCATCTTGGAGAAAGTGGTATTGTATTGTGTTATAAGTGCCTTTGCTACTAACTTCAAAGATATCGTAGGGGCAACATTCTTTACAATAATCACTTAAGTACTCGTATGCCAAAGAATCGTTGTGACCTCAAAACAATTGAAATGATTTTCAAGCTGAGATAGAAGAAATGTATAAAAATAACAAATGATGTGCGAATAAATATATGCCTTGAAAAATCAATCTGTAAAGCCTAATTAGTATTACAATATCTAATTAATCATACCTATAAACACAAAGCTATAATGCTTTGCTAGGCCTTACATCAAATAGTTGATTTCAAATCTGCTGTATCTCAGGACATTCAGGTAAAATGATTTCAAATGCTTTCATTCATTAAGTGCGAAATGATCTAATGAGACAGGGTTTATTATTTGAAATGCCTCTAGGATCTCACCATCATTCAGTTACCATTTATCGTTCGATAAACAGCTTTGTAAAAATTCAGTCAATAACAGATAAAGAAACCAAAATATATTTCCTAAAACAATATTTTCAAGCCCTTATATTATCGTCCCAAAATTGCATTTTTGATTTGGCTGTCCTATAAAAAGGAAGTTTAGTGGTTGGCGTGATCACTGGGCACCGTTTCTGTTTAAAGAATCAGGCTAAAAAACTCGCTCTATCCAAGAACTATATTGGCTCTAATATGGAAGATTTTTTATCACATGTTCTTTGCCAATGTCCCGAACTGGTTAAGGCTAGATTGATGACGTTAGGGATTGCAGTGAGAATGGAATCCGTTACTCAACATTTTATCCACAAAAAAACGGCTCGGGAAGCAAAATAGAAATGAAGGCAGCGCAAACTCGAATTGTTTCTTCTTTTAAGGAGGACCATTGCGCAACAACAACAACTACAGTGGTCTATAAACCAGGATATATCATCAGTCACAACGTGCCGTCATTTCAGGTAAGTGCTGCGAAATTCCCGGCAATCGCTGGGACGTATTTCACAGCAGCCAATATCGGGTGTCATCAATAGTCATTACCTCAAAGTATTATATCACCCAATATACGTGAACTACATTTAAATAAACAATTTGAACAACAGGCGAAAAAGACGACACTGTTTACAACGACCCTCAAAACCGCTGACCTTACCCCAACTATAAATTTTATCATGAACGTGAACAGTAAGAAAACATCTAGAATATGTATATGTATATATATATAGAGTATAAATTTCAGACCAAAACTCAAAATATTAACGAAGTTTTAGTACATAGTCGTGAGCGCCTGTTGGTTAAACTGTATGTGTTGTTAAAGCCTTAAAAGCGTTTTTCTCGAAACAATGTTTTTTGGATCGGCCCGGGCGTTTGAAGGAATTCTGTAGAACCGATTAAGCTGAAATTCTAAAACGTTATTCTACATACCAATAGCCCTCGCAGGTAGTAGAATTGTTTATTTATAATCATTACTTCCTATTTTTCAGCCGGATTTTCAACAAAAAAAAAAAACGAGATTTTTGATTTTTTTTTTAGAAGTCTGCCATTTTTCTATTTATTAATAGAAATGTTTAGATCTACTACCTGCCCGAATGACAATTCTACAGAACAATATTCTATTTAAATTTCTTGTCTCAGATGACTTCAAGTACCGTAATCGCCCGGGCCAGCCACACACCTTTTTTAAGTGTCCACTTTGGATGCAAAAAACACTAAAAAAATATCATAAAAGAAACTCCAGTTGTACAGTTAAAGATGTCAATAACAACATATAAAAAAATTGGAACGATTGTATTTTATTTTGTGTTAATAAAAAATTTCCGAAAACTCCTTAAAAATTAGGCGGGAACAGCAGATTACATCCTTAGTAACTAAAAAACAATGCTAATAACTTTTATTTGTAAAATTGAACAAATTTTTGTATTAAATATTTCTATGGAAGATTCTCAAATCCAGAGTCCTATACTTCAGATATGAAGGGCTTTTGAATGACAACAAGCTAGAGAAAGGGAAGATTTTTTTATGAATAATAAGAATATACTTCGAAAAACAAATTAATCCCCCACTAGTCTGCTTTCATTTTAATCGTATTAAATTTTGTAATTCAAAGTTACCCAATAGTTAGTAAATATTGTTTTCCTTTTTATTCGATATCTGCCCCACTGTGCAGTGTATACAGTTCAATGAGGAACAAAGTAGCAGCTGTTTTAAGGTTTATCTGGCTTGTTATTGTTGCTTGTTATTGCAGGAAGTAGTTTTTTTTTGCATAAACAAACTTTTCTCTGTTTCGACAACTTTTTATTCGTGCCAATGGTTATTTCTTTTATTTAAATTATTTAAAAATAATGCCACGAAATAGCAAAGCAAACATTTTTAACATCAACAGCAACAGCAAAAAAATATTCATCAACAACATCGTCATCAGCAACATCAAATTCATTTAATTGTCATCAGAATTTTTTCGTTGCCTGCAAATGACTTTGATGTTCCATAATGTTCCTTTTTTGTTTCTTTCTTCTTAAATTTTTTGTGTTTGTTGTTTTTCGTGTGCTAATTTTATATTGTATTATATTAAATTAATTAGTTTGAGATTGTTTTCTTTGTAGAATCAAACAGAAAGAAAATGGAAGGTTAAAGAAAGAAATATGAAGAAATAAAGAAATTTCATGACTATGAGCTGAAAAAAGCAGGAAAAGTTAATCAAAATTTGTTTCAAATTTTTGTGTTTTAGAATATATTTAAGAATTACATTACAATCTTTGTTATTGGCTAATTTTTTTTTTGTATATTCTTCTATTTAAAATCTAATTAACTTTGTTTACTTATGACATTTATAGAGTAAAGTTGGCAAAGAATAAATGTTAATCATACGCCACCAAGGTAAAAAATAATTGTGTTATTTTCTTTTTTGATTGAATTACGATGGGTTACGATAGTTGGGTTGGTTAATTAGTATGATGATGGAAGGAGAGATTGATTAAAAAATGGCAACCCTAAAGTTTATACTCCACTGCAAAAAAAAAAAAAAATTTTAACTAATCTCCTTAGCAATATTTAAAACTCAATTAACGTTTTTCTTGTCAATTTTTAAAGCCACACACGTAAAGTATTTTGTGGGAATGATGTAAACTTTGTCTATATATAAACTTGAACTTGAATGAAAATGGGTAGAAATAAACAGAAACCAACTGAATTGCAAGCACTATGCACACAAACAAAGAAAAGCCGTTGCTACAAATTGTAATAATAATGTAATTATAATTATCAAGGATATGTGGTTAAGAGGAAAGTATGAATCTATAAATAAGCATGCAAGTATGTGTGCTGCAAGGACTCATTTTCATCATCAACGACAACAGCAACAGTAGTGGTAGCAACAACAGCAATGGAATTATTATCATCACTAACGCCTGCCTGCATGTGATGGCCAAAGTAATTATTTTGTGGTTTTTCTGGTTCCTCATTACAGTTGGGCAAATATTTTGTAAATTGTAAAAACAATAATAAAAAACAAATAAAAACACAAAAATTTAAACCATACCTTTTTCGTATTCATGCAGTATATTGCATTTCTCGTTATTATTATTTGAGTATTTTTATAATATTTATTGTAAATTCCAATCGTAAGTTGCATTAATATTTAATTTAAATATGTTATTTTTTAATATAATAATAATTAATATAATTAACTAGCAATTAATTGATAGAGAAATAAACATTTGCAGATGCTTTTTAATTTTAAATAATCCGAGCGCCAACAGCAAAAAAAAAATAACTTAATTCTGGGTAGTGATTCTGAGGCACTATTAAAAATGAATTTATCATTTTCATATTTAAAAATTTTGTTTTTTTTTATAAAACACTGTGCGACAAAATTTAATTTGTTGTGCTTGACTTCGGATTCTGAAGAGAAGTTTCTACTCAGCAATCTTGCATTCATAGATTTTCGAGGCTGTAAATTTAAAGACTTCTTTTCTGTCATTAAAAATTTATAAATTATTATATACTGGTTTTTTGAAAGTTTGCAATAAAGAGAACATTTGTACGAATATTATTTCTAATTTTTTTCATCACTTTTTTTTTTGGGTGCAAACTTTGCAGTGTACTGATAATGTAATACACATTTTTGCACTTCTAGTTTCACAACTTCGTTAATTCTCTTGTTTACTCTATGTACAGTTACCCACTTCAAACGCGTAATATGGTGGTAAAAAATCCCTTATATTATTAATTGCGAAAAAGTGAAAAACTACCAAAAACCGATATTACTCTCTACTTTCTATCTATTTTGAAACTTTCCAACTTAGTCTTAGGTTGAAAATTGTAACTGGAATAAGTCATTGACTTTATTGATATGGAAAAACTATGAAAGCAAGAAAAATTAAGTTGAAAACATCTAAAAGTTTTAAGGAAATTTTTACCAAATTTTTTAGCACCATAAATTTTGTTGCGCGGTGTTATCCGCACATACAAAAGAAGCGAAATATTTAATTAAATTTATTAAAAAATGTTTTACAATATTTTCATTTTTTTATTACACATGCCTGCGAAGTTAAAGTTACTATAAATTTGAGCTCATTAAAACCAAATATGGTATAACATCCGAAACATTACTTCAGGATTACGAGAATCTTATATCCCTTTTTGATAGTTCAAAGAAGATAAATCGGATAGAAATAAGCTGAAAACTATTCGATATGGTTGAAATTAGAAATTAGGTTAAGATTTATCGAAATTCTAACAATGATGGAAAATTTCTACTTCGGAAACCACAAAGCTCTTTGGGAAGTCACACTTTGTTCCCAATATTCTGATTTTTTTTATCAATTATGTTTCACCAAAATCCTGATTAATATAATATAATTATAATTAATTGCTGAATTGTGTAATATTTAAATAATTAAATGAAAAAAAACTTTGCAGGTCTGTGTTATTATAATATGTAGATTTATTTAAAAATATTTAATTAATATTGCTGCATATTTGTTTGTTATTTTATTGTTCACTACTTACATATGAAAAACAAAAACATTTTCTTCTCTATGGAAAACTAATTAGCATTCATGTTCTATTTAAACATATTTGATCAGTATTCAATATTTTATGGCTATTGGGGCGTATAAATGATTTTCTAAACCATACATTTTTTTTCAGCGGAATTTAATATATTAATTTACAAATTTTAGGTTATTATCATATCAAATCTCAAATTGTCAGAATAAGGAAAATCACTATGTCCAAGGCACTAATTAATTCAAATTTCACTTGTAAATCAAAGCATTTATTAAATATGTGTGGGAATTCTGAAACAAAAGTACTGAAGCAATGCTATTTTACCGCAAAAAAAAAAAAATTAATATCATTCTTTGCATTCTGATTTTTAGAATTGTATTGAATTGTTTGTATAGCATTAAAGTTCATAAAAATAGAGGATCAAATGACAGGCCGAGAGGAAAACGGGATAAAATTTATATAAGAGCAAAAGTGAAATAATTTAGTTTCTCAGTGCAAGAACGGTACAAGTAAGAGCAAAAATGGTATAACAATTGTTTCAGAGAAAAAACAGCATAATGATTTATTCCGTTTTTGCTCTGAACATATTTAGTTTCACTTTTGCTCTGAACATATTTCGTTTTGCTTTTGCTCTTAAGTAAAGTTATTTCACTTTTTTCTGAATCTAGAAGTTAAGAGTACTTCGTCACTTTACATACTTACTATTGCAACTTTTGCATTTGTAAATTAGCTTAGCGTATGTTGGCCAAGTTTTGTTTTGCCAAGAAATGCAAGCAAAAAATGTATAGATAAACTTACTGATACCGATTTACTTTGTCAGTAATCACTTTCAACTATCCATAGGAATCTTGTCCCCTTTATTAGCACTATGTAACAAAAATCAACTTTTAAGAAATTTATTAAGCTTTTCTTTTGCTGTCGGAACATTTCTTACGAGAAAGCAATTCTCCGCAGAATATTTTTTACATTTCTCAACCATATTATTTGTAGGGCATTGCTAAAAAAAACTGTATTGAAATCCCCCAGAATTAGGAGAAAAGAGGTTAGTTAGGTAAACGGTAAAAGGGTAAAATCTTTATATATAAAATCGTTGGTGCATGTGCATATTATTCAAAAATATTTTAATGGCTAACGAAATCTTCTTTATATTCTTAAAATAGGCTTAAGATAGCTATAAAGTCGTTTCGAGAAGTGGTTACTCCCATATAACTCATATGATTTTTTGGGTATATCTCCAGAAACATTCACAGTACAGTACTGAAATAAATATGTTGGGTATCAATACCATACTGCAGAAAAAATGTGGGTGGCACAGTTTGTGGTACGGTGTTAAGATAAAATATATACAAGTACTATTTATCATAACCGAAGTTATAGTAGAATTGGAATTCTTAATGACAAGTGGGCGTATAACTAATATGCTTTTTTGGGTATATCTCGAGAGATATTCACAGTACAGTACTTAAAATTCGTATAAATATGTTGGTAGACAATATCATTCAGGAAGAAAAAAGTTGGTGGGATTAGAAAAGGGGTGCGGCATCTCCAATATAAACTATATACTCTTTATGGGATATCGCAGGAACAGTTTTTTAAGTTGTGTGCTAAGCT